>NC_047560.1:17734900-17744900 GCF_902806645.1 Magallana gigas | reverse complement strand
GGAAATTGTGAAAACAATGCACTGTTATGCAGAATATTGATCCCGAACATTAAAAAATTGGAATATAAAAAATCAATTTTCTCGAAAATATGTCAACCAGACGCTACAAAATTGTAAACTTGATCTGTAGTTTGGAATTGTGAAGCTGTTCAAAAAACTTCATATTTTCCCTTAAATGCATAAAGAAAAAAAGTGTGGAAAACTGAAGTGGGACAGACAGACGGACGGACAGACATACGGACAGACGGACGGACGGACGGACTGACGGACGCAGAGGAAAGCTATAGTCCCCTCCGGTGAAAACCGGTAGAGGACTAAAATACTGGCAACAAAGCATGATCAGGCATTTAGGAGCAAACAAGTCAAACTAATTGGGCCATAACTCAGAGGAATGTAAACTGACTCCCCTTTTTCTTTGTAATATTTAGATATGTTTTGTCTACCAATTTTAATGATACACTTCTCAAGAAAATCTTGATACAACAACATTGTAGTGTGGGAAACCTTTATGAGGTTTTTTTTCACCGATTGAGCGAGTGGTTGATTGAATCTTTAAATACAGTACGGGTCTTTTGTATTGCTTTGGGTTTAACTTCAATGTGTTTATGTGTCACTTGTGTAAATGTAAATTCCTTAACTTAGACGCACACACAAACACCTTTTTACTATTTTAAGAACCGATAGGATCCTAGATTTCTTAAAAATAAAACGCATATTATTTAGTATAGCAGATTTTAGAAATTCAATTTTGTTATATACATACGCATATTTTATTGATAAAGTCAACTTTGTTATATATATTTTATTCATATCGAATTAATTTTCTTCTGTAAACTGAGTGGTATTTTATTTTTGAAATTTAAATTGTTTGATCAGTCTAAACAGACATTGCCGCATCTGTTTATGATGAGACAAGCGGGATAGATAATAATATACATTCTCATTTTAAGGTTCTTGTAAGATGATGTTTGTTTAATGTGATTTTGGACTTTAATAAATTCAAACAATTAAAACCGGATATTTTTATTTACGTCACAAATATACATAATCACAACAAAATTACGATTTAAATTTGCTATATCGAACTTGCTGAATTTATGTTTTACAAATTTTGAAATCTGTTTTAATAAATTAAATTTGAAATAACTTATTCTTGAATTCGTCGTTTTAAAGGTTTAATTCGTATTTTCGGTTGTAGAAAATTTGTTTAAACGTATATTTATCGAAATTGTGATGATAAATTTGATATACTTATGGAAAGCTAATCAACAAATTAATCAATTTGTTATAACAAATAATATTAAAAAATATATGTGTGTTTGAATACAGGGCCTCTAAAATATAAGAAAAATGTTATTTCTTAAGGACGCACGCTTTCAGTTTAAGGATTACGTTTACTCAGGGTTTGAGATTTCAAAAATATTTTTACAAAGTTCAATATCTGAAGTCCAAAGTTGTTTTAAAAACACAAAATAACAACGCTATTAACAAATATCGATATTGATATCCATGATTTGTTTATTTGAGGAAGATATGCTCCGACAAAGGTAGATTAAAATTGAAACAGAGGAAATTCGGACAAAATTTTTCATTTTCTTATTTGCAGTGTAATTGCAAAAGTTAAGTTTTTATGTGTTTTTTAATATCATTTTAAATATTTTATGGTTATATTTACTCGTCTATAAATTTATATCACTGGCTGGCACGCGATTGGAAAAATCTTTAAAATACATAAAATCGATTCAAGATAAAATATCTCGAAATTTTGATCATTGACCTTATATAATGTTAATGACAATATAATACATAAAATAAAAACAGTTTTAGGCAATCAATGGTTTGGAGCTCCTATTTTTATAAAACTTGATCAAACATAGGTACAATTTGAAAATTGATAGAGGAAATTCGGACTAAATTTAACTTAAATATGAGCTTAAGGTCAGACGACACGTTCCTCAATTTTAGATAACTTTTTCCAGGAATTTGTTAATGGTTTACTACTAGTTTGACAAGCTTTCTTGCAAAAAATTAGGGTACCTTACCAGGCATTTCTGCAAAATACTAGAGTATGCAATTTCCTATATAATCTTCTTGAAAATACACTTGAATTGGTGATATAAAAATAAATACACCTACAGCAGAGAAAAACTCACAATATTATAACTATATCTCCGCCGGGGCGGGGCTTTGAACTCACGACCTCTAGAACCTATACGCTTCTGGCAGTGAGCGGCCACGGTTCTAACCACTCGGCCATCTAGCCAAATAACCAAATCCAAGTAAATTTTGATCATTTTTAACGTAATTATAAAATTATTATTTTGTATTGGAACTCTTCATTACGAGGAGATACAAAAAAGATTCTCGAGGAACATGTCGTCTGACCTTAAAACGATTCATTCAAATATAAAATTAGTAAAGCTATTCGTATTTTATCATTTTCCAACCTACAAATTGTTTTATTATTTCTAATAATTACAAATTAAAGAAAACCTTGAAAATGGTTGAAAATTTTGACAAATTTTGACAATTTTTTCAAAAAACATTTAGAGGTCACTAGCAGAAAAAGTAGGTCATTGACCTAGTTATTTGAAAGTGAAAAATAGCACCACAATAGTGGGGCTACAATGTAGAATAAGTAGTTTTTCGTTCCTATTAGTGGATTTTTTTTCGCCCCTGAGTAAACGTAATCCTTAAACATGTAAACATTTTCATTCAATATAACGGTGCTGTACGTTTAAATTAATGCAGTTATCAAACGATCAGCGCGGGCGATGAACATTGTGACGTCATAGAAAACATAATTAAACGTTTTCGCTATTTTAAAGGTTTTTATTAGGAGGCTTATTTGCGAATTCAAGTAGAAGGAAATGCATGCAATTTTTTTGTGCAGTTTGCTGGTAACGATCCAATCTATTGATTCACTTTTCTTTATTTGTTACAGAATGAATTATAGCACGAACAAAAAACAAATGCTTGGCTTCAGTTATTCAGCAGTTATTCAGTTAACTGGCAATTAAAAGTTTTAAAGCTGCGACCCAATCGCAACTTCTCGGGCCTTTCCGGCAAGTTCGGAAGAACACCTCGATTGTATTACATAGGCGTCCATGGCAAACCCCCTTTTTATAGAACTTGTTATAAATACAATACCTGTTAAGATCTGTTGAGTTGTAAGCTGGACTCATTAAAGTAGATGATATACCCTAAAATATACCACAAAAGCGAATTTGTGATTGAGCTGCAGCCATACGTCCTTATTCAAAAAACATAAACATTTGAGATATATTATTATAACAAATTCATCAAATTGTTATCACAGATAACACTTCGTGATAACAAAATTATCATATAAAAATTTTGACACCGTTTAACTTGTTCCTTCAATTTATGTAACAAAATTGGAGGAAAATACGTTTATACAAATTATACTACCCGACTTTAAACGTTTGCAATAACGAATTCAAGAATTCAATTTTAGAATTTATAAAAACGAATTCAGCAAATGTGTTATAACAGATTTTATTCATTGTAACGAATTTCTAAAATTTGATATAACAAATTTAATTCGTTATAACGGATTTAGCAATTTTTTAAAACCATTTGTTTAGCAAATTCAATAATTTGTTGCATAAAAATCAAAAATATATCTGATAGGTCCTAGTTGGGGTTCCTTTTAAGTGATTATGCTTGCTGATATTGACTTAAAAGTACCAAAAAAACCATGAAAGTGTTTATAAATACTTTTACTTTTGCAGAAACTATCAGTTGATGTTTGGAGTGAAAGGATGGCTTTATCAAAATCTGTATCAAAACAGGAAGTATCCAACCTTGCTTGTATTGCCAGGATTCTACTCGGTCCTTGCACTGACACACTAAGGGATGTTCTCACAAACCGGATTACTCACTCCTTCGTAAAAGATAGTATTGCACATTTCTGTGAAGGGTCACCTCAAAAAAACCAATTGTATCTGTGTCTTCATCACCTCATGTGTGTATATGGCGGGAATTACTCAGACTTTGACATTCCAATACTCTATTTTTTCTTACAATCAATTTACAATATCCACTTTCCTCAACCAAACTTGGGGCCTTCTTCAAGTGAAGAAACCATACGTCTGTCAAGAAACATAAAATGTATTTATAGAATGCACAAAAAGTACAAAAAATTCCAATATGACGTTTTAAAGGATTCAGCTTTTGAAAAAGATTGGGAAAAACTGTTTCGAACAGTTAAAGAACTGGAAAAATACATTGGATCTGCCACCGCTAACCAAGATGCCATGAAACAAATTAAGAATGGTTCTATGGACCCGGATGTAGAGCATCTGTTTATAGAAAATCTAGGTGAGGAAATTAATAGACTAAAATTTTAAGCATAATTAACTTAAAAAAGAAATTAAATCGTCGAAATTATAAGATTACAAGTGCACTTGAGAATCAACTCATTTTAATGACGGGCAGGCGTAGGACATTTTAAATAATGTTCTCAAACACTTTTTCTCATGTATATAGTTTACAACATCAAATAAATACTTGTAATCTGGTTACCACAATCCACCCAAAATAGTTTTACAGACACTCCCGGTCGTTATGGTATTGACATATCCTTAAGCAAATATCAAATCAAAACAAATACATAAATAAATGCATAAATAAATAAAATATTATTTACAAGTAATAAAATCAGGCACACCCCTCCCACCTCCGTATTTCTATAAAAAATATATTTGAGAAAACGTTCCCTTTTCAAATTTAATGGGACGTTTACTAAAACTAACTCCGATGTTAAAAATCGAAATATAATTTTTAAGTAGGAGGATCGACATTTTAAAGAATAAAAAATTGACCAAAATTATTTCCATCAATAGGCTATGCGGATTGATGAGGTTTTCGTATTTATGACATAACATAACAATTCAGTTATCTTGTTTTCCACTATGATGTACATTGTAGCAAACTTTATGCAAAATAGTTTTATACAAAATATGATAACGGCTTTACCTACATGATTTAAGAGTTTGGCTTTGTTGTCTTTTTAGGTCTTTCCACCTTTCAGGTGAAAGACCTCTTGTTAGGTCTTTCCACCTTTCAGGTGAAAGACCTCTTGTTTTCTTTATTTTTTTAGGTCTTTCCACATTTCAGGTGAAAGACCTTTTGTTTTTCTTATTAGGTCTTTCCACCTTCCAGGTGAAAGACCTTTTGTTTTTCTTATGTTTTTAGGTCTTTCCACCTTTCAGGTGAAAGACCTTTTGTATTTCTTATGTTTTTAGGTCTTTCCACCTTTCAGGTGAAAGACCTTTTGTTTTCTTTATGTTTTTTATTAGGTCTTTCCACCTTTCAGGTGAAAGACCTTTTGTATTTCTTATGTTTTTTATTATTATTATTATTTTTCTTCTCTTTTTTTCCAGGGACAGCTTTTTTATTTCAAGAGATATTGAAACAATTTTTTCTTTATGTTATTGGCCATTAAAAGTTATGGTACCAAATGACCCTTTGCTCGATAACTCCCAGAACTTACAAAGTTATTGCCCTTGTGTACGAAAAGCTTGTTATCGCTACTCCTCTGAAACCATAAGAGATAGAAACTTGGAACTTTTACCAATGTCTTCAGTACACTTAGAGGGTTCTTCAATCTATTCATAACGAAAGGATCTGAGCCCCCTTCTAGTAGTTATTGCCCCTGAAAGTATTTACATTTTTATAAAATCACTTCAGACTTTTTTATTACTTATCATAGAGACTTCGGACCACTTGGGATGGAAACGTCTACCTTGGCCGAACAAAATGACATAAAGGTCAAAGGTCAAGGTCATTTGGAAATCTCTTAATTAATGAAATTTTGTATCTCCTTTGTTTAGGATGGTAGAGAAAAAGTTTTTCATGGATGTAGTAGGACATCATCAGACATTTAAAAAATATAACCCTTTAACCTTTACCTTTTAACAATTATAGAGTTATTGCCCCTATTGTACAAAATGCTTGTTATCGCTACTCCTCATTAACCGTTAGAGATAGAGACTTGAAACTTTTACTAATGTATTCAGTACACTTAGGCGCTTCTTCAATTTATTCATACCAACAGGGTCCAAAGTCCCTTTCTAGCAGTTATTGCCCCTGAAAGTTTCGAACATTCAATAAAATCACAAATAACTTTTGAATCAATAATCATAGATACATCGGACCACATGGTATTGAAGCGTCTACCTTGTCAGATGAGAATGACATAAAGGTCAAAGGTCAAGGTCGTCAAGCAATAAAAAATTGCAAACTTAATCGTTTGACACTTTTTTTGATGGAGTAACGCAGAAAAAATAGTTTATTCTATTGAAGCAATCTTATTTCAAACATAAAAAACAATGAGGTGGAAAGACCTCTAATTGTTCGAGAACAATTAGTCTACTAGTTCTTATTATTTTTCTTTTCTATTTTCCAAGGGACACCTTTTTTATTATAAGACATATTGAAACAATTTTTTCTTCTTGTAATTGACCATTTAAAGTTATAATACCAAATGACCCTGATCCTGATAACCCCCAGAACTTACAAAGTTATAGCCCTTGTTTACGAAATGCTTGTTATCACTACTCCTCTGAAACCATAAGAGATAGAGACTTGAAACTTTTAATAACGTCTGTAAGTCACTTAGACGCTCTTTCAATCTATTCATACCGAAAGGTTCCGAGACCCCCTTCTATCAGTTATTGCCCCTGAAAGTATTTCAATTTCCATAAAATCACTTCCAATTTTTTTACTATTTGTCACAAAGACTTCGGACCACTTGGGATGGAAGCGTCTTCCATGGCCGATCAAAATGACGTAAAGGTCAAAGGTCAAGGTCATCTGAAAACCTGTGTATTCATGAGTTTTTGTATCTCTTTTGTTTAGGGTGATATAGAGAAATTTGATCAAGGATGTAGTAGGACGTCTTAAGACATTTCAAAATGTAGCCCTTCAGCTCCCGTCTTGTAATAGTTAGTGAGTAATTGCCCCTTTTGTTCGAAATGCTTGTTATCGCTACTCCTCTGAAACCAAAACAGGTAGAGACTTGAAACGTTTACCAATGTCTTCATTACACTTAGAAGTTTCTTCAATCTATTGATCCCAAAAGGGTCCAACGTCCCTTTCTGGCAGTAATTCCCCTTTCAATTTCATTGATTTCACAAACACATTAGAAATAAACACACACCCCCCCCCCTTTTTTTTTATGAGTGACCTTGACCTTTGACCTTGACCTTGACCTTTGACCTCTTAGGACTGGTGTGTTATAAGTATCTGCAACATCTATCATATCAGATTCATTTATATGTACGAATAGCTCTTTCAAACACAAATTCACCCTCTCCCCCCCCCCCTTTTATTTTTAGGTTTGACCTTGACCTTTGACCTGACCTTGACCTTTGACCTTGACCTTGACCTTAAAGGACTGATGCGTTACAAGTATATTTAACATATACATTTCAGATTCATTTATATGTGCAATAAGCTCTTTAAAACAACCAACCCACACACCCCCCCCCCCTTATTTTTAGGTTTGACCTTGACCTTTGACCTTGACCTTTGACCTGACCTTGACCTTTGACCTCTTAGAACTTATGAGTAATAAGTGTATGCAACATATATATCGGATTCAGTTTTATGAACAATTTGTTCACCCCCCCCCCCTTCTTTTATACAAGGATTTAATTCTTATATGAACATGACCCTCGATATTTGAACTTGAAATTTAATATTCCTTTTTAAAATAAAACCTAAAAAATCGTTACAACCGTTTGTCAGAATTTTTTAAAAAGGTGAAAAACTGCCTGCCATTTGACTCCAGACCGCGTTTTAGACTACGCCTCCAAATAAAAATTCCAGCTCCAGTAAAACTCTGTAGAACTCGGCGAAAATTCATGGGACTGTTCCCCACACCTGAATCTAATTGCCTGCCAAATTTCAAACGAAATGAACCCTATTGAAGAAAGTTATCCACCTCAGCGGCATCGAACCATCGTCCCGAGAAACGAAATTTCAACGCTTCGATATTTGTATCTAATAAATTCATGCTCAAATTTCACTGAAAATCTTTGTTTACATTTCTATCGGCAACCTGTGACGACTTGTGTTGAAGTGCAACGAAAGATAACTCTTCCTTCCCAGACCCCGATTTTAGATGAATTTAATTTACATTTTCTTTCAGTTTGTTTATTTCCCGACTTGGCTGAAATACATGACTGGCCTTAATTCAGTTCCGATTTTCCGTACTTGTAATCCACGAATGCATGACAGTTTATAGATTTCTAAGCACGTGCATTTCAAATCACAAGGAGAATTCGCATCAGCTAAGTTCCAACAAATGTTCCCACACCTTCAAATACCCGCTGGCGACCAGAGTTTGACCTGGCCTGTTGATTTCTTAGTCAACGCTATCCGGCCACATTGTTTACAAGCAGCACTGATTTTTATTAATAAACTGGTGAACAAATACTGCCCTCCCAACCAATCGCTAAGCCCCTATCTATTCTAAAGGTTCCTCAGCGTTGGGTATCAATTTTAGATGGACAGAAGAACGCTTCATCTCTTCTTTCTATCCTCATCCAAATTCACTACACAACTCAACAAATTTTACCTTCGATCAGATAACAAGCGAAATAGCGTAGTGGCAACACTCTCGCCTACGAATCTAAGGGTACTCGGATCGATACCACTGTGCGGAACCGATTTTTTTTTTTTCCTTTTTTTTTTTTCGTAAATTGATTTTTTTCTAATTTCTCAATAATTATCAACATTTTCGGGAATTTTTTTTAATCATTATGGAAGGTGGAAAGGCCTCTAATTGTTCCGTGAACAATTAGTCTACTAGTTTATTATTTTTTTTCTTCTCTTTTTTTCCAGGGACAGCTTTTTTATTTCAAGAGATATTAAAACAATTTTTTCTTTATGCTATTGGTCATTAAAAGTTATGGTACCAAATGACCCTTTGCTTGATAACTCCCAGAACTTACAAAGTTATTGCCCTTGTGCACGAAAAGCTTGTTATCGCTACTCCTCTGAAACCATAAGAGATAGAAACTTGGAACTTTTACCAATGTCTACAGTACATTTAGAGAGTTCTCCAATCAATGCATACCGAAAGGATTTGAGGCCCCTTTCTAGTAGTTATTGCCCCTGAAAGTATTTACATTTCTATAAAATCACTTCCAACTTTTTTATTATTTGTCATAGAGACTTCGGACCACTTGGGATGGAAGCGTCTACCTTGGCCGAACAAATAACATAAAGGTCAAAGGTCAAGGTCGTCTGGAAATCCATTAATTAATGAGTTTTTAGATCTCTTTTGTTTAGAGTGGTGACGAAAAACTTTTTCATGGATTTAGTAGGACATCTGGAGACTTTTTAAAATATAGCCCCTTGGCTCCTTCCTTTAAATAGTTACAGAGTTATTACCCCTATTTACGAATAGCTTGTTATCGCTACTCCTCTGAAACCATAAGAGATAGAAACTTGGAACTTTTACCAATGTCTTCAGCACACTTAGAGGATTCTCCAATCTATTCATACCGAAAGGATCTGAGGCCCCCTTCTAGTAGTTATTGCCCCTGAAAGTATTTACATTTCTATAAAACACTTCCAACTTTTTTATTACTTATCCTAGAGACTTCGGACCACTTGGAATAAAAGTGTCTACCTTGGCCAAACAAAATAACATAAAGGTCAAAGGTCAAGGTCATCTGGAAATCTCTTAATAAATGAGTTTTTGTATCTCTTTTGTTTAGGATGGTAGAGAAAAACTTTTTCATGGATGTAGTAGGACATCTTAAGACATTTCAAAATATAACCCTTTGACCCTTACCATGTAACAATTATAGAGTTATTGCCCCTATTGTACAAAATGCTTGTTATCGCCACTCCTCATTAACCGTTAGAGATAGAGACTTGAAACTTTTACTAATGTATTCAGTATACTTAGACGCTTCTTCAATCTATTCATACCGAAAGGGTCCAAAGTCCCTTTCTAGCA
>NC_047560.1:17397694-17734890 GCF_902806645.1 Magallana gigas | reverse complement strand
TCTTAGACATTTCAAAATATAAACCCTTTGAACCTTACCATTAACAACTATAGAGTTATTCCCCTATTGTACAAAAATGCTTGTTATCGCCAATCTCATTACCGTTAGAGATAGAGACTTGAAACTTTACTAATGTATTCAGTACACTTAGGCGCTTCTTCAATTATTCATACCAAAGGGTCCAAAGTCCCTTTCTAGCAGTTATACCCCTGAAAGTTCGAACATTCAATAAAAACACAAAACTTTTGAATCAAAATCATAGATACATCGGACCATGGTATTGAAGCGTCACCTTGTCAGATGAAATGACATAAAGTCAAAGGTCAAGTCGTCAAGCAATAAAAAATTGCAAACTTAATTTGACACTTTTTTAGAAGTAACGCAGAAAAAGTATTTATTCATTGAAGCAATCTTATTAAAACATAAAAACAATGAGGTGGAAAGACCTCTAATTGTTCGAGCAAATTAGTCTACTAGTTTTATTATTTCTCTCTATTTTCAAGGAAAACTTTTTTATTCAAGAGATATGAAACAATTTCTTATGTGATTGAACATTAAAAGTAATACCAAATGACCCTGATCCAATGACCCAGAACTTGAAAAGTTAGCCCTGTTACGAAAAGCTTGTTATTGCATACTCCTCTGAAACCATAAGAGATAGAGACTTGGAAATTACAATGTCTTAGTAACCTTAGAGATTCTTCAATCTACTAATACCGAAAGGATCCGAGACCCCCTTACAGTTATTGTCATCCTAAAGTATTTGAATTTCATAAAATCACTTCAACTTTTTTATTATTATCATGAGAATGGACCATTGGAATGGAAGCGTACCTTGGACAAACAAAAATGACATAAAGGTCAAAGGGCAAGTCATCTGGAAATCTGTTAATTAATGATGTTAGATCTCTTTGTTTGGGTGGTAGATAAAACTTTTCAAGGATGTTGTAGGACATCTTAAGACATTTCAAAATATAACCCTTTACCTACCATTAACAATTATAGAAATTGCCCTATTGTACAAAAGCTTGTTATAGCTACTCCTCATTAACCGTTAGAGATAGAGACTTGAAAATTACTAATTATGCAGTACATTAGACGCCTTCAATCTATTCCATACGACAAAGTTCCAAAGACCCTTATATAGCGTTATGCCCCTTAAGCTTCAAACTCATTACAACAATAAATACTTTTAATAATAACATAGATACCATTTAACCACTGGTCTTCAATCTTTCCTTCCTATAAAACTTACAAATGCAATTACTTCAATAATAATGAATTCAAAACTAATCTTTTTAAACATACAGTGTGCTAATTTGTTTAAAAATTGTAAACTATCATAAATGCGCTTATAATCACTTGAACTCTATTATGTTCCTTCTGTTATATTACTATAGCGGCTGTCTGCTTAATTTTACTTGATGTATCACAAATGCTCCCCGTATTTAATTGAATATCAATAATAATAATTGATGTATTGTAACTTATCTCTCAATAAAAATATATATTCAATACAATAATACGGTATCATACTTTCTTTAGGCAGTTGCAAACATCCTTTGTTAATCACCAGTAGTTACCGTCATCAAAAGATATAGTTACTGACATCGTTGCATTTTAAACGTCGATAAAACTCAATATGTAAGTACTAATGACCTGTCATCACTTCATATTTATAATTCGTCAACGGCGATAAACGTGTTCTATATTTCTACTTAGCATTATCGTCTTGAAAATGTTTTGCCTTTTGTGTCATCGCCATATTGAATGACGCTACTGCAGTAACGGCGGCCGCGGAGGCTTAACACCTATGAATAGTGGTTCAAAGTGATACTTATAATGATTCATTCTCATCTGTAATGGAAATAATTATATCAATAGTGGTTGCAAAGAGGAGAGAGAGAGAGAGAGAGAGAGAGAGAGAGAGAGAGAGAGTATGGGATGCATCATATTTGAATTTGCTTTCTGGGAGTGGGGTGGGGTGGTTCAAAGACCTATTTTTAGTAACTCTACCTTTTGATTTTAATTGGTTTGAATTTTAAACGACCCGACCCTACACCCCATCTATGTTTGCATATGGCTTATGTATTATTGAGTGCAAAATCTGTTTTGAAAATTTCAGAAGATTTTCAGTTTTTATGAATCACTCAAGATCTAAATAAACATTTTTTATCTGATTTAATGTATCAGTAAAATGATGATATAATATAAGTATCAATATTAATATCTTAACGGGAGGAGAAGATTCGTATATTAATATAAAAATTAATCTATATTTATTTGATGAATAGCGGTCAGTTGGACACAATTTAAAATTATGATCACGCAATAAATATCATTACATGTACATATATCAAGGAAAAAACTTGAAAGCTTGAAATCGAACGTTTCCTCTTTAACTCCAAGACGGTTCCTCTTCAAGTTCTTTAGAAATCCCCTCCCTTCCCCAAATCTGAAGTTACATAGGTTGGATTTTGTATCTAATAACTACTAGAAGGAGTGCTTTTAACACTATGTCTCAGACCATAGAACTTCGATTCCAAGTATAAGGTGACAATGGCACGTTGATATCTAAACTGAGTGGAAAAAAATACTTTTAGGGAGCATATTCACTGAATGTATACGTAAATGTAATATTAGTACGAAATCGGCGCGCATAAAAATGACTAAACGTCATTGGTAGACCAAATGCCACATTTTATAGAGTAGCTGAATATTCAATATATCTATGATAGACACAATACTATTTGAAATTTGAGTAGTTTGATTTCACTTCACATTATATTTTGTTGATATCTTATTTAAGAAAAAAACGAATTGTATCAAAGTTATGTCATAAGATATATCCTAAGACATTTTTAATATCTTAAAATACCTTTATGAACATGATCATTGTATCCATAATAAATAAAGATTTAAAAACCCAATTATGAAGATTCTCTAAATACAAAAAAAAAAAAACAATAGCAAAAAACAAGCATGAAGTGATTCGTACGTATCTTCTTTCCTTTCCCAAACACAGTTTAGGTAGCATGCGTAAATAAAAATTTACTGAACAACTGTGTCTAATTTCATTTTGTATGAATTATATTTTTTCTGTTGCCATGAAGAAGATATTTCGGAACTTTTGTATTATTGCCACTTACTAGAAATGTTTCTTCAAAATTGACAAAAAGATGTTGATTTTAAAATATCAGTTGCAAATTATTTTTATAAGTAAATAGCATCTGAAATATTATAGATTTTTTTTTCAATTTGAATCAGATTTAGCTCTAGGAATTATGTTATCTTGATAAAAAGTACTGTATGGAGAGTTTACTGGGGTATATCGATTTACACAAATTTCGAGTTGAAGGGACACAGCAAGTTATTTCTTCTTCTCGTGTACAAATTCTGCTTCATGTGAATATAAAAATAGGTTTGCTAACAATGGGACGCAATTGGTACCCATGGCAATTCCAAAAAAATTGTTGGAAGACCCGTTATCCAGATGAGATATTGTTGCACAAGATTTACTTAGCAAATTCCCACCTTTTAACTAAAGATTCTCATCCCGTTTTCAAATAATGATTCAGTAGAAGCTAAATTGGAAGTCCCGTGACAATGCTGTAGCTTCATGTAGTTATCATAACGGAAATTGTATAGAAATTGCTTAAAGAACACGTTATATAGATAGCGTATAATTGTTTTTGCTTATTAAGAAATGTAAAATGAATGTGCTGTGATGGAGTTTGTTGACGCTGGGTCATAAAATAAAAATAAACGTCTATCGCTGACTACGTTGTGTCAAATTATTAGTATGGACGCATTTACTTATTAGGATGCGAATGTCCGTGCGTATAAAATGGAGGTAAGGAAAACACAGCTCTCCAGTAGTCTTTCTGTCTCCTTTTTTATACAGGAAAGACCATTGCACTTGTGCGCATTCTCACAAGTAATGTTAAGAGATCCATGGGGTTCAACTAATATTTAATTTTCAGAGATTTTTGTATTGAATATTAATGTTGATAAACTAAATTGTAATTAATATGAATATCTATTGTTAAAATGTTGTATCTGAATAAAAGATACTCAAATGGAAGCTGTCTTTCTGCTTCCTCTTTCTATACAGATTAAGACATAGGCTACTCCCCATGTAGAGGAAGATACTTTTCAGTAACACCTTGGCAAGGACACCGCCAGGTGTGGGCAAATTGGAAATGAGATCTCGGGGATCTATTTCATAAATATTATAACACTCCATATGACACACTAGCGGACTATTATGATATGGTAGTAGAAGAGTTAATATATGGCTATCAAGAGTATGTAAAAGCAAGCAGACATGTTCATGAACCTATCCTAGGACCATGCTCTTAACAAACGTCAGTCTTAGTTTAAGATCAGTTTCTCTAAGCTCTCCTAAATTCAGGAACCTGCATTTCGTCGTCCTAGCTTTAGATCAGCATTAGTTTAAATCACGATTTCTCGAACTATTTGGTGTTTTTTGATGTTATTTGTAAAGATCGGTAGAATAGGGTGATCAAATCTTTATTCTCAGCACCTTACAACCCTTTTATAGATACTTTTTAAAATTATACAGCACATTAGCTTGTACGTATATTTTTCTATATATGAATATAACAAAAAAGTACAATGACAAAAATAAAAAACATGGACCACCAACCCCCCCTCCCCTCCCCCGTTGCTACGTGCCTTACTGTGAGCTCATGAATTAATCAATTTGTTTTTTTTTGTTTTTTCGGTTTTTTTTTATTTTTTGTTTTGTTTTTGTTTTTTTTACAAAATATTGTCTCTGTGTGGCGAAAATGAAAATTGTTCATCTATTTAATCATAACATTGATTTAAATAAATTAAATTTATTGCTTTGCAAGTTGACCAATAAATTATGAAAATATTTTTTGCTAAAGAGTTAATTTACTTTAATTAGTATAAGACATGCAAGATAATTTTCACATTTTAAAAAATAATTGGAAAACACTTGCAGCTTTGTTTGATGAATTAAGTAAAAAAATTGTGTTTTTCAGAAACAACGACAGAGTAAAAGATAGTGAGTGGTGGATCAATTGGTAATGATGTTTGAGAAATTGTAAATCAATTCACTTACTTAGGAATACTTTTCAACTTTAACAACAATTTACTAAAGCTGAAAAACAATTATCTGAACAAGGTAGAAAAGCATCGTTTGCGCTTAGAAAAAATATACGGGGAATGTTTTATTGGCGGAATTGTTAATTATTGTTCAGAAATATGGGGAAATACTATTGGTTGCATTATTGAAAAACTTCATACAGAATTTCTGTAAACAAGTTCTCGGAGTTAAGAAAAATACAATAACTGCTTATCTATATGCTGGATTAGGCCATGTGCCCCTTGTAAATTATAGAATGTTTAACATTATTACGTTTTGGAAAAATGTCTAATTAGTGACAATTGTATAATTAGACATTGCTACGAAGTTAATTATATTAATTGTGAAGAACACGGTTATAAAAACTTGGTTTTCGATGTTAAGAAAATTCTCATTGACCTCGGTTTCTTTTATATGTGGACTAACCAAAAATAAACAATGGTATTTACTACTTGTAAAACAAAGAATTTTTGATCAGGCCAACAAGATATTTTTGCAAATGTTGAAAATTCGAAAAAGTGTTCCTTTTACAAATATCTTATCGATGAAATGCATTTTCAATACTATTTAGGAAAACCTATTCCCATTTTAAATAACAGATATATATATAATTCAATAACGACTATCGTCACATCGCCTGGCTATTGAAACTGGCAGATATAATAACACAAATAGAGAAAATAGATTTTGTCCACAGTGCAAAACTAGTGTTGAAGATAAATTCCATTTATTATTTCTTTGTCCTTTAAACAGAACATTGCGCATATTAAACATGAAAGAATATTATTATAAAAAAACATTCTATGTTTAAATTAATTCAACTTTTAATACTGAAATTGTTAAAGATCTTGGCAAATTCATCTCTAAAAGAATGCTATTTGTATTACATAATTGTTAGTCTTTTGTTTTGTATTCTCAACCGGTATATATAGTATAGTATATGTTATTATTTGTACGTGCACAAGTTCTCTTGTAAATACACTACCACCTCATGTTATACATATGTTACTGATACTAGTAAGCTATAAAGATTAAAGAAATAAAGAATAGAAATTGAATTGTGTAATGTATTTTTGAGGTAGATTAATACCAATTTTTTTTATAATCATACTTGTAACTAACATTAATAGTCTATTCATTGCAAATTTAAATTAGATTTTATTACCCCCCCCCCCATGAATTCTATGAAAAGGTGCCTTCTCGTGTATTACCCGTATGGTAAGAGTGTCTAATTTCAAGAAAATTTCTTGTTAAAATAATCATTGGATTGTATTATATTCTCATGTTTTACTAGCTACTAATTTCCTTGTAAATCTCAATAGATACCTTTATTTAAAAAATGTATACAAATTGAAATATACTGGTTTTTATCGTGTTAATTAATTTTTTTTCTGTCAAAATTCATAGTGATTTTCCCCATAAAAGTCTCTTAAATTAAAGTACTGAATATAATATTTTAAAATAATTTTTTTTGATAAGGTTTTTCTAGGATACCGTCGATCTACATCATAAGGTATGTCATAAGCTGATCTAAGGGTTTTTCTAACCTTTTACCTAAGTCATATGTGAGTAACACTCTTAAGTCACAACTTAGGAAAGTTTTGGTGAACATGTCTGCTGGTTTATCTTTTGTCTACTTAAAAAATCATATTACAGAACAATATATTACAGAAAAAATTGAACTGTAATAATGAAGAATTTATTCAGGTGCAAAAATGTGCCTTCACCTTTTTGAATAAAACAAGTTCAAAAAATCCGTTGGTCATCGATTGAAATTTTTGAATGTATCAAGATCAGGAATTGGAACTCATTTCTGGTGTTGGAAAACTCAGTAGCAACAGACTGTAGTACAAAATCAGCTTGCTTAATTTCAAGACTCATCAAGTACTTCAATCAATAGCCACACCATATGACAGGATCAACTATCTGAAATAAAATAGGGTTTTTTAAAATTAAAATTTAAAAAAAAACCACAAATCAAAATGCAAGAAACGGGAAAAAATGTTTTTAAAAATATTTAATTTTCTACATACATGATTCCCGGTATAATATTCGTACGGTATAAAAATCGTACAAAACAATTTTAATTTCTTTATTTACCAATTAAAGCCCTCAAGGGGCAACATGAAGATTGTACATACAGCATCCAATGTACATAAAACATTCAATAAACATGTACAAGAGGGAAAGAGTTGGATGATTGAAAGAGCTAGGACAGACAGGAACATTTAATTAGTATATATATATATATATATGTATGGTTCTATACACTCAATACAATTTCCTCTGTATATTTATGTTTAACACCATACATAAATATGTCAAAATACAAATGTACATACAAACATGAAATAGTTTATCATATGATTAAAAAGTAAAAACTCAATATTTGACCAGGAAATACAAATTAAGGCAATGCCTTTTGTAAAAATTTACCAAGAGAGTGAAATATATCTAATTCTTCACAGTTTAAAATCCAAAATAATTTTTGCTTATCTTGCAAACTAGTAAACTGTTTTGCTTTAGATGAAATGAAATCAGTAGTTTCTCTCTTTCCTTTGTAACTTTGCTGCATTTGATAAGAAAATGGTCTTTATCTTCAATTCTATATTAAGTGTACACTTTTTACATATTTAGCTATGTGAAGCATGGTTCATACTTTTCTTATTCAAACCCAATATGGTTTTACAAAATTTGAGATGTAACGTTTCAGCTATTAAGTTGTTATAACACTGTTGTATCAATATATCATTAGACTGTTTTATTTTTATGTTATTGACATTAAAGATTCCTCATATTTCAGAGTCATAAAGTAAAATTGGCTTTATAGTGTGGTCAAATACATTTAATCTAGTGGATATCCCGGGGTTTAGACTCAGGAAATCTTTCCGTAGTTTGAAATAAGCTTTCAATCCCTTTTTGTGTAATTCAACCTTAGCCAGTGAGAAAGCCCCTGAAGCTGTGAAATGAATGCCTATAAGTATTTGTAACTTGGTACACATTCAATATTGGAAATTTTGAAACAAAATTTATGTTTTATTGTTCTCCCGGCTTTGTTAAATATGATAACTTTGGTTTTATTGGAATTAACTTGCATACCCTAGTCATCACAATATTTTTCTTAAGCCATTATCCTTCTGGTGACTATGGTGGTTATGCATCTTCGCTAGCCAAGTGTTTTCGGTCCACTCTGCTCAGAAACCCTTGACTTGGGAAGATGGTGGTTATGGTGATGATAAACATTTAGTGAATATTGGTTTTGTGACGGCTTTTAATGTATTTGAAGTTTCCTCGCTTTTTAAAAAAAAAGGAATTTGGATATTTTACTTGCCATAATAAAGAAAACCCAGAAAAAGTATGTACATGCCACATTATTTTCACCGGCCAAAACACGTGTGCTAGGAATGGTGAAGGGAAGATAATTCCCGTGTTTTGCCACTTTGTTTACAAGTTATTTTTAGACTTCGGCATTCCATTTACAAGGACTGCAACTCGTTTGTTTACATTTTAAAAACAGGAATAAAGAACATGTACTATTCCTAGTTTCTGGTTAGGTTTAGTGGATATCTATACTCCGATTATAAATAATCAAACTCCGATTTTAAATAATCAAAATTAAATCAGTTATACCCAATAAAAAAAAACTTGATTTAAAATTTTCAGCAACACCCTGCTTCAACAACAAAAAGTAAAAAAAAAACCAGAATATTTTTCTCCTCTCATTGAATGAACATTTTTAGTTTTTTCAAAAAATAACCTACGTTTTTGCGTATGAAAACTTATTCTGTTAAGAACGTCATTATATTTTTGTAAAAACTGTAAATAAAGAAAAAAAGTTACATTCACCTATGTTTTAATATTAATTGAAGATATTTCTTTTACAATAAATAACAAAATAAACACGTCTTGTGAGAGTATATTTATCACAAAACAATCCATTTAATGTCTTTGTATCATATTGATTTCACGCAAAATGCATGTATGGAATATTTTAAATGGTTCATATTCTTGAAAATTAGACGTGAAATATTAAAAGCTTAGGGTTTATATTTCATATATTTGGCAAATTAAGACGATAGATAAATGTATGACAAATAAAGAAAAAATTAAACCGTTCTTTGACCCTTAAAGATAATTGTCACATGAAAATGATAATTTTCTGTACCCAGGACAGTGTTTTGCATTTATCGAATAATTCTCTTGCATCTGAAATACATTCTTGTATTCAAACAAAATTGCAAAATCAGAAAATATTGATCGGCAAAAATCCTATTTTAGATCTCTTGTGTTTTGTTATATGTATGACAACTTCAACTATTTCCATTCCAATATTATGGGTAAACAAAGTATGCTATTGACACACACATCATATTTTAAGATTAATTAAACGACGCAAATCGATGTAATTCACGGTACACAATTTCTTATTTTAATAAAGTTTTTTTTTCACAGCAGATTCAAATGAGGAATAGTGGCGAAAAAGAGAAAATCTAACCCAGAAAAATAACTGTTACTTTCTAGCGTGTAGTTCATGTGTAAACAAAGGAGGTATTACCTACCGAAAATACGAATAATATAGCTAAAAGCATGATCACAAGAATACAATCAATGAAGATACTTACGTTAACAACACCAATGAATAAAAAGTAACCTTAAAATACTCCATTGAACTCGCAAAATTCATGAAAACAATAAAAATTCTCCTGAAGCGAACTAGCCTAGTCCGCCATTGTTTTCAAGCTAAATAAACCGCCTGACGTCACAAAATGTATATACAGTTTGAATGCCGGTTTTAGAGCCTGTTAAAATAGAAATTCCGAAGTCTTTTAAACATTACTGAAAAAATCATTGTGATATCTTCAGGTTATATCAATTCTTTACTACTTTAACGTATGCACTCATTCTTTTATTCTTATATAGTTAGAATTATTAAAAGAAAGTCAAAAAACATGCGTGTCGACATTCTCACTATGATTATCAAGGTGGCGATATATACTTCCGAGGAGGGTACCCTCCTTCCAAAGATAAAAACACGAAAGCAGATAAGTTTAAAGAAACCAAATCAGAGTTTTATTTACAACTAAATGTCAATCTTTCGAATAATAACAAGAAAAACGACATCCAGTAAGCAGATCATACCAAACCAGAAGGGTGCGGAACAATGTCAACACCGATGTGTTGACATTCTTCCGGGTCGACATTGATGCTATGTTTATCCGACGCAGTGTTGACCTTATACAGGATCCTCGTATATATATATATATATATATATATATATATATATATATATATATATATAAAGCCTTGGTACAGCAAAAAATACTTAAATAAATAAAACAGAATGCGACAGTCCAAATTAAATAAATTGTTTACTGTTAGCGCTTTCAGCCATGTCGGCTCTTCAGACAGTTATAACTGTCTGAAGAGCCGACAGTGCTTACAGTGCTTACTGTTTAAATCTTTAATTACAGACAGTCTCTTCTAAAATCCTTCTTCTAAACGTACAAACACCGTCGGGCTACCCCGGGCCGGGACGTATTATGACGTCAAATATAATAAATAATAATTATACAACGAGTGCGACAATTAAATATTCGTGAAAAATATTACTATAATAACAATATGTACACTAACACATATAAACATATGCTGATGAAATACAATTAAATTACTAAAATATTAATTCATACATGTACGTTTTAAATAAAGAAATCAACCGCCACACATGAATGGACTAAACATGAACTGATGAAAGGTCTGTGATATTACGTCTTTTATATTGATAATCTGTGCATTTCACGAAGGTATTTGACATTAAAACGACCGATAAAAAATAAATGTGTACACATGAGTCTTACACATGTACACACATCTTAACGTGTCAAACATACCTAAGTGTTCTAATAATGAAACCTAGACAATTTTTGGTATTACAAAACGTGTTCACACCCCTTGCTTGTATCATATTACTTTCTGGGTTAGGGAGAGGGGGTGGGTGGGGCTGGGGTGCAGTTTTGCAGATGGATGATGTCGAATGTATAAAACGATTACTTATTTAAGATTATTAAGTTGGAATTTTCTAAAGCAAATCCGGACAGTGCATTAAAAAAAATGTAATCATTAAGGAATAAAAAGCTGTTTGGTTAAATCTTTATGTAAAAAGTAAAATGTCATTCATTTCAAAGCAAAGATCCGCCCCTGCTCTTGCAATAACAACGAATGACATCATATGCTCTTCAAACAGCCAATAAGATTCTAGATTTAAAGTTTACAAATGATTGGCTGAAAGAATTGGCTTAAAAAGTGCATCATTGTATAATCGAACAAAATAGAGTCTCAACAGAACAGGGAGAAAAAAACACTACATTTAAGTAAGTAATCTAATGTTTTGGAAATGATATTATGATTTACAATTCATTATTATCTTTTGGTTTAACTTTTTTGTTAGCAATTGAGATTGAGGTTAACGCGTTAGAGATTTTAGTATGGGCTTTGAAGAACTTGTTTTGTTTTCGGATATTTGATTCAAAACTTTGATATATTAATCAT
Organism: Magallana gigas; assembly: GCF_902806645.1. NCBI lineage: Eukaryota > Metazoa > Mollusca > Bivalvia > Ostreida > Ostreidae > Magallana > Magallana gigas. The sequence goes on along the minus strand of NC_047560.1, from coordinate 17,723,207 downwards.
TCTACAAAAATGCACAAAAAGTAAGTCCGAAAAATGAAAAGAAAAGGGGTATTTTTCTTTCACAGACTCAAATGGCACACTTGCATTCGAGAACAAAGATAACATTTAAAGTCTTGTTTAAAAATAGATATTAAAAGAAGGCATTCTAAATCACAGACTGGCAAGAAATAAATCGTAATAATCCAATAAGTCTACCACGGGTCACTTTTACAGTTATAACGACAACAAAGATGCATCATGATGCATACCGTATCTCATGAAAAATATATAGTTACCTTCTACCTAATAATGCACAAGGTTCACATTGCCGCCATCTTGGATTTTTTTATAACGATGACATACATGTCAGTTTTCATAAAGGGGCATACAAATGGCTTTCTGAAATATCTAATTTTCCTTAATAGATGTTGTAAGCACTTTTCAATGAAACGAATTCGAATGCCATTCGTGATCTTCCAATTGAAATAACAATCTGGCAGATATCTTTATACAATATCTATTTTTTTTGGATAATGCCATAATTTTGTTAAGATAAAGGTTGTTGGAAACAACATATAATATAAAAGTTATCTTTAATGTCATACAATGATGACTGTTTAAAAGTGTTCAATAACCAAAAAATGATGGTTTAGAAATAAACAAACTGTGAGAATTTAGTAAAAAAAAATTTCAACAAAGTACATAACACTCTGTCCTATGCTACTATTGAGTATTTTTAAATACCAGCCGAAATTTAAATGTCAGTTGTTGAGTTCAACGCAGGACACATATCTTAAATAAATGTGTTTTAGGAAAACAAAGCTCTGTTTTATCAAGTGTTGCTTAAATTTCTGTCTTTGCTAGTTTGTTATGAACAAAAACATTCAAAATCAATACTTTTTTTAATACATTGTTATTAAGTATATCATTTAAAGTTTGTCTCGACGTTTAATTGCTAATTGATATTCTAAATAAGTAAAACATTGTTTACTCTTGTATAACTATTTGACACGTAAAATCACGTAACATGACAAATCACAAAAAGTGTGGAAGAAATTTTTGGAATATTGTTCTTTTTCATAACCATTATACTTCCTCACATAAAGTGTTTCGTAGCTTGAGAAATGAGACTATGTCTGTACATATGTCTATACACTAAGTATTACTGTACTGTAAGAGTCAGGTAAATGTAATGAAAAAAATAGCAAACAATATTTTAGTTTGTAGTAATTTGGAGATATTGCCTTTTGACATGGCATAAATCTAATGATGTTACAAAATAGTCAATTTGATCAGCTCATTTGGCGAGGAAACAAACAATTATTTGATAAAACGAAGAAATTAAAAAAAAAAATGTGCAATTTGAATAATTAGCTGTGCGTTTTACACACCGGCACATATGTTTACAAATTATGGATGGTGTATAGTCGACGTTTTATTTCTAAAACGGAGAGAGAGAGAGAGAGAGAGAGAGAAAGAGAGAGAGAGAGTGAGAGAGTCCTAAACACGAAAGGACTTAATGATTTAGGTGTCGTGTTCTCGTTGCATTCAATAAAATCATTCAACCGACCACAAACTGTAGATTTCACACGAGAAAAAAGTTCGCATCATCAAGCGATAATTAAACATCTCAGTTTCACCAACAAAGATGTCTTCAGGAGAACATATATCTAATAACAGGATTCAGAATTTTAATATCAAGAATAAACACAGTAGGTTTGTTGAGAAAAATATCGAAAAAATGAATTGATCATTATCAGACGTATGAAACATGTACAGAAAAAAAATTTGGTTTTATGTTCCAACTTACAACGAAAAGCCTTAAAATATGGCCTTTTGACGCGAATAAATCATATTTAGGGTTTTTATTAATTCATAGAATTGGAAAAAATTGGAAAAAAAAAAGCGATGTGTCTAACAAATGGTATCTCACATTAATTCACCGATAAAACTTCAATTAAAAAAAATAGATAAGAGAAAGGGAGTCATTCCACTTCCATTCTTTTCTTTTATGTCAAAATATTTTTCTTAAAAAAATGAGTAATTAATAAAAACAAAAACAAACAACACTTTCCTCCAGCCGGTAGCGAACTCAAGACCTTCGGATTCGGAGACAATATCAAACCTCTGCCTCCTAAGCCTCAGATAATAGTGTGGCATAATTTTGTAATGTAGTAAATGTAAATGATGAATAGATCACATTAAGATCCCTGGGTTCCCTGTTGGCATCCATTTCTAATTATATTAGGTGTGCCCGGAAGAAAATACAGATACTAGTAATCTAATTCAATAAATGCATATCAGTTTATTCTCTTTGTAACGTGTAAGTTAGTTAAATTGTATAACTGGTTTGCACATTACAAGACACGTCACAATGAACCAACGTCAAAAACAGATTGATCCGCTTGACGTTACGTTTGAAATTTTAATAGATATTAATATCATTTTAAAACGTAAAATATACTCAATTTGTACAGTAAATTAAAGAAAACTGAATTATGAGTAATGAACTGAATGTCTACCCAAGTTATACTCGTATAACCTTAGTTAAAACATTTTGTGCTGTTTATAGAACCAAGTTATATTCGTATAACTTGGGAAGACATTAAGGTATCTCACTCCTCGTGTTTTGATTTCATTGCGCAGATGATCATTATATTTAAAATGAATATGATTTTATTTATTTAATCATCACAGATAGATTATTATTTCATAATTACACAACATTCATAAAGAAAATCCATTTGAATTCAAGAAACAAACAAGTTTTTTGGGGAACTATTTTTTCGTGCGGAAGGTTTTTTAGACGAAAATGACAGAAACAAGCAATTTTATGAATTTTCAATATACTTTTCTTTTTATATACTTTATTCGTTATTCACATTTTTAACATTTGATAGGTTTGTAACATATTTTATAGGTTCTGTGTGACATGTACAAAATCAAATCTTGAGAATGTGATAGCCGTTTAGCATAAAATCATGCATATATATAGAACATGTCTGATTTTTTTAAGCCAAATTTTGCGAGAATTTTACCTTTGAAGCCCTATATCTAAAATTTGACATCACTGACCCCCATGTTATATTATGTCAAAATGATACTGAATACATTTTTAGGCAAACTGGATTAATGTTATAAAATTCTTGATATTCAAGAAGTTTTCATTTCAAATCAAATTGTAACTATTATAGAAATTGTCTATTTTAAGTGCAAAAAGGTCACACAAAAATTTATGCAGCTTTGTAAATTTTTTTTTTCGTAATCCTTCTATTCAGTGTGACCATTGTGCATAATTAAAAACAATATTTGAAGAAATAAGTTTGCTTAATCAAAAATACTGACAACAACTCCTAATCAGGATGAAATTGCATTTTAGGTGCAAAAAGGTCAAATTAAATGGGCCATAACTCAGAGGGATGGATACTGATCCCCCATTATCTTTGTATTTTAAAAGTTTGTTTTGTCTACAGATTTCAATGATATACTTCTCAAGAAAATCTTGATACAACAACATTGAGGAGTGGGATACCTTAAGTTCATTTCTTAATTCACTGTGATAGAATATCTAAAATAGTTTTAGGATCGTCGCTAGCATGCTAGCATGGGGAAAAAGAGAGTCATGAAAAAAAGAAATTAAAGTCTTGAAATCGGGGTATTAAATATTTACGGGATCAGTGTTCATACATTCTTTAGATAATAGCCTAGATATAAATTAAAAAAAATATACACAAGTTATAATATTATGCAACAGAAGATTCTATTAACAACCAATACACATCGCACTGTCAATGTCTCTTCATACTTTGCCTGTGTTCATTTAATGATAAAAAAGCTACATAATTTGACAGTTGGTTTGACTGCTTCTCTTAACTTTAACAATAATTTATTTAAATCTCGAATTAGTCTCCACAAAAAGCGCAGAAGTGAAAGAAAAAATATCACACTTTAGTTTAGATCCGATATTTTCTGCATATATTGTCATTCAATACCATCCATTTTGCGGTTCTGAAGACATTTAAAGGAAACAACATTGACTCTAAGTAGGGCTGTTTTCTTTTAATTTACACAAGACTGAACAAGAGATATTTTAACTGGTTTTATCCATTTTGTATTAAGGTATTGTATTACATTTTATGATTAAGGGCAAGCAGACTGATCTGATCTTTAATGTATACGTTTACTCAGAATGAAAAAAAAATCCACTGATGATAGTGAAAAGCCATCTTTTGTGTGTTAAAGACTAACCATTGTATTGGTATTTTTCACTTTCAAAAAAGTAGGTCAATGACTTACTTGCTTAGATAAATTGAATATTTTTTGAAAGTTTAAGAAAAGTCCATAAAATTTTTACACGTTTCAATGAAACTAATTTGAATGTCATTTTCTGTTATTTTTAATAATGTCATAATTATGTTAAGATAAAGGTTGTTGAAAACAACATATTATATAAAAGTTATTTTTAATGTCATACAATGACGACTGTTTAAAAGTGTTCATTAACGTTCTTTAATGTTCTTATGAAAAGAAGCAAGTTATAAATGAAGTAACCAAAAAATAATGGTTTATAAATAAACAAACTGTGAAAATTTAGTAAAAAGAATTTAATACAGTACATAACACTCTGTCCAATGCAATTTTTTTAAAGTCACGATTTGAGGTAATAGTTTATTTTTCTGTTTTTGTGGTTCAGAATGCTTCAATGGAGTATTTTTAAATACCAGTCGAAATTTAAATGTCAGTTGTTAAGTTCAACGCAGGACACATGTCTCAAATACATGTGTTTTTAGGATGAATGAATGAAAATGAATACGTTTTTTAATACATTGTTATTAAGTATATCATTTAGAATTTATCTCGACGTTTAATTGCTAATTGATGTTCTAATTAAGTAGCATTGTCTAGTCTTGTATAACTATTTGACACGTAAAATCACATAACAAGACAAATTACAAAAAGCGTAGAAGATATGCATGGAATATTGTTCTTTTTCATAACCATTATACTTCGTCATATAATGTGTTATGTCTACACAGTACAATAGGTGTACGGTCAGGTAAGAGTTAGGAAAAAATAAACAAACAATATTTATGTTTGAAGTTATTTTGACCTGTTAATATGGCATAAATCTAATGATGTTACGCAATAATCAATTTAATCAGCTCATTTGTTGACGAGCAAACAAGCAATGATATGTTAAAAAAGCAGAAAAATAAAAAAACAATGTCCAGTTAGAATAATTGGCTATGCGTTGCTCACACCTGAGTTTTTGTTTACAAAGTATGGATGCTATATTGTCGTCCTTCTATTTCTGAAAGGGAAAGAGAACAAAATGACTGAACAAAAATTCAAAATAACGAACTCAAAAACACGCGGGAGTTAGTTATTTAGGTCTCATGTTCTTGTTATTTAACAAAATCATTTAACCGATCAAAAACCACAGATTTCAGACAAGAAAAATGTCAATAGGCGACAAATAAACATCTCAGTTTCACCCACAAAGATGTCCTCAGGAAAACATATATCATATAACAGACATCAAAATTGATGTGTCTTGCAAATGGTCTCTTTCATGTGAAACTAATTATGACTCACATTAATTCACAGATAAAATTAAAAAAGATTGTGGACAATTAGGTGGAGTTTTTTACCACCATTCACTGCTTTGTACCATTTTTTTTCAAGAAATCCGCAATTAATAAAAACACTTTCCTCCCATCGATTGCGAACTCAGAACCTTCGGGTTCTGAGACAAGATAAACACGTCTAAGCCTGCTAAGATCAAGAAAAGAATTAATGAGATACAACCTGTTATTCTTAAAATCAAAGTTCTGAAGTTCTGAAAGCCGGGCTATTTTGATGTGTCATAATGGATATTGGTATTAACTAAATTTTGAAAGCGGCCTTTAACAAAAATGTGTCAGTCTAGTAGAAAAACATCCATTAAAAAAATGTGACCGTGTAGTGAGCGACCAGCACGCTAGTTTCCCTTCGTCATCGAAAGAAATGTTTTTGTCTTGCCTAAATGGCCCAGTGGTTAGCGCGGTGGCCGCTCACTGCTAGGAGAATGGGTTCCAGAGGTCGTGAGTTCATGCCAAAAAGGTGAATTTCTCTGTGCTTTATATATATATATATATATATATATATATATATATATATATATATATATATATATATATATATATATATATATTATCCTTTTTATTTTTTGCTTGTCATGATTTCTGATGATTAGTCTAGTCCCCCACTTTCAAAGTTGCTTCCTACGCCACTGGAATAACGCAGCATTTTTGAAAAATTGATCATCATTGCAGAAAGAGAATAAATATTAGAAAGCGTAAATAAAAGATTGAATTATTATTTAATAAAAGATGTGGTCTCATAACCTTAACAGCTTGTGCAAAAACAAACATTGTCATTACGCGCTAGCGCACGTTATTCAAATTGTATGCACACAATGTTGCAGTTATGAGACGAAGTGTTTCAAAGGATAATAATTTAATGCTTAAATATACCACAGAAGCGACACTTAAAGCTGTCTAACCGACACTTAAATTCATGGGAAGCGACTCCATTAAATTCCGTAAATCATCACTCTTAATCTGTCTCGCCAGCATGTTGCACTTTCTTGCACGACCAGTCGGATCTTTTATATTTTCATTTATACGCTGAAAAGCATCGAAAGCATATACCATTCCATACAATTTTAGAGATTCTCAATCGCCATATCATACCAAATCATACCATATAATAGCATGCACATTTTTTAAAACTCGATTAAAAATGCTTTTACTTTTAAGAATAAATATTCACATTGCAAATTAGTAGTGAACTGTGACTTCCTATCACATTAACTTAGAAGTGTTTGGAACTCTTCTGTGTACGGATACATTTTATTTTTCAAATCTCATAGCATTGCCTACCATATCATTAAGCCATTCAATTTAATTTCTCATACCATGGCATGCAAACTTCATAGCATTGCAATAGAATTTCATAGGATATTATTAATATCGCATGCTATAGGGAAAAATATAAAAAGATATGCATGAATTGGCTGTAACCCCATTTTTTTAACATAGTTATTCTGACCAGTGAATTTGTGGTTTTTTAATGTAAAGTATTTTTTCAATAAGTATCTATTCATGTATGTGAAGAAATGATGCTTACTATGATTAACGTTTCAACAAAGCTCAAAATATTAAAAACAGCAATCGGTTTTTTTTGGCAGTGATTGATTTAGAAGTACATGCATTTTTAGGTGCTTATTACATAACAAATTAAAATCAGGGAAAGGAACAATGCACAAAGTTAATTATCAAATGACCTTTATCCGATCAGCACCTACTTCTGTATGCAGCTTTGTGTTAATAGATCCACGCTGCTACGTTATAAGTTTGGAAGTGTGGCCTTCTTCCTTGTATACTCAATTGCCGTCCGTGTGAATGTTTACCAAGGTCAACCCCGGTCTGTAACAAACACAGCCACAAAAAAGGTGTGAAAGATTTTGCTTTGATATATTGCTCTTTTTCACATATATTGATATTAAAAAAAAATGTTTGCCTGAAACCTTCAAGTCACATATGTACTAACAATGTAAAAAAAACCCAAAAAAACCAAAAACCCCCATAACAACAACATTAAATTCAAAGTGTTTTGTAGTTTAATGATTGCATACTTATTTGTGAAATAGTACTATGTATATACAGTACAATAAATACCGTAGCACCGTCAGATAATTGTAAGGAGAAAAATATCAAACAATACTTTAGCGTGGAGTAATTTGGAGATATTGTATCGTGACTTGTTAACATGGCAGAAATCTAAAGATGTTAATAATAGTCATTATGATCACTTCATATGGTGATCATACAAAAATATGTGATAAAAAAGAAGATCTTCACACCAGCATTTTTGCTTATAAAGTCTCGATATAGTTGTCCTTTAATTTCACAAAAAAGAAAACAAGGAAGAAATGACTGGAAAACCTGTCCTAAATGACGAACTCGGGAATATGACAGAAGCTAGTCATATAGGTCTAGTGTTCTCGTAATTCAACAAAATCATTCGACCGACCACAAATGTAGATTTCACACAAGAAAAAAAGTCTGTATCAGCAAGCGACAAATTAACATCTCAGTTTCACCCACAAAGATGTCTTCAGGATAACCTATATCATATAACAGGCATTAAAATCTTAAGCCTCAAGACGACGCTAACGATACAGATTGTTGAACTTTTTGAAGGAAAAATAGGTTAATTCATGGACATCACAATATGAACGAATATAATGAACACTACCAATTTTCATTATCAGAAAAACCCCACAAAAATAGTGTTCTTTGCTCCCTTTCGATTCGTTGTTTGTTTGGCCATTTTGTAAAATCGACAGGATCTGAATTCTCTTTTTAATTTGATGGGTCTAACCAATTGACAAAGATTATGTGAAAGCAAACTTATAAATCAAACTTATGCTGTAAATCATGTTGTCATTATAAAACACGGCATGAATATGCCTTGAAAGCTGTATTTCTTACATTATATTTTGGATTATGTATAGCATATGCGAGCAGTACCTGTAAAAAAATCAATCGTACATCAATTAGTGGCACAACAAATAAAATATCCTGAACTAATAAATAACCTTCAACTTCACCTAAATCTACAGCCAGAAAGACAAAACATATTTCATAAGAAATATTATTTCCAAGACTTACATTGTAGACATTATGGTCAAGTGATACTGTTATGCATTTTATTGCATTATTGTTATTAAAATCCATTAACTCCATTATTCGGTCAGGTAGTGTGATGAAAACAAATCAGTAATAGTTGAAAAGAAATCGGCTTTACCAGAGCACTAACATGTGAAGTTCATATATGATATAATAGATGTATTAATACTATTTAGATGTTGATGTGTATTAGTAAGTGATGGTATTTTTTTTTAGATATAATATGGATAGATAGATGGGTAGAGTTATAGGTAGATAGATAAATATATTATTTAAAGTTTTTTACATATATGTATGTAAAAAACTTTAAATAATATATTTAAAGTTTTTTACATATATGTATGTGCGTGTTTATACTTAATTGTTTTTATTTTTACTAGACAACAATATACCAATTGCCATTTGAATGTTTTTTCTTGATTTAAATACAGTCATATATTATAATTGAAAATTAGTATTTTCAAACAAAGCCATAAACAAACCAAGACAAGTATTTACACACTAGATTGTGTCAAGTTGCATGGTACAATTTTTTTTATCTATTACAGTATCAAATAATTTACCATACAAATCAATCATCATAGAAAATTATAGACTTTCGCCTATTCATACCAGCATAATCGGTCTCTTTTCAAACTTTAAATATTCAAAGTCTTTTTAAGACATACAAAAAACCCCAAAACAAAACTGCATCAAGGGAATGATCAGAAAAAGGAACTGTTGGTCCGTCTCCAGAATGATACAAGTTTATTCAATCCGTATATCATGCAGCGATTGTCGAAAAAGCAAACTTCAGAAATATATGAACAAAATGAACACATGTTAATTTTTGATTTTCCAATTATTACATTATTACCTTTATTTATAGTGTTGTCAAAGTTGTGATAGAGCATTGTCTTGTCGTTATTGGGAGCAAATTTTAACATGAGGCGAAATAACTCGGTACCCTTTGTGTCGATTGTTTTGTGAACAAATTTATTTTGAACATCATGTAAATTGACCGGAAAAAGTACTGCAATGTCTTTAATTTTGCAAACACTTACATCGTGTAAAAGCATTTACAAAAATTGGTTAAAATAGGACCAAACAGATTTCAAATATTTAAGATGATAACCATGACCATGTCTCACTGACCCTGTCATTTTTTACAGGATGAATGACCATCTTTAAGTCCTCCTTAAAGATAGCTTAAAGGTAGCTTGAAGACAATATTTAAGCCACCTTTAAGCTTTATGTTTTGCCTAAAGGTGGCTAATGAAAGCGTAAAGATGACTCAAAGGCAGCTTAAGGACTATCTTTAATCCACATTTAAGCAACCTTTAAGGACAATTTATAGGTCTTAATGTTAAAACTTCTTTAAGCCACCTTTAAGCTACCTTTAAGCAACCTTAAAGCCATTAACAATCTTCTAATTTAATATTATGCTTAATTTACCAACAAAATGTATTAACTTTATGATTGAAAAGGAATTAAAAACGGTTTTTGTTCTAGAAAATAAAACGCCAAACACGAGGATTGAACCCAGGACCCCTCGTTTAGCAGCTTCACCTCGCCCCCTCTGCGCCACGGCAACTATCATATTTTATTCGGTTTTTATATCCTATATATCAGTGGATATTGAATCAATGTGTTGAATGTGTATTTTTTACTTGAAAAGAGTTTGACTTCCATTCAGTTTGTAACAATCAATTATATCTAATTTATAAATTACATGCATGCATGTATTTAGAAGGGAATAGAGAACTTGCTCTTCAGTGAAAAAATATATTATTGCTAAATGGAAACCGTTTGGCTTACTAGTAGGTCAACTTATTTAATAAATATAAACCGAGTAGACATACGTTTATCTAATTTATAGCTAAATGAAATGCAAGGAAGAAGATGAAATCATTTCTTTTATTAAAGGCATTGAAACTATTAAAGTATTGGTTATACGCAATTTTTTTGTTTACAAAGGATTGATGCTATATAGTCGTCCTTTTTTCTGAAAAGGAAAGATATGAGAAAAAAAGGAAAAAACAATCATAAATGGCGAACATAAAAACTCGTCTAGGTCTGGTGTTCCCGTTTTTCTCATTCTTCAACAAAATCACTCAACCGACTAAAAACTGTAGATTTCACACGGAAAAAAAAATCGAGCATTATCAAGAGACAAATAAAACCTAAGTAACTATTTTTTAGGTTAATAACTAGGAAAAGCTTACATTTCAGTCTTAAGGTGGTACAGGACACCTGCATATTGTGGTGCACTCCCTATTTAAATAAACAATAAAGAATGAATATAATATTTTCCCCCAAAATAATGTTACCTAACAGTGAAGTACGATGGGTTAGAGCGTTAACTACATGTCCGTTATTAAGTAGAGAGTTCAAATCCTGCTGGGACTTTTCTATCATTTAATTAATTTTCCAAAAATTTAAAAACATTTAGGAGTGTGGGGAAGAGGGGAGGGTTCAGAGCAATAAATGTTATTGCATTTGAAGGGGGGGGGGGGTTGTGCCCCAAGGTGTATTGTTTTGTAATTTTAATATTACGGTAATATAAAGGAATTCAAAGGGGGGGGGGAGGAAGGTTTTGACCCCTTACTACCACCCCTTCTCTAAATCTATGCACACAATGATGTTGGAACACAGAAACAAATCTAAAGCTGGCAACTGCCAAGGGGAGGTGGCATAATTTTGTTTTGTTCGTAATAATAATATAGACCATACATGTACTTTCTATGCCATGAAATGTTAAGATTATTGATTAACTTAAAAAATAATTTACATGCAAACAGTTCAATCCCAAATCTTACATATAAGGCTTCTCATGTGTATCATGAGATGGGATCTCATCCTCTATGAAAATTATAATTTTTAAAAATTACCGAAAATTGCACGTAGCCTTCATTTTTTACTAAAACTGGTACTGTAACAAAACAGTGTTATTTAGAGGCAAACACTTGGTGCGCGTATGATTGTATAATGACAGCATCTAGTTATTAATGAAACATTTCATTTATATCAGAAACTATTTGGGTCATTTCCAGATCGCACAGATATCAAATTTGGTTTCAGTTCGTAATAGTTTCGGTGTGTTTCGCATATTTTTTCCACCTTAAGTCATTAAGTGTCCTTACTGTATTTAATATTTAGTCTTATGTTTTATTTTATTTTCTCTTTTAAAACGTATAGGGTTTTTGTTGTGCAGCACTTTCTGCTGCTCTTCTGAAAATGTCTATGTCGATTTTTCACTTTTTTTTATCTCATTGTATAAATGTATAACACTAAAAACATGCATTTGCACAGAATAGTTAAAAAAACCGCCAGTTTTCGAGAATGCAGAAACAATAAACATACTTGTATTTGAAATGCCTCCAAAAAATATATTTTCTATTCTAATAAAATATTCTGAATAACACATAGCACGAAAGATGCAACAGGAAAAAATAGTTATTATTATGCGGTCAATAAACAAAGACAACAATTAAGCAGTCATTTGACACATACTATTTTATAATATTCATGCGCTACTTTGACATATTGACCAATATTGATGGTATGCAGGAATTACAGCGAATTGCGCAACCAGTGTTTTAAGGGGAAATCATTTGCAAGTGAAAACAAAACACTGTAACAAGCAAGAAATTTTAAGGTATAATTCACATTTGCAGACACGGCAAAAAGTTAAAATAAATGTAAATATAGGCATCAAATCATTATTTTTTGGAAGATACAGTATCATAACTTCAGCAATGTGTGCATAAAAATTGTCATTACGCGCTAACGCGCGTTATTCAATTAGTAAGCACACACTGCTGCAGTTATGAGACTGTATTTTCCAAATAATAATGATTCAATGCTTAAGGTCAAGATCTAGTAAATAAAGGGTGCCTAGAGGTTATTAAATTTAAGATATGGATTATTTTAATGATGCGTCATAAAAATAGCTTTTTTTAAAAAGGTGTGCCGGGGCAAACATTATTGGAAAACACAATAAAAAATCAAGTTTAAAACTATCATTTTCAATATGAAGGAAATAAGAAACAAATTGATGAGTTTTGTAAATTTTGATTAATAATATATATCTAAAATGCCTACAGTCTCTCCAAAAATGGATTTAAACAAACTTTTGACCTCGTCTTTTAATTGATGTCAAATTGAATATAGAATTGAATATTCTACATAATTCCTTTAACGCCGTAAAGTACGGGAAAATACTCTTCAAATCAATTATGACGTCATAGTGGTTCTAGCACCAAAAGGACAGTCTGGGCTGCATTTTAAAAAAACAACGTACGAGTTGCGACCAAACTAATGAATGCTAATTATTCATGAACTAATTATTTTTTTTTTATTCTATTGGCTGTAAAATATAAGTATGATTATCAAAAGAGTGGTAAATAGATGGTTTTATATAAATGTTGTTCTTTAAAGACTATTCAATGAGAGGAATTCTTGACTTTGATTAACACATACATGGTACTAAAAAAGTTAAAATGGCGTGTTTATTATAACGTCACAAACGGCAAACGCCGTGAACTGCACCGTCACAAGCAACAATCAAATTTTACACTTGTGACTGTTACAGTGGCTCTTCAATTAAAAATAACTTGCTCTTAGGATAAAATAGGTATTTTAAGGTATATAAACTACATTTGTTGACAAGACAAGAAGTAAAAGAAAATATCAAATAAAATGTAAATATAAGAATTAAATCATTGTAACAACTGTTAATGATACTTATGATGCTTAAAGCTGACATGAATTCATAAATACGCATTATTTTCCTTTTATCTCCGACTACCGCCATATTAGTTGTCGATTTCTATTGTTCTGCTCATCGCTACACACCCCCTATATAAGGCCGAGAGCACTATTCGTGCTTCACCGCATTCAGGAATTTCATACACCCGAAGACGTTACCTTGGACGAAAAGACTTGTAAAAACGCGTTTTGAACAAAAATAATATAACAACCACTGCACTGGCAAGCTATATCCAATAAACGGCGAAACAAATCCAGCGCAGATACTTCGAAAATTCCTCGATAATTGTAGACTGTTTTCCTGTGTATGTTATAACATCGCACATGCGCGAACCACACACTGTGCCAGATCGAGCAATGTCAATTATCGCATGGATTTTAGAAATGGGGCGTTTTTGTAGAAACGGATGGAAACGTTGTTACTTTCTTGGATTTACTATCATTTAGCTACGGTATTGGATGTAGTGTCGCCGGGGTTTTCAAGAAGATGCAGACGTTATGCACTCTGTATGAACGACACACGTGTTCGATGTGCATGCGAAGTAAGGCAGCACTGTCTGTGCAAAATAATACGGATACCTTGGACATCTTTTTAAAGAATAGATATATTTTGTATTTCATTGATTGTTGTTTTCTTTATTCTTTATTACTACAATGTGTAGTTCATGCATTTAGAAGTCCGTGCAACGTGAATGTCTCGATCGGAAAGCAACCGACCGTAATTTTCTCAACCGGTATATATACCCCCGTGGCAGTAGAGGAGCGATCGAAACTAATATGGCGACCAAATGCTTTTATGAATTCATTAATGACATTATTAGCATTAAGAGTTGCATTTGCAACGCTTTATGATATTTATATCAATTAGCGGCGTTGTATCATTAACGGTTGTTACAAATTATTATTTTTTTGAAAGATACAGTCTCATAGCTGCAGCGATGTGTGCAATTTGTATGCACACCGCTGCAGTTTTGAGACTGTATATTTAAAAAAAAATAATGATTCATTGCTTAAATAACCTTTATTTTTTGCGATGTCAAAGTCGTAATACATGCTTAGCCGCCTTGACATAAGGGAGGATTTTAATAGGAGGAATGCGGTACCCTTTTGTGCCGTTTGTTTTGTGAACAATTTTGTACATCGATTAACCATTTGAATAAAGATAAATTGACCGGAAAAGCTACTGCAGTATCTTTTATTATGCACATACTTACATTTGAAGCAAAACATCTCGTTTAAAAGCGTTAACAAAATTTGATAAAAAATCTTACCAAGCAGACTTCTTATACTAGTATATTTCTTTCTGACTGATGTTAATATTCCCATAGCTCCCTGACCGTGTTGTGTTTTGTTATAAATACCTCTAAAGTAAATGACATTGAATTTTAGGACATTTTGCTAATAATTTCACAATACGGATAATGTTAAATTTCGTCTGTTTTTAATCACGACATTCTAAACATTCAGGTACTGTATTGTTCAACACCTTGGTATTTAGGACATCGGTTTTGAATTTCATTTTAAAGAAGAGAATGTCGAAAATAGAAGCTTTGCATAACATTCCACAGTGATGGTCAATGCATCCACCCAAAAGTGAATAAAGAGAAAGAACAATCGTGTTTTATGAAATAAAAATTAAGAATGAATGTTGTCATCATGATGCTTTGATTCAATCAAAGTACCGAAAAACTGACGGGAGTTGATTTTATCGATGTTTATTTATTTTAAAAACAATGATATGATATTTTGCATGACAACTACAGGTCGTTTCTAATCTGTATTTGAATTACGCACATTTTTATGATATGAATTTTTGGACTTTTTCGACACAAGAATGTTGATAAAACCCCATATGAATGATGTAAAGTAATATTTAAAGATATAATTAATTCAATCAAACTATGTATCAATGATAAAAATATTTTTGGAAAATTTATGGATCCAAGCAATATTGAACTCTAGTCTCGTTCAACCAAACGCTCGGCTGTCGCCGTTAATCTCCGACAAGCAAGAGAGACAATCGCAACTTCTCGGGCCTTTCCGGCAGGCTCGGACACCTTATAATATAAACCTTATAGAAAACCTTATAAGTCGCTTCTGTGTACTATTTTAGGGTATAACATTTACTTTAATGAGGTCTAGCTTACATCTCAACAGATCGTAAAATGTGTTGTATTTATATCAAGCTTTATAAAAAGGGGGGTTGTCATTGACGCCTATGTAATACATTCGAGGTGTTTTTCCGGTCCTGCTCAAAAGGCCCGAGAAGTTGCGATTGGCAAGAGAGACTCTCTGCTTGTCGGAGATTTACGGAGACAACCGAGCGTCGAGTTGAACAAGACTATATTGAACTCTGGCGTAAGAATACATACGACTACAAAAAATATCTAAATTGTTCGTACCATTTAACATCTGACTATTTTCAAAGTATTAAAAAATAAGTTTCCTTGAAAAACAATATTTTAGCATACATTATATCGAATTTATAAGTCAAAAGTGATGCAGAAAAAAGGCTATCTGCTAAATGCGTATATTTTATTTAATATATAAACTGAAAGGGATGGGAAAATGGGAAGGTTAGAGGTGTCTTAAATAATTGAAAATTACAGTTCAGTTTCCCCTAATACATGTATTTAAAACGGAATGTAAAAAATAGCCCGACACAATGCGGCTCTCTGATTGGTTGATGGCTCATTAAATATGCATAATAGAAAACTAGTAAAATTGGTATGCATACATGAAGACTTAACATAAAGTGCTTTAATACAAAACAAACTCTATTGAATGTAAATAACATGGACTCTAAGACTTTTTTTTTTTACACAAGACTGAACAAGAAATATTTTAGCTTGCTTTATCTATCCTCTTTACCAAGATATCTTCCATTCACAATTTGATTTATTACTCGATATTTATAAATACCTCATGGTTTAAATGATGTTTATTCAAAAATATGAAAAATTCCAAAGATTTCTTTGTTGACCCCACCCCACCTTAGCTTATCAGATGTCAGTACACAGCTAAAAAATGTGATGTATACAAGGATTTGTATTGCAGTAAGCCGGGATGATAACATAGAAAAATTGCGCGAGGTATTCTGAGTGACTTCCGAATGGAGAAAAAATGTTAACATTCCCCATTATAAATCTCCGTAGGTAATTTGTTTTCTTTAATGTGAATTTTCATGAGGGACAAATGATGTGTGGATGAAGTTATCTTAAAAATGTTCCCTTTATTTTAATTGCACTTCTTTCACAGGTATGTGTATTTTTATCCAACATCGTCCAAAAGTGCATCATAAATATCTTTGGACAGACTATATTTCATTTTAAATATGCTGGGATTGAATTACATTTTATTTAAGGCAAACCGACTGGTTTGATCTTAAAATATTTTAAAGAATACAACCTTTGCAAGCTATCATACATGTACAATGCTAAAGCTAAACACATAAAGGCATAAGTGTAGTAGAGACACAACCTAAAGGGGGTTGAGAATTAACACTTGCCAATTATTTTATTTTGATCATCAGTGCATTTCACAAAGGTATTTGACATCAAAAAGACCAATAAACAATAAATGTTTACACGAGTCCATCTTAATGGCCAAACATCTATAAGTGGTCTAATCTTTGAATGAAACCTATTGGAATTTTTGCATTACAAAACTTGTACACACCCCTTTCTTGTATTGTATTACTTTCTGGTTTGGGAGAGGGGGTGGGTGGGGCTGGGTTTTGCTCGCTAAGGATAATGTCCAATGTATAAAACGGTTACTTATTTAACATTATTAAGTTGTAATTTTCTAAGGCAAATCCGGACAGTGCATTTTAATAAAAATTAATCATTAAGGAATAAACAGCTGTTTTGTAAAAACGTAATGTAAAAAGTAAAATATCGTCATTCATTTCAAAGCAAAGATCCGTTCCTGCTCTTTCAATAAAAACGAATGACATCATATGCTTTTCAAACAGCCAATACGAGTCTAGGTTTTAACGTTTACAAATGATTGGCAGAAAAAATTTGCATAATATGTGCATCATTGTATGATCGAACAAAATAAGAGTTTCAACAGAACAGAGAGGATAAAACACTACATGTAAGTTAGTAATCTCATTTTTGAAAATGATATTATGATTTACTATTCATTATTATCTTTTGGGTTTACCCTTTTAGTTAGCAATTGAGATTGAAATTAACGCGTTAGAGATTTTACAATGGGCTTTGTTTGAAGAGCTTGTTTCGTTTTCTGATCTTTGAATTAAAATTTTAATATATTAATAATTCTACCAAAAAGCACAACAAGTAAGTCCGAAAAATAAAAAGAAAGATGGTATTCTTCTCTCACAGACTTACAAGACACATTGTCATGATCAAAGATTACATTTTAAGTCTTGTTTAACAATATAAAAAAAGAAGGCATTCTAAATCACAGACTGCCAAGAAAAAAATCGTAGAATTTCAAGCGCAAAAATTCTACCAAGAGTCACTTACACAGTTATAATGACAAAAAAGAGGCATCATGGTGCATACTTTATCTCATAAAAACATATATAATTACCTAATAATGCACAAGGTACACATTTTGATTTTTTTTAAAACAGTGACATAAATGTCAGTTTTCTTAAAGGGGCATGCTAATGGCTTTCTGAAATATCTAATTTTCCTTAATAGATGTTGTAAACACTTTTCAATGAAACTAATTTGAATGCCATTCGTGATCTTTAAATTGTGATTTTCAATTCGTGATCAATTCAATCATCTGGCATATATCTTTTAAATTTGTATTTTTTTTTAAATAATGCCATATTTATGTTAAAATAAAGGTTGTTGGAAACAATATATTATATGAAATTATTTTTATTGTCATACAATGGCGACTGTTTAAAAGTGTTCATTAACGTTCTTAAATGTTCTTATAAAATTAAGCAAGTAATAAACGAAGTAACCAAAAATTATATATAAACATTATAAATAATCAAACTGTGAGAATTTAAAAAACTTCAACAAAGTACATAACATTATGTCTTGTGCTCCTATTGAGTATTTTTAATTGTTATACTTTCATGTTAAATACTGAAATCTTATTGGTTTAGACGCAGTTGATAATCCGTTCTATTACCCTCAGCGTTAGCAACGCACTTAGCAACGGGTAACATTAAAAATTGTTACATGCGCGAAAATTACGCGCGTACGGTTCGCCGTAGAATTCACGTTATTCATATGTAAAAGCAGTTAAGTTTTCTTTAAAATTAAGGCATTCAGTATAGCAAAATAAATAGTGCCTGTTTGGTAGGATAACAGTTGAAATTGACACCCGTCGAAAACCATTGTCAACCTCCGCTTCGCGTCGGTTGACAATGGTTTTCTCGGGGTGTCAATTTCAACTGTTACCCTCCTTAACAGGCACTATTTATATAGTACCAGCCGAAATAAAGGTCAGTTGTTGAGTTCATCGCAGGACACATATCTTGAATACATGTGTTTTTATGAAAAACAATGCTCTGTTTAGTCATAGGTTGCTTATATTTCTGTCTTTCCTAGTTTGTTATGAACATAAAAACATTCAAAATCAATACGTCTTTTACATTGTTATTAAGTATATCATTTATAGTTGGTCTCGACGTTTCATTGCTATTTGATATTCTAATTAAGTAGCATTGTCAAGACTTGTATAACTATTTGACACGTAAAATCAGGTAACAAGACAAATCACAAAAAGCGTAGAAGATATGTTTGGAATATTGTTCGTTTTAATAACCATTATACTTCCTCACATAAACCGTTTCGTGGCTTGATAATTGCATAAAATTACTTATTTGATAAATGAGACTATGTCTATACATATGTCTTTTAACTAGGTGTAACTGTACTGTAAGGTTCAAGTCATTGTTAGAAAAAAATAGCAAACAATTTTTTAGTTTGTAGTAATTTGGAGATATTGCCTTTTGATCTGTTAACATGGCATAAATCTAACAATGTTACAAAATAGTCAACTTGATCAGCTCATTTGACGAGCAAACTTACAATTATTTGTTAAAACGAAGAAATTAAAAAAAATGTGCAATTTGGATAATTGACTATGCGTTTTACACACCGGCGCTTTTGTCTACAAAGTACGGATGCTATATAGTCGTCGTTTTATTTCAAAAACAGAGAGAGAGAGAGAGAGAGAGAGAGAGAGAGAGAGTCCTAAGCACAAAAGGACTTAATGATTTAGGTCTCGTGTTCTCGTTATTCAACAAAATCATTCAACCGACCACAAACTGTAGATTTCACACGAAAAAAAGTCCCCATCATCAAGCGACAAATAAACATCTCAGTTTCACAAACAAAGATGTCTTCAGGAGAACATATATCATATAACAGGCATCACAATTTTAGTATCAAAAATATACACAGTAGTGATTGTTGAGAGAAGTGTCGAAAAAAAATGACTTAATCAGTATCAGACGTATCAAACATGTACAGAAAAATAGTAGTTTTAATGTTCCAACGTACAATGACGATGATTTCTTTCCCTCATTAAAAAGCTTAAAGATTTGGCCTTTTGTCGCGTATAAATCATATTTAGGGTTTTTATTAATTGATGGAATTGGAAAAAATGGGAAAATTACTTCCTACAAAAAAGCGATGTGTCTAACAAATGGTATCTCACATTAATTCACCGCTAAAACTTTAATTAAAAAAATAGCTAAGAGAAAGGGAGTCATTCCAATTCAATTCTTTGCTCTTGTGTCATTAAATTTTTTTCAAAAATCAGTTAAAAAAAACCCCACACACACACACTTTCCTCCGGCCGGTAGCGAACTCAATACCTTCAGTTTCAGAGACAAGATCAAAACCTCTGCCTGCTAAGACTCAGATAATAGTGTGACATTATTTTCTAATGTAGTAAATGTAAATGATGAATAGATCACATTACGATCCCTGGGATCCCTGTAGGCATCCGTTTCTAATTCTATAAGGTGTGCCCGGAATAAAATACAGATAATCTAATTCAATAAATGCGTATTTTATTCTCTTTGTAACGTGTAAGTTAGTTAAATTATATAACTGGTTTGCATGTCACACGACACGTCACAATGCACCAACGTCAAAAACAGATTGATCCGCTTGACGTTACATTTGAATTTTGAATAGATTAATATCATTTTCAAAAGTAAAACGTACTCAATTTGTACAGTAAATGACAGAAAATGGAATTATAAGTAATGAACTGAATGTCTACCAAGTTATACTCGTATATCCTGAGTTAGAGCATTTTATGCTTTTTATAGAAAGGGATTATAAAGCAGAAATTGTCCCAAACCAAGTTTTACTCGTATAACTTCGGAAGACATTTAGTTCATTTCTTAATTCACTGTGATAGAATATCTAAAATAGTTCTAGGAACGTCGCTAGCATGGGGAAAAAGAGAGTCATGAAAAAAAGAAATTAAAGTCCTACGGAATCGGGGTAATAAATATTTACGGGATCAGTGTTCATATATTCTTAAGATAATAGCCTAGATATAGATTTAAAAAAAATACACAAGTTATAATATTATGCAACAGAAGATTCTATTAACAACCAATACACATCGCACTGTCAATGTCTCTTCATACTTTGCCTGTGTTCATTTTATGATAAAAAAAGCTACACAATTTGACAGTTGGTTTGACTACTTTTCTTAACTTTAACAATAATTTATTTAAGTCTCGAATAAGTCTCCACAAAAATCACAGAAGAGAAAGCAAAAATATCACACTTTAGTTTAGATCCTATATTTTCTGCATATATTGTCATTCAATACCATCCATTTTGCGGTTCTGAAGACCTTTAAAGGAAACAACATTGACTCTAAGTAGGGCTGTTTTCTTTTAATTCACACAAGACTGAACAAGCGGCATTTTAACTGGTTTTATCCATTTTGTATTAAGGTATTGTATTACATTTTATGATTAAGGGGAAACATACTGATTTTAACTTTAAGTAATACGTTTACTCAGAATGAAAAACAACACTGACGATATTGAAGAACCATCTATTGTGTGTTAAAGACATCATGGTATTGGTATTTTTGACGTTCAAAAAGTAGGTCAATGACCTACTTTCTTAGATAATGGCAATTGGATATTTTTTGAAATCTTTTTTTTTTAATAATGCCATTATTTTCTTAAGATAAAGGTGGTTGGAAACAACATATTATATAAAAGTTATTTTTTGTTATATAATGACAGCGGTTTAAAAGTGTTCATTAACGTTCTTAAATGTTTTTATAAAAAGAAGCATGTAATAAATAAAGTAACCAAAACGATGCTAGAATTTAGTACAAACATTTCAACAAACTGTTAGAATTTAGTAAAAACATTTCAACAAAGTACATAACACTCTGTCCTATGCTCATATGGAGTATTTTTAAATACCAGCAGAAATTGAAAGGTCAGTTGTTGAGTTCAACGGAGGACACATATCTTGAATACATGTGTTTTTAGGAAAACAAAGCTCTGTTTAGTCATAGGTTTCTAATATTTCTGTCTTTGCTAGTTTGTTATGAACAAAAAACATTCAAAATCAATACTTTTTTAATACATTGCTATTAAGTATATAATTTATAGTTGGTCTCGACGTTTAATTGCTACTTGATATTCTAAGTAAGAAGCATTGTCCAGTCTTGTATAGCTATTTGACACGTAAAATCAGGTAATAAGACAAATCACAAAAAAGGGTGAAAGAAATGTTTGGAATATTGCTGTTTTTCATAACGACATTTAATTCTCACATACAGCACATTATTGCAATTTTTTTTGAAAAGGAGAAAATCTCATTTTTTTCAATTTAAACCAAAAAATTGCAAATGGAATTATTTCCATTTTTAAATTCAACAATTAATATTATGAATATTAATAATAGTTAAATAAGATAATTGCTAGCAACATCATATTTTTTTAGAAATAGAAATTACAGATTAATTTTTTGAATGCATATCCTATTGTTTATGCATGTTGTAAGGTATTTTTTAAATTTTTTTTTAAAATTGCATGTTTAAAACAAGTACAGACATAAGTTGGGTGTCAAATAATCTATAATCATCCCAAGTAACAACTGAGATTATTGAGAGATTTCTACTTTTTGCTCAAATTTGGAAAAAAGTGTTAATCCCATTTACCCACCCAGATATTGAAAACTGGGTCGGAAGATGTAAAACAGTTTTTTTGGGTTTTTTTTGTAAATATTTGGCCTAAGTGATAATTATATATGAGATGCAAATATTTTCCAAACATAAACTGTATGTACCAGTACCAGTATGTCAAGTTTACATATAAGTATGAACATGTACGTCCTACATAAAACCAGATGATTGCTAGAATGCTGCCAAGCATTACCTTGACGCCTTAATAAGAGCTTGAAAAAATAATTTGGATTACCCAGAACATAAATACGCAACTCTCACTCTCTCTCTCTCTCTCTCTCTCTTTCTCTCTCTCTCCTATATCTCAACGTTATATAAGGCTCGGACCATCTGTCTTAGTGATATCTGCTTCTTCATTGCCCTTCTCACCAGAGGGTGAGACGAAATTGTTTGTTTTGTACTTTAAGTTCACTGTTTGGTTCAATTTTCGTTTAGCAACGTAGATATCATTTTCTATAGCTTTCACTAACTCATCTGAAATCAGAAAAAATGCAAGATTAATTCCACATATTAGTTAGCATATTGTCATGTTCTGATGTTTTAAAAGAAGAAAAAAAATTATTATTTGCATTTGAAGTTGTTTTGCAAAAATCCAATTCTTTGTTGAACAAATTAATAATAGCTCAATACTAGATCTAGAAAAAAACATCACAAGAAGGGACAAACACAGCTTACCAATCAATCTCGACAAAAATCAAACAAAATATGTACAACATATGTGCAATTTATCAATTTGAAGTTAAACAGCAAGTTTCAAATCAATTCTTTAAACCATTATGAACATAAGGTTAGGGTAGAATGTACGAGAGACAGACAGAAAGACAGAGATAAAGACTATTTTGTATACAGGGTTACTTTCAACCCCTACCAACTTGTTTCACCCTTCATCACTTGCAAAGAGTTTTGCCCCATCTTGAATTTGCTCTGACACAGTTGCATTTAAAGAGAGAGAATCGGAGAAATTTAAATTTTGATGAAAGGGGCGAAAGGAAAACTGGGGCGAATATTTCCCATTATATAGTTATCCTGTTTTACCGATGGCGGACTAATAGCGAGCTCTAAGAACCAGTGTGCGCGGGAAAAAGAACGAGCTAAACCTACAGTTCATCAAACAAAATTTTTGTCTACGTCCCATAATGCTCTCTAATGTGTTCACCCGTTCACTATGCCAAAATTTGCCGACTTTTAACTCGTAATTTACGGTGTCTTAAAGTTTGAAGACACCTTTTGAGTACTGCATATGCTTTGGAGAGATTCAACAAATTTGTAACATGCTTCCATACCTTCGTAGTGAGTTGAGATACGTAAATAAAGACGAACAAAGTCATGGATGACGTCACAGTGCCCTCGCGCTTTATTTCCCGCGATAAATTAAGAGGTGGATCAAACATCTGTGTATAATGAGTGTACTAGCTATTTCAGTATAGACTGCAATACCTGCCTCATTGACATATGATTCGTTTTTAATGTTTTTTTTATAGATAGTATAAATATATACTAGCAAGAGCCATACTTTAGTGTCATATAGATCCATTTTTAATCTAATTGTGCATGCATTTACGGTAGGCAGGTAAGTATATGATTAGGGAGGAAATAAACAATAGGACATGTTGAACTAAATAAAAAGGAATGAAATGAAAAAATAAACAGTTAAAAATTTATGTAGATATTGCATATAGTCAAACCATTAAATTTAAAAGTGGGAAATTACACACCTAAAAACAGGTACCGGTCTCTCTCTCTCTCTCTCTCTCTCTCTCTCTCTCTCTCTCTCTCTCTCTCTCTCTCTCTCTCTTGGGGTAAGGGGTTGCTCTGTATGTATCATAACCATTAAAATTAGTACCTTTGCCATACTTGTTGTAGAGCAATACTCTCTAAAAAAATCTTTGACGTTCGTTGATACCTAAACAACACTAGGTTGACAATGATGCAAGGTATGTAATTCTTGCTGCGCTCGCCAGAACGGTAGCACCGTAAAACATATTAATACATGTTTTAAGTAAATGTTTAAAACATTACCAAGATAGGAGAAGTCTTTCATTGGTCTTATATACCCCAGCATGACGACCTTCAACTTTGGCCCATAAAAGTCATCATTGAATGTGTGCATCAAGTAGGTTTCCTGGAAAATAATATCAGTAATCATACCACATGACTTAATTTATTTCAAAAGAAACTGAACAAAAATCCTCATAAACTATTTTATATATTAAAAGTATATCAAATTTTTACTTCACATGGACTAGATCTTAATCAATACATATGAATGTGAATTGTCATTATGCAACCATGAACACCGGTTGGACATGTTGTTTCTTTGTGTGTACCTACCGTATGGACTTTTTGGTGTTCTTGTATCAACTAAGCATATATTTGTGTTCTTGTATGGACTTACCATGGACTTTGTGGCATTTTTGAATGGACTTAAGGACCTACTATGGATATTTTTTTTGTATTTTTGTATGGTTATACTAAAGATTTTTTTGGAGTTAATGTATGGACATACCATGGACTTTTTCAGTTTTGCTGTTTTTTGTATGGAGTTACCATGGACTTTTTCAGTTTTGGTGTTTTTGTTTGGAGTTATCATGCACTTTTTGCTGTTGTTGGATGGATTTAACAAAGATGTATTTAGTGTTTTTGGATGGATTTACCATGAACTTTTAAGTGTTCTTGGAGGTTTTGGTGTTTTTGTATGGACCGATAATTGACATTTGTAGTATTCCTGTATGGAATTACCATGGACTTTTTAGTGTTTTGTATGAACCTTCCATGAACTTTTTAGTTGTTTTTTTATAGACTTACCATAGACTTTTAGTGTTCTTGTAGTACAGGTTCCATCCGACTGACAGGGTCATTTTGTAAACCTCACCATCGTCGACACTGCCCCAGCCATAGTACACACCTAGGGGCATGTCCTTAGGCAGGTTATCTACTACACTCTCTGGGTAGTTGGCTGTTAGTAAGACAGCAACATATGAAATATACATGATTTTAACTACAGAAAAGTTAAGAAAACATTTAAATTCGTAGATCATAATTTTAAGATTAACCTTTGAATTTGCAAGACCATGTCTTTAATTTCATATCAAATTTTACTTACTAGACATTTTACAATCGTATTTCATTGTCTCAGACTTTCTCTGAAACACCATCAAAGCCCTTGAAACTTTGAAAATGAGCTGTACGTGTTAAATCTACGTCAAATCTGTTTCTATCCTGAGAGTCCTTATTTTTGACCTGTTTTAAGAGTTTAATTTTAGATTGTTGAATGCTTCAAGATAAAGATTATGAGGGCAAAGTAATACTGTTTGGTAAAATATGGTACATGTGCAGATCAATAAAGAATTTTTTCCCCGATAGTGGGGGATATTCGAGGAGTCTATTTTCACTGATTTTTTTTTAATGTAAGACCCCTATCTAGATCTGCGCATGAGGTGAAACATGTGTTACAACAATTATTTGATAAATGTCATTCTAATACCAGTAATGTATATACTGGAATTGTAAATACACCATAAACAAATGACTGCTTATTGCTGACATTTTCCCAGTTTAGTTTTTTTTCTATTTTTTTTTCAAATTTTGAAAATCTCTCCCCCACCCCCACCCATCACAACAAACAATTCCTATATATTTGAACGCTATGATAATATCGATATCTTTCTTTTTAATGTCCATATTGAAAGAGTTAAAAAAAATGTTTACCAAATACATGTATTTAGACTGGGAGATAAGACTCAAGCTTCCCCATGAGTTTTTCTAGTATCAAATGGCTAAAATCTACATGTATATTGTTAAAGAGATGCTCATAAATCAGTTTTTACAAGATTGGTTCAGGAATGTAGAAAATGCACCCAAATGTTTGAATTACAGAATATTTAAGAAAAGCTTTGGACAGGAAACTTATCTTAAAAAACTTCCAAATGACTTAAGATTCATTTTTACAAAAAATTAGAACCTGTAATCATAAATTACCAATTGAAACTGGAAGATGGAAAAACATAGAAAGATGCCATAGAATTTGTTCGTTATATAATAAAAACACTTTGGGTGACGAATACCACTATTTTATGGAATGTGAGGCATTTTCTTTATTCCGCAACAAATTAATTGAATAAAAATATACAACAAATGAAAACTTATAAATTTGGGAACCTTATGAATACCAGTGACATTGATTCATTAAAAAACTGTCCATATTTATTAAAAAAATATTAGCTCGATTTATTTAACTCTGTACTCTTCCTAACTTGACTCTGTATTTGTACATTTGTAAATATTTTTGTTTTTTGTACCTAGTGTACCATTGATGTGGTTTGAGCGAAATAAAACATTCATATTCAATCCATAATAGCCCCACACTCAATGAACAGATGTATATGGGGTTAATACACCATATACTTGGACATAATTGTCATGTTAAAGTAGCAATATGTAAGAGTGGAATTTGTCCTAATTAATGACCTTTTCCTTTTCTTGAAGAGTTGCCCCCCTTTGATTTAATTCTATAAAAATTGATTTTTAAAAAAAATATACGGTATAAAATTTATTTACATTAGTTTTTGTATTCCTAAGAACAAAATACACCTTTACACCAAGGCATTTATTGATATTCCTTTTATTATTATTTTTTTATTTAAAAAAAATGGTTGTCTTCATAGACCATGATGCAATCTTCATTTATTAATTACTGCTTAGTTAATAATATTTTTGAAAATTTCTCTCGGTTAATCTTTTCTACTCCAAAATGCTTTAAATTAGTATCAAAGTATTAAATACATGATGGATATTCATGGAAAAAGTAGGTCCTAATATGGATCGGATACCTTAAAGTAATAACATTGACACTAAGTAATTTTTTTTTACTTTTCACAAGACTGAACAAGAAATATGTGAACTGGTTTCATCCATTAAAAAGGTTTCCATGTGTTTTATTACATTTGCTTTTGAGGGCAAACAGACTGATTATATGTTGAACTATTGGAAAAAATACAGAGTTTGCAAGTTATGACACACCATTACGAAGCTTCACACTCTTGGCATGTATAGCATAAACACACAAATTAAATCGGATTTAGAGGTCACACACTCCAAAAAATTCATTAATTATACACACGAAGATATTTCACAAACCTTAAAATCAATCAAACAAATGGAAATCAAAGTGCATGTATCCATCTTAATGTGTATTACATCTCAAAGTGTTGTAAAGTTCAAATAAAGTCTACCGGAATTGTTGCTTTAAAAACGTGTACATACTTTATGCGCAGATCTCATATTTACCAGGGTAAGGGCAGTGTTGCTTGCTAAGGAGGATGTCCGAGATTTCTTTTCTATAATATCTTATTATTGACAAGGTAAATTTGGTCAGCGCATGATTATAATGTGATCAAGGAAAAAACAGGTGTTTCTGTATAAAACCTCAAAGTGAAATATTGTTCCTATCATCTAATGCAAGTTTCTAATCCTCCTCTATTATTGCAGCAATAACGAATGGTATTATATGCTTTATATAAAATTCTAGGTTTAAAAACGATTGGCTTTGCAATTTGCATAAAACTTAGAACATGTGACTTAACATTACATGAGTCTTGGCATGATCAAACAAAATTGCTTCTCAACATAATGGGGAAAATCAAACACTAAGTCTTGTAAAGTTTCTTTTTTGTTCAATTTATGATTTTTTTTCTATCTGTATTGTATGTTTTATTGCTTTGGTTAAGTTTTACTATCTTTTGTTCTTGTGTTTGGACTTCGCGGAGCTTGATTCGTTTCCTCATATTTGAATCAAATAGTTCCTATCTAGGTTGACCTTATACAACGTAGCTATCAATGATGTTGATATATCTCAAAATGTTGATCATTGACCTCATATAATTGTTATTCTAACAAAATAAGGCCATTATAAATACTATATATGTTTTTGTGTTATCATCATTCAATTTTTTGCTCAGTGAAATAAAAAATGGGAGTTTGAAAACTGGAATATATTTTTTAAATTGTTAAACTTTATACTAAAACTTAATGCTTTGAATCTATTTAGTACCACTATCGTTCATAAACTGTCCTTCATTTTATAAAGAATTTAAAACTTACAATATCTGCATTTTTTTCACAATTAAGAAAATCTCAATGGTACTTTATAAGTTAAGGGGATTTTTCTCAATTTTCAGAATATATTAAATGGCCATTAATTCAAAAAGTAATTTACCTACTTGTTTGAAGGGAAAAAACCCACTACGCGGGTTATGTATTTTTTCTGCAATGTCGCTTCCTTCATATCCCGAATGAACCACCAACTAAAGCATTTTATTGTTTAAATAATAACCGTTTTCTTTCATAAAAATCACGAAAATTAAGTTGCGTTCTCGAAAGCCGTTGGGGTTTTTGTGTTTATTAAAATAAGTGTTTCAAATTTGATTAACAATTAACGCAGGCAAGACAAAGCCACCATGTTTATATTTGATCGGTTAGAGTAATAGGGAAATGGATTTGTTTAAGCATTGGTGGCTGAACTGAGACATTTGAGAAAGTATGATATGATTGTTTTGAGAGATGTATACTTTGATTAGTATATACTAGTATGTTCAAGCATTTTTCTCCTTTTCTTTAAAAAGTTGTTTTGGATTTGAAGCAGATTAATATCAATTACATATGTGTATGTTTATACCTGGTCTGTGTTCATTTTGTAAAGAAAAAAGCTACACAATTTGACAGTTTGTGTGACTGGTTTTTCATTTCGATTCACTGAGACACTTACAAATTTTTTATCATTAACTAACACTTGTGTCTGTGAAACGTACTAAAAATGTTATTTTCTACTGATAATTTCTAATATTTACTGATATTTGTTGTAAGGGCTGTAACTTGCTGATATTAACTGAGTGTTTCACTGTTGTTTCTGATAATTATGCCCCTCCCTCTTCGAAGAAGGGATGGCATATTTCTTTGCTGCTGTCTGTTGGTCGGTCAGTCCACCAACAGTTTCCGTTCATTTTCTTCGCAGTGGATGCACATATTGAAATGGTATTTGGAAAACAGGTTTATCATAATAATGTCTAGGTCAAGTTTGATTGTTGGTACGATCGAGCAATTTCGACATATATTTGCCCCATGGACTTAGACAATTTACACTTATTTGCAGTTTCCGTTCAATTTCTTTGCAAAGGATGCACGTATTGAATTGAAATTTGGTTAACAGGTTAATCATAGCAATATCTAGGTCAATATTAACTTGGGTACGATCGAGAAATTTTAGACAGAGATAAGCCCCTTAAACTCAATCAAATTTTTTGCAGTTTCCGTTCATTTTCTTCGCAAAGGTTTTACTGACTGAAATGAAATTTGTAATGCAGATTTTTCTTAATAATATCTAGGTCAAGATAAATTTTGGGTACGCTCAAGCATTTTTTGAGTAACGTACCTTAGACTAAGAAAAAATTCAATTGTTTGCAGTTTCATTTTCTTCGCAGATTGTTCCAAGGGGCATAAGTGTTTTACAAACATCTCTTGTTACTGTTTGTACTGATATGTACTAATATTCACTTACTTTTTTGTCTTTGTTTTTTTTCCATCAAATTACATTTTTTTAGCTTTTAAAGCGCTCATTCTATAAATAGATTTTTGTGAAAAAAATCACTAAATTAGATTGTCTCTCTTATTAAATGGTCAATGTATTAGCTTTTTATTAATTTACATGTTTATATAAAGTCTTCATAATATGTAAAAATCAGAAATATTTCGATATTGGAAGCAAGAAAAATTAATTAAAATTCTTAAAAATGTAAGACAATTAGAGGAAATACGGGCAAAGCAATATTGAATTAAGATAAAAAATGTATTCCAATTTAGTAGTATAAATTGGTTAACATCTAATATTCTATCATTTCATTGAAGAATAAAAACTTCATGTCCTAAACGGGTGTCTACATAACTACATCAATTTTGATCATCTTTAAGTTGAGGGAAATTGTAGTGCCCTTGACCTGACTTTTATGCAAAAACAAGAAGGTCAAATTTGATTAAACTGATAGAATCATAAGGTTAGATGATCTGTTTGACTGTGTCAAAATTTCGAGAGTTTTTTAATACAAGAGGTAAAGCGAATAATGAGAAGACTCCTTCTTTAACCCAATTTGTTCAAAAATATAAGTAATAATTTATTAACAAACAATGGATTGAAATGATTTTGAATAAAAGGAACATGTATTATCATCAAATTCAAAATTTATTATCAATTACTTAAATTCAAATATGAAACAATTCTTCAAAAAAATGACGATTATACAAATGTATTTTGTTTTCAAATCAATTCTTTTACAGAAAAAGTTGCTGATATTTGGTTCAAGAGAAAAATGTCTCTTTCAAAATATTGTTCCACCCGGGAAACAACAAACTTTGCCCGTATTGCCCGGATAATATTGGGACCCTGCACTGGTGTACTACAGGATATTCTCAGGAGGGAAATCACATCATCCGCTTTTTCAGACAATGTTAAAACTTTTATTACCAATTATCCTGCGTACAAAGAGCCTCCAATCAGCACATCCCAGGAAGAGCTGTTATATGGTGGAAAATACTCAGAATTTGACATCACATTGCTTTACTTTCTCTTACGCAATGTGTGCTCGATCCCACCACATACAAACCAATGGGGAAATGCTCCTAGTCCAGTAGATAGAAGTCTTTCAGCAAACATAGAACGTATTCGTATTATACGAAACGAATATTACGGACATATTGTGCATTTTTCTCTCTCTAATGCAGATTTTCAAAAAAAATGGGAAAAGATTTTTCAAATTGTAAAAGAACTTGAAAGTTATCTTGGAACTGCAACCGACTACCAGGACACCCTGCAGGAACTTAAAACGTGTAATATGGATCCGTATATAGAAAGAGCATACTCAAAAAAACTGTTATTTGTTAAACAATCGGAGCTTGATGTTTCAAGACTGAAAAGTAGGTGTTTATACATGGATAATTGACAATAAGATATGATAAACATATAATGAAATATACTTTTCTGATTCAGATTGTTTATAGTAAAATGTTTCGATTTATTTACCATGGACTTTGCAATGCTAATGGTTTCATGATAGTGATATTTGATAGTTAAATAAAATAGGACATTTTATCTAAATATAAGTTACAAAAAATACTTTGTCTTCATTTTTACAGTGGCAGAAGAAGAGATTAAAGATGTAAGCGATCCTATAGGTAAGATTATTCATAAAAACACGAAGTTTATTCATGCATATACATATAAATATAAAGAATGAAACACAATTGTCTGTCTTTAAACTTAACAAAACATTATAGAAAAAAGTTTATGCATATCAGAAAATGATTGGTAACTATCTTATTATCATAAATTTTAAAGAATTTTTTTTTGGCTGATTTCATGTCACTTATTTTTAGACAGTTCTTTATTTCTCTTTATAACTGTAAATAACAAAGGCCAATTAAAGTTCAAGTTCAAATTAACAGAATAGAAATATATAAAATGTATTAGATATTTAATAATCAAATGTTAAACGGAAAAAGAGTAAAACATAGCTTTTGGACGAGGAAACTAATAACAATCGTAATGGTATTCAACAAAATATTATGTTTTATAATCATTGATAATAAATGCAAGAAGACCATAACAGACGAGGCAGTATCAGATTGTTTTGAAAGTGTATGTAAAAATCAAAATTCTAGGTAATATGAACCAAACTCATTGAAAAACGCAATTTTATTGATTCCATGATATATCTTAATTAATTTAGAATTATTTCATCATTCAATTAATTACTAGTTTTAAGTCAATAAATAATCGATTTCTTTTCCCCTGCTCTGTTATTTCTTTTACGGAAAAAAGTATATTGGTTAACTAAATAGCAACACATATGTACATACGTAAACACACTTATTGTTATTGGTAGTTTTACAAAGTTGATTCTTGTATTCACATGCTTTTTACATTGAATTTTGTACAAAAACAGAAAATATTAAAACAATTTTGATGCTTGTGCATTGCTGTCTTTTCAAGAACTTTTTTCATACTCAAAGACAAAATGCAAATTACAATCAACTAAGTGTCGGCTAAGTCTACGAAGGAAACTGAGTTAAGCCCAAACCATAAGACTCTTTAAGCACCAGGCACCTAGCTGAAGTGTATCATAAACAGTTTATTTAATGAATATTGTTAACCGGGCTTTTAAGTAATGAAAGGTAATATGATATATTCATACCGAATACCGAATGCATCCAGACTTGGGGTAATGGTAATGTGTAAAGATAATGTATTGTAATCATTACATTTTTAAAGAATAAGATGTAATACGTATTGTACTCGTTTTCAATTACAGGTAAATCTATCGAATGTATTACTTCCAAAAATTGCCTGTTATGATCACTACTATTTAATTACATTTGAATTAGTTTTAGCCTACTTTTTTTATTTACATTCTTGAAGTTAGATTAAAGAATTATTTCTTTTTTTTCAGATTGTTTACATGTGTTTTATTATCATCTATAAAGTTTAAAATATTTTTTTTCATAGAAAGTCCTATTAGAACTCATGAATCTCCTTGAAGGAAGCTAATGAATTTTATTAAGACAGGGTTTGCCGTAATAATATCAATGCTGGGAAGTACCAGTGGTAAAAACCTGTACTGTAAAAACGAGAAATCTGGCGTACTACAAATTTTAGCGCCTTTTGTACAACTGCTCTCGAACGCTTAACTTAATAGTGCGCCAAAGATTTTCCATATGTATTAAATATCTTCAGGGTGCAAAACAATAACTTCAGTCCTCCTTATTCTGAAAGTGTGCGCTTACGTAATAATGACCGATCAATTCTGTTTGTTTACTCAGTCACACAGGTAAACAGCATGGGTAATCGAATAAGCTCTTCCAAACCTATCGTTAGCACTTTCAAAATTTGGCTTTCCCCTTGTCAGTTCCTTGAGGTGAAAATGTGATCAGGTGTGTCGATCGTCCACGCCAACAATCCATGATTGTAGCGTGATCGAGCGTGCGTTCTTTTCCACTAATCTCTATAAATTAATCCATTTTAATTAACGGTTAATTTCCTTCTTTGGTAGCGTAAATAAAGGTCCAATTATCTATTAACAAATTTATTCCGTTTTTACATATTAACAAGTTACATAAACATAGGTCACTATCTAAATCCGACTCTCGAACTTCTCTACATCTCTCTTTGCTTTTACCCATATATATATGTATACATAACGGGGGCAGCTCCGCCGGGGCTGCTAGTACCCGGAAGCTCCTCGGTAGCTGCCGGTCAGTGATTACGTAATACACATACACATGCTTTTGTTGACAAACAAATCGCTCCCTACATGATTAATTAATTTCTATCTCTCTGATTAGTGCATTTAAAAATAATTAGATAATACCTCCGTTTGTGTTTTGTTTTTTTAGTTTCGGAACTCTTCTAATGTTATCTCTGTCGGTACGATAAATTGAATGTCCGACAACTAAAACTTGTTTACCAACTTACACATCATCGCATTAAATAAAGTTTTATATCCATGTACTGACGATTTCGAAAAAAGTACATGTAAGTTTATATTTTTATCAACGACAGTTTACCATGTATGTAAATTAGAAATTAAAATCATTATGTTTACCTTATAAAGTGAGACAGTATTAAATTTTAGCGTAACACTTGATTAAACAAAAACCTATTTTATTTAACCCTTTGAAAATAAAAGATCCATGCGATAAAATTTAATTGCGCCTATGTATTGGCACTTCCGTTTGCGCTAAAATACATATAAGCCAAATTTTCTCGTTTTACAGATGTTCTCTAAATTGGAAAATGCTGGCAATTACTGGAAAACACAAGTTCAAATTCTTTTTAATATTGTTTGGTTTATTCAATTCAAAATATGTGTCGAAGAAAATTTTCTCCTAAAAATGTTATGTGTTTATATGTATTACGATGCGACCGTTGGGGCGAGCGCAGCATGTGGTAAAATAATGATTGAATTATGATAAAACAATAAAAATAAAAGTAGCGACGTAAAGTAATTATAAATGAATTTGAATGCAGAATAAAATAAACCTGCCTATTGTTTCCAGTAATTTTTCATTATTCATAATTCATAAGATTTTGTTATCTATTTATATATAGAATATATCTCGGATAAAATGTGTTGAATAATAAAGATTTTAACATAATGTACATTACAGTTTATTTCCTCTTTTCTTGCAGCATACATTTTTCTTAAACTTACATAAAAACAATTGACTTATCACAGAGTCCCCCGTTTAAAAAAAATTAAATTTTCGTATAAAAAAAATTGCTGATCATATAAGGAAAATGAATCCCCCGGGAGCATGCAATAAATGGAAGTGAAAATAAAGACACTATTGAGCAGCTAAAGGCATACTACGCACTCTTAATTCTTCACCCGGATTAGAATTTTCCTGATTTTGAGAATTTCTTTTTCTTTTTCCTTGCGAAGATTTTTTGAATGATGTTGCCACGCCCCCTTTCAAAAACATTCCTGGACATTACGTTCACGTCAGTTAAGTGTCGTCTGTCTCTTTAAAAAAAGATTCGCGAAATATACTGTTTTGTTTACTTAAAAGCATTATGTTCTTGAAATTACATAATTTATCAGTTTCTCAAAAGTTCTACTTTGATTCTCGCGAGATGGTATCCAGTCTAGTGAGATCGACCGACATTGAGGAATTGCATTGTGGGTCGAAATTTACTGACGCCGAAAAATTATGTCGGATCAATGTGTAAGAAATCAATTGTGACGTCACTCGAAAGGACGATAACTCCGTTAGTCTTATGTAATGGATTTTGCGTTGTGTCAGCAATATATTTACAATGCATGTACATAGTTTTTTATCTTGTTTTCCTGAGAGTGTGAAATGGGAAACCATAATTACAGGGAACTACTGGAACGATTAAAAAAAGGCATTACTGATCCGATTCACTGCGCTCGCTATTAGTGTTTTGTTAAGTTTTTCTTAATTAAACTGGAAAATTTAATTAACATATTGGTTTTATAATAAAATTTCAAAAATTATACCATGTACATCGTATTAACTGCTTTCAATTTTTTTAAAACGCAAAGAAGGGCAAAAAGAGACTAGAGGCCAATATGCCTTAACAGTCATTTGAATACCATAGGCCATACACAAACATGATTTAAGTAAGTTTCATTCTGGAGTAGCAAAAATATATTATTGTAATGACGACAACTTCCCTAACTGAAATCTTTCGAAAATGACTATGAAACCTATAGTATTGGTGAAAAACTTAAAGAACATAACAGAGTGCATGACCTGGTGCAAGGCTCTGATAGAAAATAATGTTCCCATATTTGTTAACTATCAAGATAATTATTATTTGTATATGTTTAAAAACATAAAATAAAACAAGGTGGCTAGTATACATGTTTTATTTTAAACAACCTCCTATCCCCAGAGGAAGACAGAAACTCACGAGAAAACATACCCTGAAAATTTGTCAAATCGTTCTGAAGGAATTACAGTTCATTATATTAAATATTTATCAAATTTATCAACGCTATTTTTAAGCTATAC
Source organism: Magallana gigas (assembly GCF_902806645.1). Classification (NCBI taxonomy): domain Eukaryota; kingdom Metazoa; phylum Mollusca; class Bivalvia; order Ostreida; family Ostreidae; genus Magallana; species Magallana gigas. The sequence goes on along the minus strand of NC_047560.1, from coordinate 17,686,989 downwards.
CGCCTTGAAAGTGGTATTTTTGATGGTGCTGTTTTGACGCTTTTCTAATGAATACATAGGAAAATGAGGTTTTATAGAGATGGAGTTATTTTGAGAAATTGCAAGTCACTTTTAAACAGTTTAGACAAATTTATCAACTGTTTCTGTACGTAAAGAAAAAGTGATTTCAAACTAGAGCAGAGCTCGTGGCAAAGCCACGAGTAGGTCTTCCGTTGTTGCTGCGAGTTGAAAATATATGTGATATGGTGTCAAACGATTATAATTACTAAACTTTCAGTTCTGCTTTTGTTATAAAAACGTGTTGTGATTGAAAGCCTGCATATAAAACGTGTTTTGAAAAAGAAAATAAGAAAATGTTTTAGGAAAACTATTTGTCGCACACAGTTTATGTAATCGTAACAAACATTATTTAAAAAATGATATATTTAATGGCGAGTTAAATTTTCAGAAGGTAGCAAGCATTGTAATAAACAGTATGTACTCATGTGTCATGTCAGGAATTGTGTTTTTTTTTTTAAACCGAACCCGTTTACAAAACACGTAACCTTTTCTCTAAGATAACTTCTTTATTTAAATATTTGTAAATTTTTGAAGACAATGTGCAATTTAGAATTGTTGCGTGCTGACAAAATTTACAGACCCTGAAACGTACTACTATACAACAACAAAAAAGCGTGCGACTTACGTGCGAAAAACGTTTCGTAATAACCGTTTAGCGTTTCGTGTGAATCGTGAAGCGTTTCGTGTAAACCGTTTAGCGTTTCGGACAAAGCGTGCAGAATTTCGGACAATGCGTTTAAATAATTTCGAGCAAAGCGTGCGAGAACCATGTGAAACGTTTATCAGATTTCATTCGGAACTCTCTGACAATTTGTTTCAAAATGGAGCCCGTGTTTTACATTACATGTACTTTAAACTGTTTGTGATTGGTAAAACTCTCTTGTAGGTATTTTCATGAAAAAAAAATCTAGAAGAAATGATATACTTATCTTTTAACAAAATTGAATTTATTTTTAACAAACAAAAGAAAGGTATATGTATTAAAAGACGACTAGTTACAGAGTACATGTATATACATGTATAACGTTTTTATACGATGTTTCAGTACTGGTACAGTTTTACCGGTAACGAATATTTGCCAGTATCGAATAATTTTTAGAAAAATTATTGGTGGAAGACAAAGTTGAGGTTTTAAAAAATTCTAGCTAGGTGATTATAACACAGAAATAAATATTATATCAGTACGTGAAGTTGTTTGCCGTTTGCACGATTATTTACCGAATTGTTTACAAATTAAAAATGTGCCCCAGATATGAGCTACCGGATGTTCAAAGCAGAAAAAACGAAAGTGTGAAAACAATTAGGCCTAACTATGAAAATAAGTTTGTTATTGATCCCTATTTAGTGAATAATTAGTAAATATAATTCATTTAAAAAGATAATACATCATATCAAATAATAATGGAGCTTTGAATGAAATTACGACTTCAAATAGAACCACGTGTAGTTTTCCTAGTTACGGTTCATTGCGACAGCAGTATTATTTGGCTGCAAAAATTGATAGATATACGGGAAAAACAAAGGAAAATGGCAACTACTTATCATCAATTACTATTATAAAGTGTTTTTATGAAAATTCAATATCATAAAGTAACGGAAATGAAAACCGTTCAAGTCCAGTTTCAATTTGACCGGAAAACGGTATGATAAAAATAACGATCATATAATTTGTTTAAATGACATATTCCCACAATCGTTTTTCCTTGTTCATTTATAAGTCCATTAACATGTACCTCTAGAATATTTTTGAAATTAATTCGCCTCAAAATATTCGGTCAGAAGTGATAAAGGGCGCTTAATTCGATACTGGGAAACGAATTCGAAACTAGGAAACTGGAGGGGGTGTTAAAATTACTGTCTCCGTAATTCATCCTTTATATTTTCGGAAGTTTGATACAGTTTAGAAGGACAAAGAAGCGCGATTTAAACAAAAAATAAAAACATTTGGAATTTTGATAATAATAGTTGCATGCACGAGAAACCGCATACTGATTAGTTACCGGTAAAATGACTGTACAATATTAAAATTCGCTATACATAAAAAATATTAAATACATGCAGTTAGCAAAACATGATTTCTGTTGGAACAAGCCTTAATCAACTTTAACTTACACGAGCATGTTTTGATAAGCATGTATCTTTTTTAAATTTATTTACATCGATAACTCTTATTGAGACCACTCGCGGCACACATAACCTCGGACATCGGGTGAGACCTGCACCTGGCTGAACCTGTCAATCAAACTCTGTGTATTTGTTTTCATTGGATGGTCAAGCGTCTCTTTTTTTTGTCAATAGCCAATGGAAAAATTAATGACTTCAAGGTAATTGGAATCTGTATCTGATGAAGCACACAATTTAAATGATAGAAAATTTATAATTATTTGAACAAAATTAAATGTAAACATAGAAAGAAAACATACTGATCATTTCTATGAATTGCGGGAAGTAAGTTCTTTGGAATCCCGATTATAGATATTTTTACAAGTAATTATTTTAATTACTTAAACCACTGTTAACGGAAAACAAGACGTAATTAACGCACGGGGATTTGCCTACAATGTAAACAGTCATGCAATAAATTATTAAGGGAATCTTTACGAATGGAACTTAATTCAAATAAATCATGATAATCTATATACACTGAACGCCGTTGTACATGTAAGGAGCGCCGGTAATATATACGAAGATTGAGTCAAAAATTTAAATCATTTTTATTTCTTGTTCTTTTCAATACAATGTTAAATTACTTTGAAAAAAATCCGAAATAGTAATTACAACTTTCTTTTTTGTTTAATCATTTGAATTTTTTCTGAGGTACATGGATATGTACAGAACATATTTATTTACGCGAATGATACGACATAGGAAAAAAATTATCGGATGTTTGTATAACATTGTTTTCTAACGAATGTGACTAATTTAATTTTAAATATTTCTCAACATTATCAATGTAAATAATATCAGATTTATTTCCTGTTTGTATTTTTACATCGTATTCTCTGAAACCAATAAAAATACTAATGTTAGAAGAAAAAATCAAATCCCGCCGAATACTGAAAAACCGATTTCAGTTTGTAATCATACGGATTTTTATTTTTGGTATTGACTATTGAGTTACGGTTTTTTCTGGATGATTTTTTTATTTATATTTTATGTAGTAAAAGCACCATTCCAACTGTTACTCAATTACATAACAATTGATGACCCGGGGCTATATATGTTCTGAGCTGTGTGCGCTGAAGCGACACAAGATTCTCGGTCGCACGTGGCGATTGAATTAACACAGACTGACCGAATAAACAAACGGTTGGGAAAGTAAAACAAAATGTTACACATAAGAAGAAGCCACCAAAAATGATTTTCGACAGATCTTGATATCGTTTCGCCCCCCCCCCCCCAAAAAAAATAATAATACAGCGCGAGCTCCTGTCAGCGGGGCGGGAGGAGGGGAGCGGGGGGGGGCAGCAATGAGTTCGCTTCCATAATGAAACGAACATGTAGAAAAACTACAGAAGTGATTAATATGTGACCGACAGAATCTAATCTAAAGTTGTTTAAAACTCATGTGATTATTCTTTTAAATAATCATCGAATGCCTCAACTCAGGACATTCTTTTATCGTGCTAGCACCTACCGCAAACATGTAACATGGAACTTTGATTATAATTTGATTTGATTTTTAAACTACCTTGTACGCTATCGTATACACCAATGCTTAATCAACTGTACAAGTAAAATAAATTTATCTTTTCATCTTAAACCAAAATAATAGTTGAAAACATAATAAAATATAGTTGTGTCCGTGCAAAATGCCAAAATATGAAACATGAACGCGTGATAAGGTACAAGATCACGAACCGACCGCGGATCACTTGTCCAATCGTGCCGGATCTCCTCAGCCATGGGCGATGGATGATCATCATTTAAATGTTTAATATTTATGGGGGGGGGGGGGTTGCTGTTGGTGATTTAAAACATTATTTGTACAGTTTATAAAATATTTTATATAAACAAACCAACCATTAATTTATGTCTGACGATGTTTCCGATTTGGGTTAATATCGTTCATTAATATTCATTTACACTCAAATTTAATTAAATAAATACAAAATGGACAAACTTTTATAACATAAAATTAAAACAGTTCTTGTATTTACGACTATATTAACTCAAACACGTTCATATGCATGGAAGTGTGCGTCTCGGTGTGCGAATCTTGTGTATAAATAACCGCTATGTAGTGCAGCCGTGGCTGAGATCCTCGGCCGTGGGCGAACGATAGATTACGTAAAGGTACAACGCACAGACCCACACAGCTCAGAACCCAGTAAGCCTTGAAAATTGCAGTATAATGACCTTACTCTATCAAATAGAAGTTATTAATTTTAAACTTAAAACCCACAATTTATCTATATCTATTATTGCTTTAGATTGAGAATGAATTAACTGAACGATTTCTTAATTGACACCCAATCGTTTAATCCATAAAAAAACATGTGTAATCAAAACGAAAACAATTCTTGGGTTTGCGGATAAATAAAATCATATATGAGAGACGCAACTCTCGTGTATTAGATAACCCCTGACCGCTAGGTAGTCCAGCCGCGACCATGGTGACCGATTTTCTCGGCCGCGGGCGAGGGAGAGCTTACGTAATGGTACACACCAGCTCTGATTCAAGGTAGATTTTAAATGTATGGAGTTAATAACTAAAATGTAATGCATAGATTTTTTTTAATTCCATATTTTGTGGTTTACTAGAAAAGAAAAACAATGATTTGTTTTCCAAATCCCGTTTTTAAGGGTTGAGCATTATAAGAACTTAACAACAATGACTTAAACTCCTAAAAAAAGCACGTATATTCTAAAAAAAACAATTCTTATGAATTAATGCCGTTTGTATAATTTAAACCAGCATACTTTCTGCGGTGACTTTATGCCAGTTGTACGCGCAAAGACTTTCGTTAACTTGTCAAATGAAAACAGGTACATGTTAACATGTAAAGCTTTTTACACTCATACTACACAAATCACATACAAAATAACATTGTAGCGACCTTTATGAGATCCCAACAAACAACTTTTCCAGCGACAGCCATATCAAAATCCTAACCGTTTTTGAGTTATCAAGCAAACTTTTTTAGGGGCCATTGGCCCTTAATTGAAGGGGCCAGCCCTTTTTTATTGGTGTCAAATGAAAGCCCTCTATATTTTGCACAACTTTTATTCTACATGTCTTAACAAAATATTTTTCGTTTAAAAGATATAAAGGAAAATATGTCTAAATTTTCGCACTTTTTTGAATCCTGTTTTTTGACCCCCTACCTTTTCCTAAATAAAAAACGTAATCTAAAAACAAAAACAGATGTGCACAACTACAATGTCTCTGTTATTCAAATTCGTTGGATTCCCATTCCCTGCTATCATAGTCTCGGAGCCTTTGTCTGGAAACAAAAGGCCCTAAAAAATTTTAAAAGGGGAATAACTCTTTAACGGAAAGGGAATTCTAAATTTTATGAATTGCTTAAGATAGTGTTTTGTAAAGTACATTAGCCCTGAAAATTTGAGCAAAAACCGTTCAGAAATAAGCAAGATATGAAGCCTCAAAGTTCGCGTCTAGGAAGAAAAAAAAAAAAAAGAAAAATAATCTTTCCCGCACAATAATAGAAAGGTCTTCCGTTGGAAACGGAAGACCTTAATAACTTTATTTAAATAAAATGATATGTATTCTCGCTAGATTGTTTGCTATTTAGGGTTTTCCGTTTCCGTTTCTTGTTTTTCTTCGGTTTCTTTTTATCATTATTAGGGTCTTCCGTTTCCAACGGAAGACCCTCTTGTTATTCTTCGGTTTCTTTTTATCATTAAGGTCCTCCGTTGTCAACGGAAGACCCTCTTGTTATTCTATTGTTTTTTTTTAAATTAGTTATTAACTTAACTTTTGTTATTCTACTGTTTCTTATTATTATTTTTTTTCCGCAAATGTTGTGCAGGCCATTTCTCGTACATTTGCTGTCTGATTGTTATGAAACTTTCAGGGTATGTAGACAATGTTAAGGTCTAGGGACGTTTTTTTCAAATATTTAAAATTCACTTCCGGTTATGAGTTAATATGTCTACATAGACACACAAGCGAACAAATGCCACTTTAAGGCCCAGGAATTTACTGCACTACGTTGTGTTGCGTCTTAGATAAATTGTTGTAATTCAATTTCATTTTTTTCATCTATATCATTTATGAATTCAATGAACACACATTATTTAAAACGTTCTATGTGCAACTATTTGTCGGGGCGCCCCTGTTTGTAACCCCCGCGCGCGCGCCGAATGTAAACAGTAACGAACGGCATTGTAGAAAAGAGAGAGCCGTAATGCAGAAGAGAAGTTGTGTATTCTTTCGGTGTACACATGCATTTTCAAGTTACTGTGAAACATATGAACATGCACAGGGAACAATACTACATATTTGTATAAGGAGGGATATATTCTCGTGTGAATCGTTTACGAAGAAATTCTGACAGCCACACTTCAGACGACCATGTCGACGGATGTTTATGTTTCCATTGATCAGCCGTTGATAAGCTACGAGTAATAAAGGGGAAAAGATGGACATTAAAGTGTGTGATCTATGTGGATGTTACTGAAGAAGGTGAGGCTTTTTATTCCTTTTAAAGTTTCTTGTCTATAGTGGTTAAAATGTCAGCATGTTAACTGGTTAATATTTAGTCTATAGATGTACATGTACGTACGTGCACACTGTCACTGATGTATGTTATTTTTCTAGTCCAGACAATATAAATCCTTTTAACAGAATTGAATCCCAAATGTTTTACCTTTCACTTGTTTTTTTTGTCTTTCCTTTTTACCAGAATTTTGTGTAAATTACAATTCAATTTATTTAGAAAATCCACATGTGGCGAAAGTCATACATACAGTATATATACAAATATACATGTAGTTGGTACTGTACATAGATTTTCTTATGTTATGTGCATCACGTATGAAGTTACAAATATATCTTGATGATTTAACATCTGCTGGGTTAAGAATTTTATAAGAATTACAGAGTTAGATGTTTTTGTTATGGTGTGGGTGTTTGTTTACGAACGTGTAATTTTTACATTGTTTACTGGATGCTTAGACTTGCTTGAGGTTCATGGGTGACTGGAAAGGATGACCGAATTTATCTATTTAAAAAAAAATCAGATTGTGAATTTTCAACTCAAAATTAAAAGCAGGGTCTAATTAGAAACATATGATCATATTCTTGTGCGGAAGACTCCAAATGTAGACATAAATACCCTGTAGACATACATGTAACATCAAGTAAATAAAATTGTATACTTCAGAGTTAAAACATGACTAAAAAGTCTTTAATATTTTTATGATGCCGATCAATGTATCATTAGAGAGGTTTAGCAGACCAACGGGTACCCGGTACATGTACTTGTACATGTAGGTTACAAGTTAGAACTATGCGTACCACTCTACCAGTTCACATAATTTTTCTTGTTTAGCAGTTTTGATGTGTACTTGAATTGTCCTTTTTAATGTTTTAAATGTAATTTTTCATTTATATTCTCTTTTTTTAATCTGACTACTGGCAGTACTGGCATGCCAGCAGTTCTTGTCGAGGACCATTTCTCGCTGGTGCAATGTTACATCATATTTTCGTATATAATTTTATGTGTTGATAAAATGACGTAACAATGCACTGATGAAAAATGGTACTCAACGATAACTGATCGCACGCCAATATTGATTAATTACAGACAAAAACTGAAGGTTGCAAGTGTTATTTTTTATTGAACACCATAATTTAAAATAACTTTTTATATTTGTGACGGTCAGACCGGTTTAAATACCAGTGTTCAGTTGGTAGAGCACCTGACTAGAGATTCAGGGGGCCCAGGTTTAATTCCTGGTTTGGTCCTTCATTATTTCTCCCATCCTGTTACAATATTAAGGCTTGGACGATTCTGTACTTAGCCGATTCGGTACATATCACGATACATGAGATGCGATACGATACATATATCACGATACATTGCAACTAAATGAAAACATGAATAAGGGTTAAAAATTTATTCAATCTGTCGATGTGTTACCGAATGTCCAAAGTTATTTTGATATATTTAAAATGAGCGTTGCACAATTTACAAATTACTTAAGTCTCATATACACTACTTTTTCATTAACAAGTAATCCAAAAGTTGTCCACACTCCAGATTTAGCTTCCTAACAGGTTTGACAACTTTACGAGGTTTTCGCCGTCTTTGTACTTTCATATTAGGCGCGCAGACTAAAAATAGCCGATATATGAATCTCAGATATTTTTGGAAAATAAAAAAAAGTTCGCATAGGTATCGTAATGTATTAATGGTAAATGTAACGATCCAAATATCGTCAAAATAAATACCGTGGTGCATCGGTGGATCGTTCCATCCCTATACAATATTGGTATTGTAACCAACCCCTGGAACTGACAGGTTATCTCCTGCCAGGGGAAGAGCCAGGGGTGATCTTTGAGGGTGAAGATCATTTAAGGGGGGGGGGGGGAGGAATGTGACGGTCAGACTGGTTTGAATACCGGTGCCAATTACATGTAGCTCAGTTGGTAGAGCACTTGACTAGAGATTCAGAGGGCAAGGTTCGAATCCCAGTCTGTTCTGTCATTATTTCTCCCATCTTGTACATATATATCTGACAGATATATTACAGATGATTATAAGAGTCATCACATGTTTTGCAAGATACAATAATTGTATTAAAACGTTTACTTTAAAACACAATACATTTAAGTGAATATTTATGTCTCTTGATATTATTTGGTGTGGTGTTCTTGACAGCATTGCATTCAAGTCAGTGTCAGCTACTTTATGCATAAACAATTTTACCCGCTCCTAAACTACAAACTTTCTTATTAGTGGATTCAGCTTACCGCTGATTGGCTGCTGTTGCAGCAGACTTATAATATATGCACGCACAAACCACAATGAACTTATCAGAGAATGAAAAATTCATCGAGTTACTTTCAACTGTTGGAATTTGGGTATTTTTTAAAAATGTATACTTGTGACAAAACATATAACTATGTGGTACATACAGCTGTAGCTTTATAAAGAAAATTTGGGTTAGACATATACATATATATAGCTACCATGCAAGTAAATGATATTTACTAAAACTTCCAATTTATGACGCACGAAATATACGCTACTTTATAAAGATTGACATACATGTAATGTAACACATTCTGTGAAAAATAATCTATTAAAAATTCTTCATTAAGTTTACTCATACATGTTTTATGCTTATTACACATAGTATTGTTTTTAAAACATGTAATTTAAAAGAAAAGAAACCAAAACCCTCGCCAAATTTATTTGCAAAAAAACCCCGGTAGAATTGATAAAACATGGTATACCAGAAGGAAATACATGTACTTTGACGCTGTTCAGATGGGTAATATTCCTTTGTAATTTTCGAATTGAAATTTTTGACTGTTGCACTACAAGAAATAAACTCTAGCTCTCTTTCTCTCTAAAACTCTCTCTCAATCTGATAAGTGTCTATATTTACCTAAGAAATTTTTTTAATATTATATTAAGACTTGATATGCAAATTTTTGTTCTTGTACTGCCTAAATGTTATGTCATGTATTGGGATATATAATAATTACTTATTAAATAATAAAAAAAAAATAATAAACACAGCTAATTATTTTTTTTTTATTTCAGCTCAAAACGGACTCTTGTTCATACATGGCACCACATGGCTTTTACCTGTTGAGTCTTGTGGGTCAGCTCTTGAGATTAACCTGTCACCTCTATCCACATGCATATTCCTTGTGTTCTACAGACTTTTTACCGGTAATTCAAATTAAATCGGATAATGCATGAACAATAATGGAACTTGAAGAAAGCATCATCCCATGTTGTGGTTTGTGTTTGATAAGAAATTATGAAAAACAAAATTAAGGCTATTTAAAGAAATTCATAATTGTTGTGAAAATTTGTTTTTCAATAAAACTATGCAATTATGTTTCCTTTATTTTTTATTTTATAAAGGTATTTAGATGTGTTTACATAATTGATCCGACCCCCCCCCCCCCCCCCCATCCAATTGTCTACATTACATGTAGGATATGTAAATGTACATTTGACTTTGAAATAACATCTGCTATGATAATTACTTTTGAAATGAACAAGAAACAACCTATTTTTTACCTTTCTAAGGTATATATGCATAAAAAAGGAGAAAAAAATGTCAAATTTTGAACATTTTTCATGGAAATCAACTCTGTTTCCAGCTACCTGGGTGTTTGATTTTTATTTTAATTTAAGGCAGATGTCTAACTTGTAGGTTCTATCTTACTGTTTTAGCATGGTTAGAAGGAGACTAGAAATCAAAATAGATTAGATATTCACTAAATATGATTGTTAGCTTACTTTTTTTCATAAAAACAAGAAATCACAAGCAGGAAAGCTGTCTATTTGCTAATTAAAATTGTGTAAATCATAAAATAAACAAATAATTAGGATCAAATTTTAGAATCATTGATGATTGTTTTCAAATATGTGTGAGAAATGATTCAAGGAAATTGCCATAAGTTTCATAAAATTAGGTAAAACATTTTTAACCATGACTTTTTATGAAAATCAAAAGATGGGGGGGGGGGTATACATGTAAGGATATTTCTAAGTGATGTGAAGTTTTTATCATGATTATATAATGTAGATGCATGTTGTATTGAATAAGGTTTCTTTTAAAGGTGGTTGAACAACAATTAACCTCTAAAAGGTCAGGTAAAGATGTTTTACTAACCCTGTAAATCTGTGTTTACTAATGGAAATTGGAAATGGGGGGTTCACTTAAATGGCCATATTTTTATTAAACCTCAATTGAATTTGCAATATGTGGTATTCTTTTTCTCAGAATTGCATTAGCTTTCTTATTATAAGACAAACCGTCTTTTCATAAAATGTTAGTGTACTAAGTTAAAGGTACAAGGAACAGTTACGGATAAAAAACCGTCAATATTTTTGTAAATTTGATAGTGACTGTACTTGAAGATTTACCAGTGTTGCGTAGATTCATGAAATGAATTTTAATGTTTATCAATAGTTAATGGGATGTCTCTTGTTGGAATTGGTAAGGCCTAAAAAAAATAGTGTGTTTAGGGTAACACTGATGAAAAAATTAGGTTAGGTAGGTGGAGATTTTGTTTGCCTGAATCCTAAGAATGTTTGTTTGTTTCATATTTAAAAACGTATTTTTTATTGGAAATAAGATAAAATTCACAGTCGGATAAAATCAGGCATCAAAAAATGGTAGGATCGGGCCATTTTTGTAGGTAAGGTCGGGTTACCCGAAACACACAACTTTTTTTTTTAGGCCTAAGCAATATCAAGGCCCCTAATTTTAAGTACATGAGAAGCAGTAATAAATTGTGAAACTTGCGGCTTTGACTGTTGTGTTGACTTTACACAGTGAAATTGAAGGTTACAAACGGGAGGTTATATAACATGAAATGGAGGTGGATGGGATATTATATGCCGATTTAGTATCTATTAGGTATGAGGACAATAGCAAGTTTATTGTCCCCCAAGACAGCAACTATTTCATGAGGCAAAGCCAAGGGAAATAGTTGCTGTGGGACAATAAACCTGCTATTGTCCAAATAGTCAGTTAATTGGTATATTATTATTCGGAATAAAACTTTATTTGTCAGCGAGACAGAATTTCTTGATGATAAACAAATTAGAGTTATCAAACTTTGTATTTAATGCGGTGATCTGATTAGGTCAGAGGTGTTCCGAGCTTAAAAAGGAGGGAAATCAAATTCTGCTGATGAATGGTTTTGATGACTTTTCACCATGGGCAGATAGCATAGATACTATTTCAAATTAGATAGAAAAGCAAGTTTGTGTGGGCGCCTTCTAGTGATCAGTTTGTCCATCTGTCCATCCGAGATCGCTTGACCGGAGCATAGCTTCTCTCCCCTTGGACCAATCTGGCTCATACCTCATCCACAGGGTTCCTTTGGGTTAAGGATGTGCAGGGACCTTGAACCATGTTGTTAGGTATAAGGTTAAGGTCATAGTAGAATTACATATATAAAATTCTTGTCTGGGGCATATCTTCTCTCCCTTTGGTCCAATCTGGCTAATACTCACAGACTGTCTCTATCGTTAATCGATGAGCAGTGACCTTGCATGAAATTTCTAGGTAAAGGGTGAAATATCATATCGGATCATGCAAAAATCCTTTTTTCAGAGCATATATACTTTCTACTAACCCCTATTTGGCTCAGACTTCACATAAGCAGAGCGTTTGAGTAAAGGGTGTGTAGTGACCTTGAACCTATTTTCAAGGTAAACTGTGAAGGTCATAGCAGAATTATATTTAAAAAATCCTTGTCTGGAGTACATCTTATCTCCCTTTGCTCCAATCAGGCTCATACTTCACCCACATGATGTCTTTGATCAAAGCATATGCAATGACCTCGAATGATATGTGTAGATCAAGTGTCAAGGTCATATCAGATCATACAAAAATCCATATTTTAAGAGCATATATATACTCTCCTTTTAGCCCCTAATTGGCTAATATTTTGCCTAAACAGAGCTTATTGGTTAATGGCGTGCAGTGACCTTGAACCATGTTAATGTGAAGGTCATAGCAGATCTTAATAAAATTAGTTTTAGACAGTAGATTATTTCCCGGATATGCCTAATCTTGGTCAGATTGAACAAAAATACCTGTATGTTAGGGGCAATGAAATTGAATTAGAAGTTCTATGCCAGCTGGAAAAATTTCAAGTTATAGGTCAAGGTCAAAGCAAAATTCTCTTAAATAACATCAGCGGGGCCCATTGAAATGTTCACCATTTCAATGTTGTCTGGTTCATAGTAATTTTAAATAAAAATATTCACAGAGGAATAATAAAATTAAGTAAACTATACATCGATAAATTTCTGACAATTGATGATGCAACAAGCACATAGTACGAAAGGTCAACCCTTTGAAAAGCAGTGTAGAGGAAATGTTGCTCAGATTTATGTTTTAAACAAAATTGATTTTTTACGGAAATTTTAATTTTGCATTCTAGGTTAAGAAATTAGATGTTAGTTCCAGGTAAAGTTAACTTTTACCTAAAATGAAGTCAAATTTGTTAAGTCGTACTTAAACACAATAGGATTTTTTTGTTAACTCAGTTTTGAAATGGTTATGTTTTTTGTTAATTTATACTTAAAACCATTCGGATTTTGTTAAGTCGTAGCAAGAATCAATCGATTTTTAAAATCTTTTTTGTACTTAAGTTACCTTTGTCATTAGATTAAGAACACTGCTTCTTAGAGCTACTTCTAGCATTACTTTCGACATTAGCGGAAAACCCACTCGTTGCTTTGCAACGAGCTTTGCTCTAGTTATTATTATTATTAGGGTCTTCCGTTTTTTAACGGAAAACCCTCTTGTTATTCTATTGTTTTTTTAGGGTCTTCCGGAAGACACTCTTGTTTTTCTTCGGTTTCTTTTTATTATTATTAGGGTCTTCCGTTGTCAACGGAAGACCTTCTTGTTATTCTATTGTTTTTTAGGGTCTTCCGTTTTCAACGGAAGACCCTCTTGTTATTCTATTGTTTTTTTTTTAAATTATTATCATTCTTCTTGTTTTTCCTTCTGACTTCTTTTTTGCTTTATATCTCAAAAACTATTCAACCGATTTGATTGAAATTTTCAGGGATTATTCTTGTCCCTTGAAGCTTTTAAACTTTCAGTCATTAAGTAATTGTAAGAAAATTGCTAAAGGCCCCAAAGCTCGCCTGAATCTGAAAATTAGCACCAAATTTTTTCACGAAATTTTTGCACATTTTCTGTGATATCTTTTGATGTATAAATATTTTGTTAAAAAATGTAATGCACAATTTGTTTCAAATTACACGGGCTTTCGTTTAATATCAAAAATAGGGGCTAGCAAATCGAATTAGGGGCCAAGAGGGCTGTAAAATCTTCTTGCAATAACTCTTTACTGAATAATAATTTGTTATTAATTATAGAAGCAAGAATGTTTAATGTTCGGCTGTTTATCTATTCAGAACCATACCTAAGTCATATGTTACGTAATAAGGGGTTTCAAGGGGCCAGATATTCAAAACTTTGATCATTAATATCTGAAAAAGGAGAAATATTTTTAGATGCAATGTTGAACAAAAGTTGCTCAAAATAATGTTCTGTACAATATGCAACCTTAAATGTTTATGTTTATGACCCCATTTAGGAGTTAAAGGGTCGGCCCCATTTGTACAGATATCTCAAGAACCGTTAAATATGTTTATATTTTCGAGACCTTTCATTTGATATCAAGAAAAAAGGGGCTGGCCCCTCCAATTAGGGGTCAGGAGGGCTACTAAGTCTTTTTATAATAACTCTTTTCTGACCATTAATTTTATATTAATCATGAAGCAGCAAAGAAGCATTTATTAAGCTTAATTTAAAACTGAAATCTGTTTTAAAATCGGACGATGTACTACAGAGAAATTAGGGTTTAAAAATTGAGTTTTCCGGAAATTTTGATTCCGCGTCATTGGGTTAAAAAATAGCGTAATGTTCAAAGTAAAATTACCTCATACCAAAAATAATTGCTAAGTCGTACTTGATCACATTCGGATTTTTTTTGTTAAGTCGTTCTTGAAATTGGAAAGGTTTTTGTTAAGTTGTACTTAAAATCATTCGTATTTTGTTAAGTCGTACCAGGAATAATTCGATTTTTTTCATCTTTTTATTTTAGTTACTCTTGTTATTGGTTTAAGAGCTCTGCTTCTTACAGGAACTTCCAGCTTTACTTACGACATTAACGGAAGACCCATTCGTTGCTTTGCAACGAGCTTTGCTCTAGTTATTATTTTTTTTCCCCGCAAATTTTGTGAAGGCCATTTCTCAAAGATTTTTAGTCTGATTGCTATGAAACTTCCAGGGTATGTAGATGATATTAAGATCTCTAGACTTTTTTTCAAATTTTTAAAATTCACTTCCGGTTATGAGTTATTGCCCTTTAATTGAAAATTGGGGGTCTTTTGTCCAGAGTTGATCTCGGGAACTACAGATGATAGGTGCATGAAATTTGCCGAAATTGTCGGTAACATTTTAAAGTTTTGCTGGCATGAAAATTTTGGTAATTTCTTTGTTCGTTTTTGAGCTATTTGTCGCCAAAGTTTAAGATTTTTTCGGGGCTGAAATTTTGTTGCTTTTTGTATTATAACTTTTAAACTAAGTTATTTTGTTAAAACACATAGAACAAAAGATGTTTAGAATAACAAGAGCTTTCATTTAAAATTAAGAAAAAAGGGCTGGCCCCTATAATTAGGGGTCAGCAGTCCATACACTTTTTTTCTGATAGCTAAAAATAGGGTTTAAACATTGATTTTTCCGGAAATTTTGTTTCTGCGTCCTTGGTTTAAAAAAAGCGTAATGTTCAAAGCAAAATTAACTCGTACCAAAAATATTTGTTCAGTCGTACTTGAACATATTCGGATTTTTTTTAATTTAGTCGTTCTTGAAATCAAAAAGGTTTTTGTTAATTCGTACCTAAAATCATTCGGATTTTGTTAAGTCGTACCAAGAATAATTCGATTTTTCATTTTTTTAATTTTAGTTAAGGTCTTCCGTTTCCAACGGAAGACCTTTCTATTATTGTGCGGGTTAAGATTATTCTTATTTTTCTTTTTTTTTCTTCCTAGACGCTAACTTTGAGGCTTCACATCGTGCTCATTTCTGAACGGTTTTTGCTCAAATTTTCAGGGCTAATGGACTTTACAAAACACTATCTTTATCAATTCATAAAAAATAGAATTCCCTTTCCGTTAACGACTTATTCCCCTTTTAAATTTTTTAGGGCCTTTGGTTTCCAGATAAAGGCTCCGAGACTATGATAGCAAGGAATAAGAATCCAACGAATTTGAATAACAAAGACATTAAAGTTGTATACATCGGTTTTTGTTTTTGGATTACGTTCCTTATTTAGGAAAAGGTAGGGGTCAAAAAACAGGATTCCAAAAAGTGAAAAAATTTAGACATATTTTCCTTTATATCTTTTTAACGAAAAATATTTTGTTAAGACATGTAGAATAAAAGTTGTGCAGAATATCAAGGACTTTATTTGACACCAATAAAAAAGGGCTGGCCCCTTAAATTAAGGGCCAATAGCCCCTAAAGGTTTTTGCTTAATAACTCAAAAACGGTTAGGATTTTGATATGGATGTCGCTGGAAAAGTTGTTTGTTGGGATCTCATAAAGGTCGTAACAATATTATTTTGTAAGTGATTTGTGTATTATGAGTGTAAAAAGCTTTACATGTTGACATGTACCTGTTTTCATTTGACAAGTTAACGAAAGTCTTTGTGCGTACAACTGGCATAAAGTTGCCGCAGAAAGTATGCTGGTTTATACAGGAGGCATTAATTTATAAGAAATTTTTTTTTGTTGGAGTACATGCTTTTTTTTAGGAGTTTCAGTCATTGTTGTTAAGTTCTTATATTGCACAATCATTAAAAACGGCAATTAGAAAACAAAACATTCTTTTTCTTTTCTATTTAACCACAACATATGGAATTAAAAAACTCTATGCATTACATTTTATTTATTAACTCCATGCATTTAAAATCTACCTTGAATCAGTGCTGTGTGTGTGTGTACCATTACGTAAGCTCTCCCTCGCCCGCGGCCGAGAAAATCGGTCACCATGCTCGCGGCTGTAGCGGTCATCGGTTATCTAATACACAAAAGCTGTGTCTCTCATATACATGTATGAGTTTATTTAGCCGCGAACTCGATAATTGGTTTCGTTTTGATTACACATAATTTTTTATGGATTAAACGATTGGGTGTCAATTAAGAAATCGTTCAGTTAATTAATAAAAGCAATGCCATTCTCAATCTAAAGCAATAATAGACACAGATCAATTGTGGGTTTTAAGTTTAAAATAAATAACTTCTATTTGATAGAGTATGGTCATTATACTGCAAACTTTTCAAATCTTCCTGGGTTCTGAACTGTGCCTGTCTGTGCGTTGTACATGTACCTTTGCGAAATATATCCTTCGCCAACGGCCGATGAGATCAGCCACGGCTGCACTACCTAGCGGTAATTAAGCGGGTATTTAATACACAAGATTCTCACACCGCGACGCACACTTACATGCATATGAACGTGTTTGAGTTAATATAGCCGTAAAAAGAGGAACTGTTTTAATTTAATCCTATAAAAGTTTGTCCATCTTGTATTTATTCAATTGAACATTTGAGTGTAAAAGAATATTAATGAGCGATATTACTCCAAATCGTAAACATCGTACATGTAAGACATAAATTAATGGTTAGTTTGTTTATGTAAAATATTTTAGAAACTGCACAAATAATGTTTTAAATCAACCCCCCCCCCCCCCCACACACACACAAATAGTAAACCTTTAAATGATGATCATCCCTCGCACATGGCTGAGGAGAACCGGCGCGAGTGGTCAAGTAGTCCGGAGTCGGTTCGTGTTCTTCTACAAGTACCTTATCGCGCGTTCATGTTTCATATTTTGCACGGACACAACTATATTTTATTATGTTTTCAACTATTATATTCGTTTAAGATGAAAGATAAATTCATTAAACCTGTACAGTTGATTAAGCATTGATTTATAGATAGCAAACAAGGTAGTTTAAAAATCAAATTACACGATGTATAATCAAAGTTCCATGTAACATGTTTGCAGTATGTGCTAGCACGATAAAAAATGTCCTGAATTGAGGCATTCTATGATTTAAAAAAAAAAAGATTCACATGTATTTTAAACAACTTTATAATAGATTATATCGGTCACATTTTAATCACTTCTGTAGTTTTTCTACATGGTCGTTCGTTTCTTTGTAGAATCGAACTCATTGCTGCCCCCTCCCGCCCCGCTGACAGGAGCTCGCGCTGGACTTTTTTAATTGTCAAAACGATATCAAGATCTATCGAAAATCATTTTTGGTGGCTTCTTCTCATGTGTAACATTTTGTTTCACTTTCCCACCCGTTTGTTTATTCGGTCAGTCTGTGTAAATTCAATCGCCACATGCGACCGAGAATCATGTGTCGCCTCAGCGCACACAGCTCGAAACATATATAGCCCCAGGTCATCAATTGTTATATATAATTGAGTAAATAATTAATAAAATTTTTGTCATTTGAATTGTATGCTTCATCAAATACTGATTCCGATTACCTTGAAGTCATTAATTTTCCATTGGCTATTGACAAAAAAAAGAGACGCTTGACCATCCAATGAAAACAAATACACAGTGGTTGATTGACAGGTTCAGCCAGGTGCAGGAGACACCCGATGTCCGAGGTTATGTGTGCTGTTGTACAAAGTCGAATGGTCTCAGTAAGAGTTATCGATGTAAATAAATTAAAATATATATATATATGCTTATCAAAACATGATCGTTTAGGTTACAGCGAAGTACATTGAAGCGTTTAATAAGGGTTTACTCCAGAAAAGTTTCTACCTAATGTTTTCACTGACCTTTGTCCAATCAGATCGTAGCTGGGCGGAGTTAAGGCATTGCCGTTCGTGACTTGAATGAGAGAAAGAAAAGAGAGAGAGAGAGAGAGAGAGAGAGAGAGAGAGAGAGAGAGAGAGAGAGTTGAGTAAATTATAAGTGGTGCCGATAAAGGAATAATCATTAGTTATAAACTTGCAAACAAATTAATTAAGGTCTGTATATAAAAATTACATGTATATATCCTATACTGTATAACTTTAAAGCTTTTTAAAGAACGATTGTGAAAATTGCTTTGGCCGCACGCCGTCGACAACATGCACATGAATAAGAATGACGTAGCTTATATTCAACTAAATTTCCTAGCATGGAGTCCGAGAATACGGACATTAAATATTTTAAAATGCGAACGAATAATCACTTATGAACATGATGAATTTAGATGTAGTGTAAAGGAAAGGCAACGCAGGCGGATGCTTAGTGGAAAAGTAAAACGTCTAAGGTAAAGAATGTTTCACACTGAGTAACCATGAAGAAAGTTTTTATACAAAGTAAATTTACAACCTATGTTTAATTCCAGGAAGATTCGGCAAACTTTGATTTAATTATTAACGGTAACACTTGTAATAAAAACAGTTTATTAAATATTCGTACAGTCTTCGATGTTTGAAATTACCTTATCCATTACTGATCTATATATAGAGATCGTTGTTCCCTGGTTTAAGAATTTCAAAACACTTCAAAGTTTCATAAATTTATAAGATATACTATGTCCCGAGTTTTTTCTTCCACCACTTTTTGCTTGATATTTCAATAATAGTAAATACCTTTGTGCTCAAACTACGTTCATCCAATTATATGAAAAATGTCCAGATTATATGTGTTGAAACGCCCCCTCTACCGCTTCAGGTTTCAATACACATCCCAATATTGAAAGTCTACGGGGATTTTGCATTGCATCAGCCATTATTAAGCCCGGATGATAACGTTTGAAAATTGCGCGAGGTATCCCGAGTACTTCCGAATGGAGAAAAAATGTAAACATTTCCCATTATAAATCTCCGTAAGAAAATTGTTTTCGTTCCTGTGAAATTTTATGAGTGAAAATTGTTCAATGAAGATATCTTGGATATATTCCCTTTCATCAATTGAAAGTGAATTGAATTGTCAGTGAGTTCCGAATGAAATCTGATGAATGTTTCACGTGGTTCTCGCACGCTTTGCCCGAAACGATTCACACGCTTTGCCCGAAACGCTAAACGGTTTACACGAAACGCTTCACAATCACACGAAACGCTATACGATTTACACGAAACGTTTCTCGCACGTAAGTCGCACGTTTTTTGGTGTAGTAGTACGTTGCAGGGTCTGTGAATTTTGTCATCACGCAACAATTCTAAACTTGCACATAGTTTTCAAAAATTTAGAAATATTTTTAAATAAAGAAGTTATCTTAGAGAAAGGGTTACGTGTTTTGTAGGTGGGTTCGTTTTTTAAATCAAAGTACTGATGTACTGACGAGAGTTGATTTTATCGAATATTATTTATTTTAAAATCAACGATATGCTAGTTTGCTTGGCAAGTAGTTTGTAATCTGCATTTGAATTATGCACATTTTTATGATATGAATTCTCTGACTTTTCCGACTAGAATTTCGAGAAAACCTCTAATGAATCATGTTGTGTAATATTTTAAAATAGAATTGATTTCATCAAACTATGTTTTGGTATTCAAAATATTTCAAAAATTGTATGGATCCAACGAATAATGAACTCTAGTCTCGTTCAACCAGATGCTTGGCTGTCTCCGTTAATCTCCGACAAGTAAGAGATACCAGGTCACGTGATAGCTTGATGATGCGACCTCTAAATATAGACTGACTCTCTACTTGCCGGAGATGTAAGGAGACAGCCGATGGTTGAACGAAACTATATATTGAACTCTGGCGTAGAAGTACACACGACTAAAAAAACTACCATTTAAAATCTGACTATTTCCAAGGCATTTATAAAAAAGTTTCCTTTAAAAAAATGCTTCATTATTTTCAAAAACAAAGTCTTGTCAGCGGCGATGATTTGTGCTTAGGTGCAAACACAGTTTCAGTTTCGGTATGCTAGAGTAACTGCATAGGAGAGTTGATTAAAATCAACTTCCAAAAACACAATTCCTCACATGAATCATGAGTACATGTAACAATGCTTGCTACCCTCTGAAAATTTAACTCGCCATTAAACATCTCATTTTTTAAAGACTGTTTGAAACGATTACATAAACTGTGTTCGACAGATAGTTTTCCTAAAACATTTTCTTTCTTTCTTTTTCAAAACACGTTTTATTTACAGGCTTTCAATCACAACACATTTTTATAACAAAAGCAGAACTGAAAGTTTAGTCATTATAAATTATTGACACCATATCACATACATTTTCAACTCGCAGCAACAACGGAAGACCTACTCGTAGCTTTGCCACGAACTCTGCTCTAGTTACTCTTGTAATTGGTTTAAGAGCTCTGCTCCTTACAGGAACTTCCAGCTTTACTTCCGACATTAACGGAAGACCCACTAGTTGCTTTGCAACGAGCTTTGCTCTAGTTATTTTTTTTTCTGACTCCTTCTCGGCTTTATATCTCAAAATATTTTCATCTGATTTCAATGAAATTTTCAGAGCTTTTGTAAAGTTACCGTGCCTCAAAGATGAACAGATTCAGCATTTACGTGACTTCCGTTCAAATTTGGCGGCCATTTTTAAATTTAAAAAAAGTGATTTTGTCCGGAAAAAATCTCCGTAAACTTTAAAGATATCGCTTTGAATTTTTTACTGATGATAGATGTATCAATTCTATAATGTACTGGGGGGTTTAAAATTTTATTCATCAATTTTGCTCAAAACCGGAAGTAGTTCCAATTTTTGGAAATTTTCTCTCATTTTTTTAAACAAAATAATACAATACTACAGTATTATAGAATTTGCCATGATGAATTCAAATCTGAAATCTGTTTTAAAATCGGACGATGCATTGCAGAGATATTGGGGATTAAAATCGATTTTTTTTTGGAAATTTTGATTCCGCGTTCTAGGTTTAAAAAATAGCGTATTGTTCAAAGTGAAATTAACTTGTACCAAAAAGAAGTCAATTTATGTAAAGTCTTACTTTGACACGTTCGGATTTTTTTTTTTGGTTAGGTCGTTCTTGAAATTGTTAAGGTTTTTATGAATTCGTACTCCGAATCATTCGGATTTGGTTAAGTCGTACCAAGAATTATTCGATTTTTTTTTAAGTTACCATTGTTATTGGTTTAAGAACTCTGCTTCTTAAAGGAACATCTTGCTTTACTCTCAACATTAACGGAAGACCCATTCGTTGCTTTGCAACGAGCTTTGCTTTAGTTTTATTTTTTTATTTTTTTCTGACTCCTTCTCGGCTTTATATCTCAACAAGATTTCATCCGATTTCAATGAAATTTTCAGAGCTTTTGTAAAGCTACCGTGCCTCAAAGATGTTAAAGTTTCTGCATTTACGTCACTTACGTTCGAATTTGGCGGCCAATTTTATTTTTTTAAAAAGTGATTTTGTCCGGAAGAAATCTCCGTAAATTTTAAAGATACCGCTTTGAAATTTTTACTGATGATAGATGTATCAATTCTATAATGTACTGGGGGGTTTAAAATTATATTCATCAATTTTGCTCAAAACTGGAGGTAGTTCGAATTTTTGGAAATTTTCATTTTTTTAAACAAAATAATACAATACTACAATATTATAGAATTTGCCATAGTGAATTCAAATATGAAATCTGTTTTAAAATCGGACGATGCATTGCAGAGATATTTGGGATTAAAAATCGAAAATTTTGATTCCGCGTTTCTAGGTTTAAAAAATAGCGTATAATACAAAGTGAAATTAACTCTTACCAAAATAATTCGATTTTTGTTAAGTCTTCCTTTGACACGTTCGGATTTTTTTGTTAAGTCGTTCTTGAAATCGTCAAGATTTTTACTAATTCGTACTCCGAATCATTCGGATTTTGTTAAGTCGTACCAAGAATTATTCGATTTTTTAAATTGTATTTTTTTTGTTTAAGTTACCATTGTTATTGATTTAAGAAATCTTTTTCTTACAGTAACATCTAGCTTTTCTATCAACATTAACGGAAGACCCACTCGTTGCTATGCAACGAGCTTTGCTCTAGTTTATTCTTATTTCTGATAATGTTTAGATTGTCGTATTTTCGTTTTTGACGCCGTGAGTACGACGTCATTTATTTTTAACCCGTTCCACTTATTTAGTGATAACATCACTTAAAAATCAAGTTTATACTTCCTTAGTTTAAACAAGAAGCATACATTTATGAAAAAACAATTAAGGAGAGCATGAAAATAATACTGAGATAAAAAAAGCTTATTTTTATTATGGATTCGAAGTTATAAGGCCTTCCGTGTACCCCCGGTTAGCACTGGTCTATAAAAAACAATAATTCTTAATTTTGCTCTTGTATTATAAAGACATTCTTCTTAAAAAATTAAAAAGATTTATTTAGTTGCTATTTAGAATATTAAATTAAAAGACCACTTTTGCCCTCTTATTCTTGATCAAAGAATGTAGAGCATATTATTTTATATATCTAAAATTTAGAGGAAAGGGTAGTACCAGATTTTTAAGTACATCTGTAGGTTCCCAATTTCTACATTCTCTTTGTCAAATGTTTTGTTAATTGTTAATGTAAATATATGCGAATAGTCTCAAATCTAGAAAACTTATGATGTTTGTAAGATATGGACTTTTATTTTGGATATCAAAATCTTCACAAATAATTTATAAAATTTAATTCCTTGGATTTGCTCCTCCCCTTTTTTTTGGGAGGGGTTAAAAATACTTACGATATACTAACTATTAATGCTAAATATTAAATCTCTTTCTGTCACTCTCTCTCTCTCAAGTTTGAGACTACATGACTCTCATTACTTAGCTTTTATGTACAATTTCATATAGAGTTGAAAAGTAACGCTCAAATTATTGCTAATAATCTACGTAGTAATGATGTATTGCTTCCAATCTGCATTTCCAACTTGGGATTCTTACACGAAAACTAGGACTTGAAATGAATTACTACTTTAGTATTTACAATATAGACCTAATTTGAATTACTTTATTAGAACTAAGAGCATTTGACACAAGGAAATGTGAAGCGGGAAACCTTGAGATGTCTCCTTTATGACGCCATAAACAAATGTGTACAAAACAGCCAGTCGAGTTGTCTAAATTGAGTGCAGAATTTCATGACGAAACCAACTCGCGACCCACTTTAAAACATTATATAAATAGTGTCTGTTTTGACACCCTGAGACAACCATTGTCAACCGACGCGAGGTTAACATTGGTTTTTGAGGGGTGTCAATTTCATCTGTTACCCTCACAAACAGGCACTATTTCTTATTTTACTGAATGTCTTAACTTAAAAGACATTTTACTGCTTTAATATATAAATGAAGTTAATTATACGGCGAAATGTACGCGCATAATTTACTCGGATGTAACAATTCGTTGTGTTACCCGTTGCCAGGTGTGGTGCTAACGCTTAGGGTAATAGAACAAATTACCAACTGTGTCTTAACCAATTAGATTTCAGAATTCAACATGAAAGTATAATAAACTATTATATAATATTCACTTCTGTTCTAGCTTTTAAATATTCGAACTTCATTGACATTGTATCACCATATAATATTTATATCATTTTACATGTTCTGCTTATTAGTGGTTTTATTTTGCCAATAATTACTTTACTATTAGCAAGTCTATTTGTTAATTTAAAAAGTTTAAAAATTGTTCTTGTTTCAAATGATAAAAATACTTGCATAACTCTTTTGATCATACAACTTTGTAATTACATTGTATTCCATTGTTAATTTCTAAATATTAAGAAACAAGGGAAGATAACTCCTTTATAAAGAAGCTAAGGAAGATAAAGCCATTAACTGTTAACCCCCTCCTCCGTCGTAAGCTTTCCAAACGCAATACTTTAACTTTGATAGACAGCTTCATTCTTTCTTTTCTCTAAATATGTGTATATTAACTCATTTCTTTTATTTAAACTAGACTTTGAACCGTGCGTGCACGGGTTGACATTGCATATCGGGCATTTATGAAAAAGGTACATCGACACACCTTATTATTGAAAGAACAAGGGGCATTAAGACCTAAAATTTACCCAATGCATTGAAAACATTTCATGGTTATTTTTTAGTAAATTAGGATATGCTAACCCTATTTCAGCCATATTTTTAATGAAAAATTACGTTTTTGTCATTTTGAGGGCAAAAATAGGAAAAAAGCCAAAAAAATCACTAAATTCTGGATTTTTTAAATATCTTGTCTTTTCAAAATTATATCAGATGATTTCTGGTGATTCCTACTACTATAAAACAAAACAAGTCTTAGGAAAACATTATCTTTACCAAAAAAGTGACTAAAACTTCAATTTTGAGATAAAAAGGTTTTTTTAAATAAAAAAAAAAGATTTAAGGAAATGTTATATACCAGTACCTTTTTAATAGAATATTTATGTACTGTATACATATGTATGCTTGTTTTATATGGTATTAAAATGAGTTTAGAAAACAACACAATGAAGTCAAAGAAAAAACTGCAGATAGAAATTAAATGACCAAAATCTGAATTTGCAGTAAAAAATTAAATTCAAATATTAATGTATGCACAAAAACTCATGAATTTCAGTGATTATTTCTTTTTAACACTTATTTCTCGGTAAAGAAAAGAAATCCTGTGATATTTTTAAAAAATCAACCATATAATTAACATAAAAAAAAATTAATTAACAAAATTAACAAGCAGTTTTGGGGGTTGGGTGGGGATAGATGGGTTGTTAGTTAAATCCTTGTCCAAGCCATGAAGGCTAAAGAGCCGGTGCTTATCCCCAGTACCTGTGCATGGTGCTAAATGGATGGGAGTCATAAACGTCCCCTGAATGGAACACCAGTCCACCCCAGCATATGCCAGCACCCAAGTTCAGCTGGGTGGAGTGAGACAATGTAGATTAAAAATTTGGGGGATTTAATGGGACAATATTTGTTAATTAATTTATCATGACATAGTTCATCATTCATTACCACATATTAATCACAACGTTAACCTCTTTTCTTAACATGACTTAAACTCAATTTCATAATAAAATGGGTTTTTTTATTAATAAAACAATTGATACTTCATTTCAATGAAGGTGAATTCTACCATTCACACATTACATGTACATATGTACATAATTAACAAACATAACCACCACTGACTAATGTTCATCACAAAAAAATCTTAATTTTTTGTATATTTTCTCCTTGTTATAATTTTATAGTGCATGCATTAGTATATTACACATCAGATAATTGATTAAATATTTCAAAATCTAACACAATTTTTTATCTATAAAGTTTATACAGTTGTGTGAAATAGTAAAATAGTTCTAATGAAACTATCACAGATTTCTAAATCATTAAACAAGAGACCCAGAGGCCACATCCCTCACCTGAGCGACAAAGCTTATCAAATAAGCACTAAGTGTACAATTATATCAAATTCAAAATATGTTGACAAATAAGTACAGTAGATCTTGCACAAAAAGCTATGGCCCCACCCTACCCTACCTCTGGGGACCATGATTTGAACAAACTTGAATCTACACTACCTGAGGATGCTTTCACACAAGTATCACCTTTTCTGGCCAAATGGTTTTTGAGAAGAGGATTTTTTAAAGAAACATGTACCAACAAATTTCATTTTAATAAACTTAAATCCCTTCACCTAAATAAGGATGAGTTGTGCAAAGTTAGGTTGATATTGGCCCAGTGGTTCGGGAAAAGAAGTCGAAAATTTAAAAGCAGACTGACCGACGCCAAACAAAAAGTGATCAGAATAGCTGAGCTCACTTAAGCTTTCAGCTCAGGTGAGCTAATAAGGAACAATGAATTTCATTGACTTAAAATCGCTGTCACTTTTATGTTTCACTTTGTTAACTTTTTGAACTACCCATAATTGCTGAAAACACAGTCCTGGGTAGCTCTTCCATAGAGAGTGTGTGTCTTTAGTAATCAAGGTATCAAAGAACTGACCCCATCAAATTTCACACCAGTGCGACATTGGCTGTACCACACATGCATTAATTAAGTAATGGCTCCAGAAAAAATGTTCAATCCATATCAGATATTGTGTTCCTAAAATGTAGTGACTATCCATATCTGCAGATCATCAAGATTGTCATAATTTACCATGTCAGGTGATATCAATCACTTTTATAATTCGTGTGCTTGGCACTGTTTATTCCTTTGCAAGCGTTAGTAAGAAAAACAGCAACAATCAGATCACTGAGGTTTCATTCTGCAGCATTACTTCATGGGATCTATGTCACCCTTGTATGCATGTTTTCAGAATTCACATAGCTCTCTTAAAGCTCGATCACCATTTGTCAAAGATGCTAAATACTGAATTTAAAAAAAAATCAGTTTTTACAAATATCATGTTCATTTTATATTCTTATACAAGTTCAATTATAAATGTGTTACTTAGTAATGATGTGAAATGACAATCATTATATACGATACGATAGGGTAAACAATATATACATGTACGTTTATTTATTTTAATCATTTGTGTGTGTGTTTCGGATTCCTCTAGAGGCCGAAAAGCTAGGGCAATGGTAGAGAAAGTAAATACTAAATAGGTAATTGGATATTGATTTTGTTACATTTACATGTATGTAAAGAAAATGTTTACCAATTACAGTAAGAATGAAAGAAGAATTTCAATAAACATGTTACAGGATATTAATTGTATAAAAATAATATTACCGTGGGTTTTTAGAACATACATGTATTCTATATAAATAACCATTACATACATGTACATTACCCAATTTTTATTAAAGCGAATATCTAAATAATTTAAATGCAATAAAGTATAAAATGTAGATCTATTTTAAAACATAAAAAAATAACAGATTTCTTATAAAATACACAAATAGCAGTTGTGTGCTAGGGTATCATTTACTCAAAACACAAATTAACATAGCCCTGGTATTAGAGGGCAATTTGATAAATAGACTGAAAACATGATTTTTTGATTGTTAAATGAACATTCCATGTGTTGTGTAATGTCAACCTATTGTCGTAATGCTATTTAATACTCAATCAGGTATAGCTGACATTCAACCAACAGTTGATCAAAAGCAATTTAAAATGTAGCCGTGTTCTTACTTATCTTAGTTTTCATTGTAAACGGAAGTGGTTTCATGAACGATATCGATATCTCTTTCCTTTAAAATTTTATTACATTTTCAAACTACTTACTAGAAATAAGACTATAGCCTAATGTATTCCACATGGTATAGTTAGCGATTACTGTCAATCATGCAAGTTTTTGATCGCTCGGTCAGCTGTCGATCTCGTAAACATGATTAAGAACGCAGATCAATTACAATACTCCATTTAAATTCATAATGCATAGCTGTATCTTTAAATCTTATACTATTTTCACACATTCTTACCAGTTAATGAAATGATTTTGCCTTCATATCTATTGCTGTCGTCCGACTTTTACTTTTGTTTACGTCTGCTGTGTATAAAAACAGAAACCGGAACCGAAAACTTCGCACATCGTAAAACAACATTATTTATTTTTTTAACAGTGGCCGCATGCAAACAACAACAAAATATTTTGAGAATAAAATATTCTTTCGTTATTTTGATTAATCTGTTAAAATTTTACCGTGTTGTTTGCATGCAGCCATATCTAATTCTTGTTGGGAATGTGACCATTTCATCAACAAAAAAATCAAATCATGTCAATGATTTAGCTTGTTTGAAATGTTTAAAAAAATATTGGGCAAATAATATATGCTTACTGACCCTTGTTCTTTGTATAACAAAGCTATAAGCCTACAATAATGCTATTAATTTACTACACTTTCCTTAGTTTGAATAATCTAACTGTGTCTCAGGAAAGGCCCTCACCACAGTTAGAATGACTTCCATATACCCGTAATGTAGCAATCGCCCCAGGACGATTTGGAGAAAGTAAATGAAGTTGCCTTGAAAATAACAGTCAAATTCATCACAACAAACCTTTCTGAGACTGCAAATACCTTTCAACTAAATCCATAGAATGGAAGAATTCAACACCTTTTAACCAATGTACACGTATTTTCTTTGTAAAACTGGGTCCGTAAGACATTATTCATTTTTACGATAAAACATATTCTATCTTCACTCTGCTAACAAATATAATGTAACTTGTAATCAAATATTTTTTGTCATCACGAAGACAAAAAGTAAGTACATAGTTGAAAAGTATAACTGTTATTTCATACTTTCTCTCATAAGAAATCATTAACATATATGAACAGAATATATAGCAATAGTCAAATGAAAAGTTTCCCAAATTTGTATTATCACTAACATTAGCACTAACTGACCATTTTGGCCACAATAAGAATACCAGTACTATACACTATATATGTGTTTTGGCCCCACCCTAGATTATAATCCGTACATTGGGAGACGACATAACATTTAAAATTTTGATTGATGGCTTCATTATCTTTCTTTATATCCAGTCAGTTTTTATTCAGTATCAGCTGAAGTAAAACAGACGATATTTTAAAACATTTATTGCATTAACACTATATGACTATTTTGGCCCCGCACTAGAGTCAGAATCACTATCTCGGGGGACATGGGATTTATAATTTTTGTAGAGAGCTTCTTTGTCTACAAATTTGAAAATTCAATTTCTCTTATAGGTTTGTGGGAGTAGAGACCATAAGTTTTTAACAATACATGCATAACACTATACATCCATTTTTGCCCCGCCCTAGAGTCAAAACCCATATTTCAGGGGCATTGAAATTTACAATTTACCATAATTATGAAGTCAGTTTTTCTAATATATGTAGGAGAGTAGAGAAGACGATTTAAGCATTAAATTCACAAAGATTAAACGACCATATTGAATCCCTCTCCTACAATCTGAACCTTTGACCCTGGGGCCAGGAATTTCACAATTAAGGGAGAGGAATTAGTAGTCATTATAACCATATATTCAGATTTTTCCCACATCTGTGGGAATAAAGAATACGATTCTCTAAGATTCAATAGATTTTCACTTTATGGCGCTATTGGCCCCTCCCTCGGGCCTATACCTCTGTCAGAGGAGTCATGAACTTCACAATCTTGGTAGAGGGTTTCATGGACATTATTATCATGTATTTAGTTTTTTCTCCTCACATGTATGGGAATAGAGGAAAAGATTTCTGAAAATTTGGCTTTTTAAAGCATAATTTGACCCCGCCCGTGGCGCCCCGGCGGTAGTAGAGCCATGGATTTCACAATTTAGATTCCTCGTACCATTGAGATGCTTCAGACGAAAAATGGTAACACGTTTTCAGGAAGAAGTTAAAAATGTAAAATTGTTAACGCACAACGCACGACGACGGACGAAAACCAATTGCAATAGGTCACCTGAGTGACTCAAGTGACCTCAAAAATGATAAAAATATTATCTATTTATTTATTTTAACCACCTTTAATATAAAGCACATACAAAATTTAACTTTAAGACATTTGGAAATAAACTGTGTGTGAATAATTAATATATACATTTTTTTTCAGAGTCACAGCTTGATAAAGACATTTTTGAGCAGTGGCGTGAAGACAACAAATTGTTTATATCAACAAAAGCGTGTAAAGAAGTAGAAAGGCTTACCAGAAATCAGAATCTGGTGATTGTGGCGGGTAACTCGGGATCGGGAAAATCCGCAATCATTCAACATATTGCACTAAAATATAAGAGTCAAGGTTGGGTCGTGAAGCTTGTATTTGAAGCAGAGGAAATCCCAAAGCTGTATTCGTCCGTAATACAAAACAAAACACTCTTTGTACTCAATGATCCAATTGGCAAAAGTGTTCTCGACGAAATAGCATATAGTTCTTGGGAAACACATGAAGAAAGGTTAAAAACTTGTATGAAGAAAGTCAAACTACTTATGTCGTGTAGGAAATATATTCTTGCTGATGATAGAATAAAAGGACTTTTAAAGGATCAGTCAAACATTATAGATATCAGCAATGACCGGCTTAGACTAGACGATAACGAGAAACAAACTATTTTTAACATTCATGCGTGTGACCAGAAGGTATCAAAAAACGATGATTTTGTTGAAATTAGAAAAATTGATGAATATTTCCCCTTACTGTGTAAAATGTATTTTTCCAAAGATAGAACACAAGATCAGGCATTGTTGACATTTTTTAAAGAGCCCATTACGATCGTTGAAGGTGTAATAAGAAGTTTCAGAAGATCATGCAAAAAAAAATACTGTGCTCTCGTAGTGCTTGCTTTGTTGAACACGGTTCCAAGCGTTAACGACTTAGGAAAAAACCAGAACGCACGAAAAATGTTCAAAATTGCATTAGAACTTTCTGGTATGCAAAATAATACACCACCGCATACTATTGGTGACGCTCTTGAAACTCTAAATGGGTATTTCGTAAAGAAGATAGGAGATACATATCAATTTTATCACGACTTTGTGATGGACGTGACCACCTTTGTGTTTGGAACAGATTATCCAACAGTTGCAATAAAGTACGCCGACATTAACTTTTTGAGGAGAAGAGTAAGAATTAAAAGCAGTAATGTCAAAAACGAAAGGTTCACAATTTATGTCGGAGACGAACACATAGATGATCTGGGAAAAAGACTCTTTGCTAGCCTTTTTGGAAAGCGTTTCTTACATGTCGTTCTGAATCCTTGTTTAAAGAATGAGAATATAGCTAAGGTATTTATAAAAGAATTAACAGATCATCCAGAAAAAATTGAAATGTTACTGAAAAAGATGGAGCTACCAAAAGAACAGGAAATAGATCAAGCTAGAAATATGTATTTTTCCAAACTTTCATTATTGAAACTGAAGAATAAGTTATCGCCACTGTGTGCTCTGGTTGTATTCTGCAATACACAGTTGTCCTTGCATTGTTTGAAAGCTCTAAAGCAAATGCAAAAGGATACAACAGACAATTCTTTATACTTTGCAGTCTGCTGCAATGGCTCTTTAGATTTGCTTCATTTGTTCTCGAAAGACCAATTGAAAGAATATATGACAAAGATATGGGAAGGGTTTAGTCCTATTCATATAGCATCCATGTTCCACAATTTTGAAATTCTGCTTGAATTGCTTCATTTTGGGGTCGATGTAAATTCATCATGTGAACGTAATAGTTGGACCCCTATAATGTTAGCAGCTGGAAGCGATACAATTGAAAACGAAGTGAATATCAATAATTCAAGTACAACGATGCGCTATAAAACGATAGAAATATTACTTAAAAATGGAGCAAACATCAATCTTTGCGAAGAAACCGGAAAAAGTGCTCTTTATATCGCTTGCCAAAACGGACATGATAGCACTGTACTACTTTTATTGAGCAATGGAGCAGACATAAATCTATGCGACAAAAACGGATTCAGTCCTCTCCTTATAGCCTGCCAAATGGGTCACGATAGTACCGTTGAACTCTTATTGAATAACAGAGCAGACATCAATCTTTGTGAAGAACAAGGGGCCAGCCCTCTGTCTGCAGCTTGTAAATATGGACATAATAGCATCGTGCAATCTTTACTGAGTAAGGAAGCAAGCATTAATTTATGTTTAAGAAACGGAAGCAGTCCTCTCTTATTAGCTATCGAAAACGGACATGCCAGCACAGTACAACTTTTACTTAAAAATGGAGCAGAGATCAATGCATGTACAGACACTGGGTGTAGTCCTTTATCAATAGCTTGTTTAGAAGGATATGACACCATTGTACAACATTTATTGTCAAATAGAGCAGACATTGATATATGTGACAAAAACGGAAGTAGTCCTTTATTGAAAGCTTGTTTTAAAGGATATGACAGCATTGTTCAACACTTACTAAGTAATGGAGCAAACATTAATTTATGTGACAAAACTGGATACAGTCCCTTAATTATAGCATGTGAAATCGGACATGAAAGCACTGTTTATCTTCTACTAAGCAATGGTGCAGACATAAACTTATGTTTGGATATTGGGGCCAGTCCTCTTTTTATTGCTTGTGTGAAGGGATATGAAAGTATAGTGGAACTGTTATTAAGTAATGGAGCAGACACAAATTTGTGTGAATGTACCGGAGCCAGTCCTCTCTTTATTGCTTGCAAAAACGGATTTGACAATATAGCACACCTTTTACTTAGCAAAGGGGCAGATATTAATTTGTGTGAAAAACTCGGAGGCAGTCCTCTCTTTGTTGCTTGTCAAAATGAACATGATAGCATTGTTAGACTTTTACTTAACAATGGTGCAGACATAAACTTATGTTTAAAGAATGGATGCAGTCCTCTTAATGTAGCTTGCCACATAGGACAAACGGACATTGTTAAAGTTTTGTTAAGTAGTGGAGCAGACACAAATCTGTGTGAAGAAACTGGAATCAGTCCTCTCATTTCAGCCTGTATAAAAGGAGATGTTAGCACTGTGCAACTTTTACTGTGTCATGGATCAGATATTAATTTATGTGAAAAATACGTAGCCAGTCCTCTCTTTGTAGCTTGTGAAAACGGGCATGAAAACATTGTGCAACTTTTACTAGTCAATGGGGCAGATATCAATTTATGTAAAGTGACTGGATCTACTCCTCTCTATAGGGCTTGTGAAAAAGGATATGAGAACATTGTGCAACTTTTACTGAGAAATGGAGCAAATATAAATGCATGTTATAATACCGGAGCCAGTCCTCTATATATAGCGTGCCAAAACAAACATGATAGCATTGTACATCTTTTATTAAACCATGGGGCAGATATAAATGTTTGTTTAAAAAATGGAGCAAGCCCTCTCTTTATTGCTTGCCTCCTTGGATATGACAGCACTGCAAATTTATTACTTAGAATTGGAGCGAATATTAATTTATGTGACGAACTCGGAGTCAGTCCCCTTTTTTTAGCTTGCCAAAATGGACATTATAGCACAGTGCAACTTTTACTGGACAATGGGGCTAATATTAATCTTTGTTTAAAAAATGGAATAAGTCCCCTATGTGTAGCTTGTAAATGCGGACATAGTAACATTGTTGAACTTTTATTGAGCAAAGGTGCAGACATAAATCTTCGTGCGAAAACCACTGGGGCCAGTCCTATCCATATAGCTTGCGATAAAGGACATGACAACATCGTACAACTTTTAATAATGAATGGAGCGGATATAAACTCGTGTTTGGAAAACGGAGCTAGTCCTCTCTATTTCGCTTGTCAAAACGGTCATACATGCATTGTTCAACTTTTATTAAGCAAAGGGGCAGATACTAACGCTTGCTTGAAGAATGGAGCCAGTCCTCTCTTTATAGCTCGTTGTAAAGGATATAACCATATTGAGCAAATTTTACTAGGTAACATCGCATAATTTTTTTGGTTATATTCAGTAGTATGTTTTCACATATATTAACAATTATTTAAGTCTTAGTGTTAGTTTTTTTATACAAAAATGACCAGTCAAAAAAGTTTTTTATGATGACCAAATAGGTATAATAACGTGAAGACTTTGCCATTATTTCAATTAATCTCCATTACTCGTTTATATGTTGATGGTGACGTCAATTATCCTTCGCGACTCCAAAATCGTGCCGTCATAATAAGCAACCAGTCAAGACAAGTAGGCAACAGCCGTGCAATGCAACAATTTGCAGAACAGAAGCAAGCATTTTTTTTCGAATATCTTAGGAGTAAATCAAGTAGTACATGTGTAGTATTATTCCAGTAAGCGGCAAAATGTATTAGAAACTGTTTGATGTCGAGGGTATTTCGGAAATCGACTATGCGCTAAATCTAACTTTTGAATTCTATATTGAGCTCAGAGAAGCACGATGATTTGGTTAAAAACGCTTTCTGTATATTTGAAAAATATATCAAATGTTGAGTCTTTTTTCGGGCAGTATGTCATTTCCTTTGGGACGACAGAATTACCATCCGCTTTGCGTCGGGAAATAGTTTGTTCCTCGGGGGCTTACATAATGACTGTTTCCTCAACTGTAGTCAATATTTGTATAATGTTGATAGCATCCTATTTTGTTTGTCCGTCCGTTCGTTTCTAACATTTTCTATCTGCAAATACCTTTCTAAATACTTATTCTTTCGTCTCATCGGACATAAGAATGAAACCATTTAAGTAAATACCCATGACAAAATGATAAATCCTAAGAAATAATGTTTTACAGGATATGTAGGTATTGTTTTGCTTTATTACTTATAAAAGCAATTTACACTGAGAAACTTTGATTAGATATATGTTTAACTGTTCAATTGAATTATTTTGAATCATTTTTTTTAAAATTTTATGTAATAGAAAACACAGGAGAGGCCTACAGACTTGAACCAATAACATCAAAAAAGCTAAAAGATCTGTTCAACTCCTTTCACGTTGAGCTTCCAGATGATCCTCTCAGTGAATCATTCGTTCGAGAAATATTAAATAATGAAATACTTCAAGAACTAGTGAAAACAATCCATTTTCTTTCGAAAGGAATTATGCTTACCAAGGATATTCATAATAGAAATAAAAAATCATCAGTGAAAGTGATTGTCATTGAAATAGATGTTAATAATGATGGTGATCAGATTTTAAAGGTATAAGTTATGATAAATTATCGTGTGCTTTATATGATAAAGTAAGAAAAAGAATGTATTTTAAATTTAAATCTTTATAGAAATTAAGTAATTAAACATGATACTTGATATCAAGCGATATATGTTATCGACACGCACGTAACTGTTTTAAACTAATATTTTTTTTTTATTTCCTCTAGGAAGAATCCCAATATAAGCTGGAGACGTTAATGAATTGGGAAGAAGATGACCATACTAAAATCATTCTAATTTCGAGCAAAGATATATCAGTCGTTCAAGCAAAACTGATAGTTTTCAAAAAATACAAACATGTTATCAAGGAGAAAAATATCTTTTTACAGCATGTCTTCGACGAATTTGATGAAGTTGCAAAACTAGTTGCCAGTCAGCGATTATCGTCAATTTCTACTTTTATTAAGTTAGTGTTGAGGTGTTTTACAACATATCTTTATGAGATTATCACTGAATACAAGGATGAAATGTTGACACCAGTGGAAATAAAACAATTATGTTTAAAAGTTTTCGAAGACGTTCAACCAATGGGGAATGATAGGTAAGTTACATTCTTAAGTATCTGTGAATGAAAAAATACTGAGCATTACATACATTCAGGTTATGTATCTGCGATTCATCGTCTATCTATACTAATATATCTCTTATAGTTTTCAGATAATCTCTGCACAAAAAACCGTTAAATATAAGTCCACATTTTTGAGAGTTAACTAATATTACTCAACGAACGAGAGTTTTACAAACACAGGGCGAAAAACAATTCTTAAGCAAGTCCTTAACCCCCTTCCCCTCGATAACGCACTTAAACGCATATACCGTTGCCCCACCGTCACGCATTTTGACGCATACATACCTTTGCCCCACAATCACGCACTTAAACGCACTTTTTATCATTGACTATTACACCCTTAAAAACGCGCTAATTTTTGCTAAAGTTATCCAAAGACGTTGATGACATCATAATGAACTTTAAACGTAATAAAATTACGTCGTTACGACCGTAAGTTTTTGCTGAGGTATATTGTTTCTATTATGTCTGACTCTGGTTCTATCGATTTATTCGATGATACTTCTTCGGATGAAATTTTCGATGACGGCGAGTCAAGTTCTGAGAGCTTCACTGTAGATTCATCTGACGATGACAGCGATGATGAAGAAGAAATTCAAGCACCTGTACTTGACCCGCTAGCACCCCATTGGTCTTCGTGTTAAACGCCGTTGATGTTCCGCCTTTTTTGTGCGATGTGGGACCGTCCCACTCATTACAGACCACGGCAAACGAGAAGGATTTCTTTGAGTTATTTTTCAGTGAAAGCTGTTTGCATTAAATAACCGAAGGCACAAATAAGCATGCAGCTGAAGTACAGCAGAGAAAAGGTATAATTATTTTTACCTAACAGGTTTTTTTTTCAAATTAAATCCAATTTTTAGAAAAAATCTTTATCTTACGTAAAGATATTACCATAAAACAGATCTCAATTTCTTTCTTTTGTAAAAATGACAAAAACTAGAAACACTATAGAAACAACCGTCATATTTTGACAATACTAGTATAAAATTAAGACATGGTTTTGCACATGTAATAATTTTCTCTCTCTCCCTCTCTCTCTTTCTCTCATATATTAATAATCAAATAAACACTAATTATTGTTTATAAACATGAATTTGTTTTAGGTTTTTTTTTTTAGATTATTATCACACTGATCTTAATACACGCACCTGTGTTTACCGTATTTAAACTATATCTTACAGTCTTGGGAATAAAACACTGATTTGGCTTCACTAATATTTTCTTAATTAATTTTGCTGTAAAAATTAATTCATGATGATAACATCTCCCCTTAATGCTGCAGTATCAGACACCAGCCTTTATATTTTATTTTTACTCATAGTGATTGAAAACATTAACGCCTGCACACGCACACACAAATTTTTTTTTAATTTCAGTACTTAATTTTAAAGTGTAGTTTGTATCCCTCAATTGTTGGCAAAATTCCGGTTTATACAAATTGATCGATGACGGCTATTTTTGCCACCACATCCCCCCCCCACCCCCCTTCCGTGCTTAAAAAAACAAATGAATACTTAAACAAAGTAAAAATAGATGGCATTTAGGTCTGTTAATGTATTCTACAAATATGTGCATCAAAAATAATTAAAAAATAATAAATAAATAAAAATAATAAGTGTATGTTGGGGGGGGGGGGGGGGGGGGGTAGGTGGATGTCTGATGGTTTAATGTGTTTGCAGGAGAGAAATAGCGCGGGGATTGGTCCTACTTTGGTAACACTTTAAACCCCCCCCCACTCCGCTATACGCGCGCATGTGATTTACTATTCAAACATGTTCACCCCAATTTTCTGGTGACCAATGAGCACTTTTATTTATTCAGGTCATGATCCCTTGTGGGTACTCCTGACGAAATAAGGGCCTATATATAGGTATTCTTATTTTCATGGGGGTCAATAGACTTCCTGACTATAAGTTACATTGGTCCAAGAACAAATTTCTTGCCAATGCTGGCTTCCAAGACGTCATGCCCGTGAGGAGGTATGAGAAGATAACACAGTATCTTCACTGCAGCTCGGACGATTTTGATGACCATCTGTGTAAAACCCGTCCAGTCATGAGCCATTTTACGGATAACATAAGCAAAGTATACAAACCTTGCAAACATCAGACTATCGACGAAGGAATGATTGCCTACAAAGGTCGACATAAGGTCTTTAGAGTAAATTTCTTTTTTATCGAAAAAATAAATTAATTTTAAAACCAATTTCATGATATTAAACAATTGCACTGATTAATTTGTGGTACTTTACATGACGCTATTGGTAAATTTTACATATAAATAACTTTAATAAATTTTCTAGGCAAAGCAGTACATTCCGTCGAAACCAACCAAATGGGGCTTAAAAGTATGGCTGCGATGCGATAGTCTGACTGGATTCTGCCACCAGCTTGATCTTTACCTGGGCAGAGAGCAGTATCGAGGGGTAGCAGCCGGACAAGCAGTCGTAGAAAAGCTAACCGCTGGCCTGGAAAACAAAAACTTTCGCATCTTCTACCACAGCTTTTTCACATCGGTGTCACTTGCTAAATCATTGCTTTCTAAGAAAATATTTACATGCGGAGCCATCGTCCGAAAAAGTAAAGGATTTTCTGCAGATTTGAAAAATGTTCCAAACATGACACAAGGCGATTTTTTGATAAGGTATTATTAAACATTTACGCGATGTCTTGACGATCAGAGCTTTTTGTGCAGTTTTGTGACTTTGTCTATACATGTTTTACAGTGTATGTTTTTTTTAAAAATTAACATGATGTGCACAATAATTTATTACATTACTTGTGATTTATAAGTTGTGAATGATTGAAATTGATTTTTGGGAGTTGATTTTAATTAACTCTCCTATGCAGTTACTCTAGCTAACCGAAACTGAAACAATGTTTGGACCTAAGCACAAATCATCGCCGCTGACAAGAGTTAGTTCTTGAAAATAATCGATAAATTCTGCTGAAGCATTTTTTAAAAAGGAAACTTATTTATAAATACCTAATAAATTGTCAGATTTTAAAAAGTACGAACAATTTAGAAGTTTTTTTCAGTCGTATGTATTCCTACGCCAGAGTTCAATAGTCTCAGTCAGTCTATATTTAGAGGTCGCACCATTAAGCTATCACGTGACCTGGTATCTCTTGTTGGAGATTAACAGAGACAGCCGAGCATCTGGTTGAACGAGACTAGAGTTCATTATTGGTTGGATCCATACACTTTTTGAAATATTTCGAATACCGATACATAGTTTGATAAAATCAATTCAATTTTTTAATATAACACAGCATGCGCATGATTCAAAAGAGCTTTTCTCGAAATTCTTGTCGGAAAAGTCCGAGAATCCATATAATAAAAAAGTGCGTAATTCAATTAGAGATTATAAACTACTTGCCAAGCAAAATAACATATCGTTGATTTTAAGATAGATAATAATCGATAAAATCAACTCCCGTCAGTACTTCAGTACTTTGATTTTTAATTGTGGGGATTTCGATGTCACGGGGTCCAGCTTAGCTCAAATTTAAAAATAGTAATGCTAAAATATTACATGGCATTACATATTACGTAGGATTTAAAATATATTTTATGATGAAATATTAATTCATATGATAATCGAACTGTGAAATCATTGTCCGCCCTTCTTAGTTGTTCGTATTCCGCTATCCACCTTCTCATATCTTGTATTGTGTTCACAGGCAAGATGGAAATTTGACGGCGACCCCGTGGATGGATAGTAGACCCGTTGCTGTACTCTCAACCGCCGCATCACCCCTGGATAGGAGCACTAACGCAACCAGGAGATTAAAAGACGGAACAGTCATTTCTGTTCCTCGCCCGGAAAGTGTTGGCCTCTATCAACAATATTTCCGAGGTGTTGACATCTTTGACCAATTAAGATCGAAGTACCCCGTCGGCAGACCAAGCAAAAAATGGTGAAAATACGTCTGGCATTTTCTCATCAACACTGCAATCATTAACGCATTAATTATCATGAAAGAGAGCCTGCCAAGTCAACCTAAAAGAAGTATCGACAGCTTGACTTCCGCATTGCGCTTGCACAGCAACTGATTGGTAAATTCCGCACACCCGTTAAGGCAACCTCGAGGAAAATCGTGCATCCGCCCCCTACGTTCTACAAGCTTTCGAAAATATCAGTAAAAAGATCATATTGCAAAAACTGTTCTAAATCAACTCCCAAGAAGAGGAAAGACACATCGTATGGGTGTGTTTTATGCGATGTGCACCTTTGCGGAAAGCAGTGCTTTTCTGTATTTCACGGGTTTCTGAACACTGAAGAATGAGTGCGTGTGTGTATTTAATGGCAATGAAGTTATCAGTGTACATGTATACATATTGAATTAATTGGACTGCAGGATTTATTCACAATCAAATCTTATATAATGATGTAATATTTTGTAATTTACAATTATTTCATTAAAATTGCTTCTACATTATACACAGAATGAAACTACGAGTATCTGCAAGTTTTCGCTTCCGATTTTTACAAGTTGAAATTGTTTTAAGCTAGGATAAAACATTTTTTTATCTGTTTATGTAAGAAATTTAAAATAACAATATTTCATAGCATTACTCTTTGTTGCAGGTGGTTTAATATATAGATAAGTTTAGATATCATTGAGACATGCTTTATTGAGATTTGTTAGTTACATGTATGTATTACTCTTTGATGTTTAATTTTACTTGCTGTTGACGAAATATCTAAGGCTTTTTTATTTGTATTGAATGAGTTATAGAATACAGTAATACACAGTTTGATGATATTTTAATGATTTAAGAAAAGATGAAAATCTGATATAAATATATTCATAATTATATCTATATCCATATTACAACTGAA
Source organism: Magallana gigas (assembly GCF_902806645.1). Lineage (NCBI taxonomy): Eukaryota > Metazoa > Mollusca > Bivalvia > Ostreida > Ostreidae > Magallana > Magallana gigas. The sequence goes on along the minus strand of NC_047560.1, from coordinate 17,646,253 downwards.
TGCGCCACAAATATATTGAAAACGTTATTGTAAAAAATCACGTTTTTCAACACGTTATCGCAAGTGCGCTGTGGGGAAAAGGATAACGTCATACAACAGCGCTTGACGTAAAGCTGCTATAACGTCACAAACGGCGTAAGGGGCAAAGAGTTAAAGGTGGCGTAAAGGTGGATTAAAAGATTACTCAACGGACGAGAGTTTTTAAAACACAGGGTGAAAAACAACCTTTAAGCAAGTCCTTAAAGGTGGCGTAAAGGTGGATTAAAGAATATTCAATCTTTAATCTTTAAGTCACCTTTAAGCCATATTTAAGCCACCTTTAAGCATCTTTAAGTGGCATTAACGCTCCCTTTAAGATGTTTTTACACCATCGTTAAGTTCCTTTAAAGTCAAGTTTGATCAAGCTGAACAGATTCATCTAAAATACATAAATAACACATATTAATTAATCCTTTGAACACAAATCGCTATTATCAACACCGCTCTAATAAACACAGATTGCCGTCATAAAATTCTTTAATTTTTTTTTTGGGGGGAGGGGGGGGGGTTCAAGTTTTTTGTAGGGACGAGTGCAGTTTCTGTATCTAAATCTGCGCATGTAATTATATAAAAGAATGTGTGTTTCCTATTATAAATAAATCGGTGAAAGCTATCTTTCTCTCTTTCTCTTTTTCCCCTCTCTTTCTTAAAGAACATTTGATTATTAAGCAAGATCTGCTAGATACATGTAAAAGATGAAAAGGCTCTCAACTGCCTTCGTTATATCGGGCAGGATATTACTGCTTTGTTTGTCTAGACATACTTTTGTTCGTTTGTGTATATCTAATTATAGTATATTGTTTGTCCAACTTAAGAAAACACCTGGAACTAACACAGAATATACAAGATACAATTATTTAAGGAAATGTGGCAAAAATATTTTGGGACAGACTATAAAACAGGAATATACTGGATATACGCAACATATGTGGTTTTTATTCTGACGCACGGCAATTTTTTCTTAAATAGATACTTCGCATATAGGTTGAAAATATATTTGTACATTGATCACAACTGATTAAATTGTCATTAATTTAATACATTTTGTCGGTAAATAAGCAACGTTTTGAATGAAGATATTTTTTTAAAATGGCCAAAAGGTGGCTTAAAGGTGGCTTAAAGACGTTTGGACATTAATGACCTTCTCCCCTTAAAGGTGGCTTAAAGACAGTCTCAGATCTACCTTTATGCCACCTTTAAGGAGAACTTAAAGATGGTCATTCATCCTGTGAAAATTACATCCAACCCGTTCTTTTTCAATAGGGGTCTAATGATTGCTGTTTTCAATTCATTTGCAAAAACATTAATTATTAGGAATTTACGTGTATCAACTATGGAAGTAATTGTTGGCAATTACACCTCGGAAAATTGCTTGATCAGTTTTATCGGATTGGCTCAGTTGGACAGGTAGTATATTTTGCGGGTTTTTTTATCACACATACCACAGTTTCATCAGATAATGAATCAAAATGTGCACTTAGATCCAAGATTTTTGTCAATTGTTTCTAAATTATCTAAAGTGCTGCAAATGGTTATAATTCTATCGACAAAAGATGAGCTAAATCCGTTTGTTAGTGATTCGTCGCTAATGTTTGGCGGCATGAAATTAATATTAGTTTTACCTATCATTCGAAAAAGTTTAAACATCTAGATGCATCTTTTCCACACTCGGTAATGTTAGAATTGATCTGCTTGTATTGGTTGTAACAAAGTTGTTTCTGCTGATCTGCTGCGCGTCTTCAAATGATATAATTCTTCTGTAAGTCATGGTAACGTTGGTCGGATCGTTGCTAATTTCTTTTTTCAGGATCATGTTGGCTTAGATATTTGGAAGTTCAGAATTGTAAAACTTTGCTTAATCTTCAAACGTTTCATGTTTAGTTGCATTTTCATTGAAGTGGGCGAGATCGTTTAAAAATTGTGTGGTATTAATGGAACTGAGTTTTAAAACGTTCTTCCTTTCCCTTATAACGCCCCCTTCGAAGAATGGAGGACATATTGCTTTGCTGTTGTCTGTCGTCGGTCCACTAACAGTTTCCGTTCAATTTCTTAAAAAAGAATGCAATTATTGAAATGAAATTTAATATACAGGCTTATCATAATAATATTCAGGGCAAGTTCGATTTTTTGTACGATTCAGCAATTTTTGACAGAGTTATGCCCCTTGGGCGTAGAAAAATTCCAGTTAGTTGCAGTTTCCGTTCAATTTCTTCGCAGAGGATAATACATATTGAAATGACATGTGGTAAACAGATCTTTCATAGTATCTAGGTCAAGTTCGATTTTGGGTACGATTCAGCATTTTTTGACAGAGTTATGCCCCTTGGGCGTAGAAAAAAAATCAGTTATTTGCAGTTTCTGCTCAATTTTCTTTTCAGAGGATGCATATATTGAAATGAAATTTGGTATACCGATTTGTCATAATAGTATCTAGATCAAAATTGATTTTGGGTACGATTAAGCAATTTTCGACAAGGTTATTACCTTTGACGTAGAAAAATCCTACTTATTTGAAGTTTCCATTTCTTTTCTTCGCAGAGGATGCACATATTGAAATGAAATATGGTATACACATTGATCATAATAGTATCTAGGTCAAAATTGATTTGGGGTACGATCGAGCTATTTACAACAGGGTAATGTTCCTTGGACGTAGAAAAATTTCAATTATTTGTAGTTTCCATTTTTTTTTTACAAATATCTCTTGTTATTTTAGGCTTGGGTGGAAACATTTTGGTATGAATGAAACTTTGTTCACTAATCTGAAATTTTGTTATTGGTTGGGACAAAATAATTTTATCATTGTGTATTACCGAGATTAGTTCAAATGTATTTCCGTACCTATGTGTTCGACAGTAAACAAGCTGACACAACCCCATGACACAGTTCTTTTAACGCAATCGTATCCAAGTCATTAACTTTATTGTAATGAATGTTTACGAGTAAGTCTCCCCAAATGATAACCGTGCGATGAGTTGTGGTTCTCTCCTCTGGAAAATTCACCAAAAAATGTCGATGTGGACGCGGGATGCGCTCTTGAGTATCAGTATCGTTGGGGGGGGGGGGGGGGGGTTAAATAGTCAGAATATGTATCGTCGTCGAATGAAAGTCTTATTCAAACTATAAGCATTCGAATGAATCTATCTGTTCAGAGTCATATAACTTTATTTGTAGCGTGTTCCTAAACAAAAAAAACACCAGTTCCGCCACCAGATTAAAATTTACTGGAAAACAATGTCTAATTTTCTTTCATTAAGGTGGTGAAGAACTTAATGACTTTTTTTTTTTTTTACATATTTATTGTCTGTGAGTTTGCAATTCAAAAAGAGAGATTCCTGTCGACCGCGTAATCAATCAATCTCGTGCTCAGAGGTCACAATTAATTCAGATGGACTCCAGTTTTTCAGTCCTTGTGTGTTATCTTTCCCCTTCTAGACCCATGACCACGGTAGCGTTTTTTATTCCTTGGAGTATTAATTTGTGACATACATTTTCATATAGTCTATTATTATACCTGAGTGACTTCAACTCAGATGAAGTGTACACGATATGCGTTACGGTTGGAACTTTGCATAGTTTTAACTCACCGCTCTTTACCGACAAGAGTTTGAACAAAAATCCATAACATATGCATAGCAATGTTAATTAATCCAAAAATGAACATGTCAATATGTTTCTGAAATCGTCATCAAAATGATAATATAAAAATTCCCTGATTTGCAAACAAAACAACACTGAAATATAGGATGATAGCAGAAAACGAGAAACATGCTGCCATTTACGCAGCCCACTTACTATGTTTCAGGTGATGGATGAGATTAAGCTTTCTTGACTGGGGAGGTGCTCTTTAATTTGCTGACCATATCTTAGTTTTCACTGGTCCTAACTTCACAATTCTTGTATTTATGGTGTGCTGTCACATGGCAAAATGAATTTTTTATGTAAGCAGTAGATATGCAGCTCGTAAGGAGATTTCAAATTAAACAGTTCCAGGCTGTAAGCATTTTAGTGGCGGTTCATAACTGCTTAAGTAAAAGTATTAGCAAATATTTAAAGCAGTTATCTTAAGTTAGCAGTCTTGCATACCTAAAACGGACTTTCATGGGTTTACAATTCATTTTCAACAGAATTACGAATCTGGATCACTGGCCGCTGCCAGATAAACTGACAACCCAGAATTAAGATAAAAGATATCAGGACATTCGGTTGGAAATTTTGCATTCATAAGTGACTAGAGTGGCAGTTAAAAGTGCTTGTGTTATTCACGACAGAAAATGTAATGTTCGGGGCAAACGCAAGCAAATGTTTGTGATTTAATATTTAACATTTTACATTTTATTGGCACCCATCGAACATACGGTCACTCCCTAGGAATATGTTTCACATCTTATCAACTAGTAGATTTCAGATCGTAACGAATTTCCACTAAGAAGGAGAGTATGCCACCCGGTAAACAGGTGTGTGAATGTCAGACAATGTATCAAGTCTTAATAGCTCATTGGTTAGAGCGCTGGCACGGTACGCAAAAGGCCCTTAGTTGAAGTCCCGGTTGAGACATGACTTTTCACCACCTGTTACATTAACATGTAAAGAATGAATTTTAAAAGACCTTTTCTTACATTAAATAAATATTTCATATAAATTAGTTTGATCTTGTATCATATATTTTTAAAAATATTAAAATTAAATATTAAAACTAATTCATATATCCTATACATAATGTTAGTACAATGTCTTGCAATTTTGATGATATTTCATGTATATTCATTTAGAACAACCAAATAGAAAATAAGCAAGCTGTTTCTCAAAGTGTTAAACAGTTTATATATATATATATATATATATATAAAGCACAGAGATATTCACCTTGTTGGAGCTCCACTTCCGCCCCGGTCGGGGCTTGAACTCACGAGCTCTCGAACCCATTCTCCTAGCAATGAGCGGCCACCGCGCTAACCACTGGGCCATCTAGGCAAGACAAACATCTTGCTTTCGATGACGAAGGGAAACTAGCGCGCTGGTCGCTCACTACACGGTCGTTTGAGATACAAGTGGAATGCAGTTAAACGACAATTTGAGAGGATCGGGACGATACACATTGCATAGATATATACATATAATAAGCACAAACATTGCAATAACTCTCAAAATGACATATACCTGCCCATAGTGAATGATAAAGATATACATAAAGCACAGAGAAATTCACCTTGTTGGGGCTCCACCTCCGTCGGGGATTAAACTCACGAGCTCTCGAACCCATTCTCCTAGCAATGAGCGGCCACCGCGCTAACCACTGGGCCATCTAGGCAAGACAAACATCTTGCTTTCGATGACGAAGGGAAACTAGCGCGCTGGTCGCTCACTACACGGTCGTTTGAGATACAAGTGGAATGCAGTTACACGACAATTTGAGAGGATCGGGACGATACACATTGCATAGATACAAACATTTATCTCATACGTGTGGTGTATATTACCCGTGTGATAAACCTTTGCTATATCACACGGGTGATGCTATATCAAATACTTCCGGTCGGAACTACTTTTGACACAGACCCTCGCTTCAACGCTTCAGTGACATATTCTCGAAGATTTGCTAGTACTTTCAACATAACTATATCTACTACAAAAATTAATATAAAATTGATTTTGTCTAAGATTTAAATAACAAATATGAAGGAAAACACATAACTGCGTAGCACAGGCGTCGGAACCGGGGGACTATTGTGAGTGGGGGGGGGGGGGGGGAGGGGTATTCATAACCGTATCCACAAGACCCTTTTTTCTTGTTTGTCAAGATATTTGATAAATTTAGCCCACTTCCAACTTTCAATTTGCTTTGTGAAATTATAAAACTACAAATTACGTTAACTATCAAGGAGTTCATCCTGACGACGCGATGAAAACAGAGCGCTCTGGTTGTGTTTATGAGCCTATATATACAAGAACTTACCGAAATAATGTTTCATGAGACTTTTTTCCACTATTTATTCACTATTTTCAATTTTGAATCATAAGGCTAGCCTAGTGTTTGTTTTATTAAACATCATGCATCAACAACTGTTCCTTGTTCGAGTCAATTCAAACTAACGAGCATTCGCAACTCTGTGTATGTCACCAAACTTGATTATTCAAGTCTTCTAATCGGAATTTCCATTTAATCAAGTGAATAAGCTCTAAGAAAATTTATCTAGAGCTAAACAATTATTTTAAGGTTTATTTCAGTGAAACTTTACATTAAAACAGTTAGATATATCTCAGGAATGACGTACTAAATTGTATTGCGCAAGGAAAGAAGAAAAACATCTACAAAACTAGCACTAAACTAAAGTAAATAATATATAAAAACTAGATAATGTTTAAACACCGGATCAAAACGTGGCAGCTACATCTTTATATTTAAGGATTCGAGCCCAAGAAAGAAAAATCCCGTCCGACGCAGCGGACGGTCTGTGAAGAAGTGCTGAGAGATAACGCGAACGAATTAACTTGCTAATTGGGGGTTGCTGTTAATTCAGTTGTACTAGTAAGATAATTAGTAGTGAAAGTTTGTAGGGAAGATTGGCCCTGTAAAAGACCACATAAATAATCATGAATGTAAAAACTAATGGAAGTGAAATAAAGAAAAAGAACAAAACCGATTAAGGAAATAGCTAATAATTTGAATAAATAACATGATAAATAGTTTGTACATGGACCGAAAAAGATGAAGATGGTGATATTGCTACGAAAACAAATCATTACTTAGTTGATGTTCATTTTAGTGAAGTCACTTAATTTGTTAATGCCGTCAGGGCGGAATGACTTCAGTCTATGCATCCAAAATTTTTCTTTATTTTTTCTCTCCGCATCTGTCCAGTTAGGGTTGTGATCAATGACCAAAACCATCATGTCCTCCCATTTGTGACCATCTAAATTAAAATGTTCCCCGGCGGGTTCTTTAATTTTCTTAGTTTTGATGGTGGAACGATGATTATTGATGCGCCTGCGGAGGTCTCCTGTTTCCCCTACGTATTGTTTCTGACAAAATTTACAATTGATGAGATATACACAATTGTCAGTACGACAAGAAGTATTTGCGAAAATTTTGTAAGTACGGCCAGTAATGGGGCTAGAGAAGTCGTCTGCATCAGAGCTGTGTTTGCACAACAGACATCTGGTGTCAGAACAAGTTCTAAAGCCACCATTAGGCAGAGGGTTCTCTAGTTTGGTTCTTACCACCATGTCCTTAAGGTTTCTAGGGCGCTTGAAAGCTGCCATCGGGGGGTTTTTGAAAACCTCAACCATTTTATCATTATTGTAAAGGATTGGCAGGTTCTTCTTTAGGACTGCATATATATATATATATATATATATATATATATATATATATATATATATATATATATATATATATCAAGCACAGAGAAATTCACTTTTGTTGGAGCTCCACCTTCCGCCCCGACCGAGGCTTGAACTCACGACCTCTGGAACCCATTCTCCTAGGTTCCGTTCGTTATCGAAAGCAAGATTTTTGTCTTGCCTAGATAGCCGAGTGGGGAGCGCGGTGGCCACTCAGTGCTAGGAGAATGGGTTCCAGAGGTCGTGAGTAATCATAATCAAACTAATATAATAATAAATGATATCATAATACATTGTGCATTATGACATCATTACTGCAATGTTGCATCATATTGCAAAACTGAATACTGTAGTGTATGTTACGCAGGACAGTTAAGGCAACATTTTGCTTTTAAACAGCAGTAAAAGGAGGTCGTTTTGCTTTTGTCTATTCATTTCTGCATAATGAATAGTTCTAAACTATTTTGGGTGTTATTGTAAAGATATGGGTCTCCTTTACTTGACCACGTCTAAATTTGTCGGTCACGTGACTTTTTAGGGTCACGTGGGCGTCTTTTAGACAAAAATCGTCAATGCTAAAATGAGACAAAAAGTTCAAGGACAAGGCAAAGAAATTTAAGAGTATGTAATATGGCAACATATTCAAAATTATCCATACATCATAGAAATCAATGCTCATTCAGTTGTAAAGTTTACTAGTTATGTAAATTTCTTTAAAAACTGGCTACTTGTTCCTAAAATAGTGCATTTTTGTATAGTTTCATTACAATTACAAAGTAAACCTTCATCTCTCAACAAATGAGCATCAGTTTTTATAAAGAACTCGTAAAAGGGAAGAAAATCATACCAAGTTTAATAATATCTATAGCCATCTTGCACTTGAACTTTTGCATTTAATTTCTCAATCTAGAAGTCCTCTCAAATCAATACACATTTCAAACGCACAAGTGATCCCAAAAGGGGAGGTAACTCTTTGAGCGATAACTCTTTTGATATAGGCGCGATGTCATTTTATCACATAATCCGAATTAATTTTAGGATATGTTTCAACAGTACATTATGTAAATGGTTATTTAAACATAGTGCTTCTGTTTTATTTGATTTCAAAGAGACAAGATGGTTACGATGTATCGTCCGCATTTCCTCTGTTGTATCATGGATGTAAACAAAAAACCGTTGTGTATCAGTTCTCTTGGTTAACCGCATTCGCGGAGTTATTGGTTTCTTAATATTTTTTAGTAATGGGAGAAAAATATATAAAAGCTAATTGTACACAATTATTTAAGGGATTAGATGTCAACAGAGACAAATGAAGCCCCTGATATTAATAAACTAACTAAATTGTTCTCATAATATATATTAAAAAATAAGATATGGAGTATTTTTTTCATTATTTATGTGCAGCCTTTGCCCAATGACTGCATATTCTATAGCACTGCTTGGGTCTGTTAATATTATTCTGGGGAGGGGGTTCAAAGGGGTAACTTTATTTTGTTTGCCAGGGGCCAGGTACCATGGTGTTTTACTATGTGAATTAAATTAGAATTTGCCACGGGGACTATACATGTAGATCTGCCCATGTATGAGGCCTTTTCCCATCCCCCATAAGCAATCAACAGTATTCACCTTTGTATTACACATGTTACACTTGTAATTTAAACACTCATTAAAATTGACTTTTATTTTTATTCAACACATGCAGAATGATTAAGATTAAGAAGAGGGGGGAGGGTTAGCATATCTATTCATTCACAAAATAAATCCTAAACGCTCATTTCTCATTACCGAGAAAGGAAAGAGAGTGTGTAAATCCTGCAACAAGGCGATCAAAAGCCATTTTATTGAATTTAAATAAGTCTGAATTCTCCAATGTGAGAGACTCTCTCTCCCGCCCATTTACATACCATCCCCTTTCCACTTTCACAAATAAAATTATATATATAGAAACAATTATATTTGGTTCATTTGTTTTATTAATTCAAGAAGATAAAGGGACTTTCTGAAAAGAAATTCTGTGACAACATTTAAACCTGACATATGCAATTTCTTTTTATGATGTCAATGTGTTTATTGTATGACTTCTTAGTTCTGTCCTCTTCTCTCTTCAAAAACAGTCTTCCTGTTTCTAAAGTTCAGGTTTTTCTTTCCATCATTTCATCTTGTATATGACACTAGGATAAGGGTGCAGGTAAATGATCACCAATAAAAACATCATTTATGTAAATCTCAAGACAAAGCAGGTACCAGCTAAAATGAAAATTATATATATTTCAGTAAGTTTAACTTGTTATCAAAATGGCTGAAAAACTGAAATGGAGGATTTTCTACAATATGATAGTCAATGGAATTTATTTATCTTAAATTAATAAACATTTCATTATGTTTAGATGTGCATTTAATTTTGCACAAATTCAAATACAGCTTTTCAGTTTGATCGATTTGAAATTATTCGCATCCTCACCCCTGATATGTGCATGATATTAGTTTGATTGCACCCCTTTATTTTACCCGGCCTGACCTTAAAAATGCACCTCTCTCTCTCTCTCTCTCTCTCTCTCTCTCTCTCTCTCACACACACAAACACACACACACACACACAACTGATTTGATTGATTGATATTATATAATGCTGGTGCAGTCAGTGTGAATTAAAACATACCATGTATTGTTGATTTGTTGATGAGCAATATTCAAAATTGTAGATTTATAAATAACAAAGGTTTATATCAATCATTTTAAAACATTAAATGAAACCATTCGTACTTGAAAATACTTTTTCTAATTGAATTGTCTCATAGAATAATCAGATTGGTCATTATTTCAATGATAAATTATTGAACTTATTTACTTACATTTTCTTCCAGCCTTTTTTTTTCAAATCAGTGTGACACTTTTCAAATTACTCTGCAAATAACAAAATATAATTATGAGAAGTCATACAATTTAATTCACATGCATATAAGGACATGTCAACCGTAATTTGAACATTTTTGTGAAAGGTCTACATATATTATGCATGGATGGGTAAAATGACCAACACTTCAAATTTTATTTGAAAGTTACATAAGCACGATTAATATTGAATGATAATATATTATAACCACGCTACCATGCTACTCTATCCAATACTTTGACATAAAATATCATTAATAATTATTTTCATATACATGTATGATCAAGGTGGTCTTGTAAAGGTTTTGCCTTGTCTCAGTGAGCTCTATAATCTGTCGTTATCTTTGTTTATATGACATGACATTAAACATAAAAAATGATAGCATATTCGTTAGTACAGGCATCTGTCTTACAACATAAAAAATAATAAAAATTTATTCCAGAAATTGGTGTCAATTGGTTGCTGATTTCATCTACACGAAACTCTCTGGAAGAGGAGAACTAGTATGCGCTGATGCATGGGGTGAAATTACGACTATCTCTCGGAAAACAGTAGAAGACTTAAATATCATTCTAATGAAACTTGAAGAATTCCTAAATAGTATCCTCCCTGTCGATCAAAACAAACGTAAGAATTCAATATATTTAAGAATAGACAGCGATATAAAACTTTCACAGGGATATGAACTTGGTTGGTCACGTGATCCTGTAAAGCCCAAAGGGTTTCTCAGAAGATTGATCACGTACCAACCAAGTTCATACCCCGGTAAACTTTGCTACAATGCTGTTTATTACTTATATCTACGTTTAAGAATGGCAAACCGACCGTTCAGATTCATTCATATAACGGTGTTTTGACGTTTACAGTATTGCAACAATGGTCCTCTTCTTGTTTCACATTGGCATATTCTATCTGCCTGCAAACGTGTAGTTTAACGATTTTGATAAGAAATAAGTCATTGTTTGTCTTTAGATTTTGTTTCAAAGATAAATGCAAATGTTGTTATTTCGACTTTTTTCATTACTGAAGATTCAATTATGATAAAAATATTTTAAATCGATTTTATTGTATGATTGTTTCTGTTTGTTTGTTTGGGTTTTTTTTTGGTAATGGCACTTTTTCTTTTTATCATTCCTTGATTTAATCTTTTAAATATAGTCTCATTATTGAACTTTTTTGCTGCTTTATGTTTATCATTACTGTTTTTTTCTTTACAGAGATCGAAGAATGGCACAAAACAGAATTTATTCGGAAAAGTTTAGAACTTCAAAAATATCCTTCTATCATCAAATACATAGCTGGCCGAAGAGATGACAAAAAAGAAGTTGTTAAAGTTTTTCTTTTGGAAGATAATGAAGAGGCCAAAGAGTTTTTTGTTAAGTGCTGTGAAGTATCGAGAGACACTATATTTGAATTTGTAAATGTAAACAAATTGAAACAATCACAAACAGTTGACGAAATAAAAGAGACAGAGAGAAAACCCCGTTCTGTTGACAACTCGAAACGAAAAGAATTGCTGCAAATCATTAGGAAAAACAGGAAGAAAATTTTTGCAAGACATTCAAATGTTATAGGTATCCGAATTGGTAACGTTAGACAAAAACGTGACCTTATAGAAGAACAGACATGTATTATTTTGTACTGCCTCGACAAAACTCTAATACCATTTGGAGAGAAACCCTTACCCGACTCCATTGAAGGTTGGCCATGTGATGTGAAAGAAGACTTTTTTATGCTTGGAATATGTCCTCAAAATTGTCCATCAACTAACAAAGATTTCCCCGAACTTGGTTGTAGCATTGGAATACATTCAAAGAACGGCTCGGGATCTGTTGGATTTTTGTATGAGTCAAGAAAATATGGATCTGGATTTCTTACAGCGTCACATGTTGCAATTGGAAACTGCCATGAATTGCACGTTGACAATAGGCTTTTGTCAAATCATCCACTCGGCAGAGAAAAACATCTGATAGTTCATCCATCATGGTCAGATAACAAGAAAAATAACCGTACAGTTGGAGAAGTTGTGGAATCATTCTATGGAGAATATAAATTATCTGAGGAACTATATGAAGGCCTAGATTTTGCAGCTGTAAAAATCAACTCTTGTAGAAAAGGAGGTAAATGCTCTTACATGTATACATGTGTGTCTCAGATTTTGTCACTGACAAGTGTTTCGTAACTCATTTCACAAATCGCTGCAGATAATGAACACGGGGAAGAATATTTATCTAATAAAACTACCGATGTATTTATTATATTTTATGAAATGAAATTTGTAGTATACATAGACGACGTAATTAGATTTATAGATATATAAGGTGTGATACAAAAGGATTTATATTTACTAAAATACGTAGGATATTATCTCCACTCGTTTTTTTTAACTTAGATTAACCTGATTTATTCTATCCCCGGCTTTCGGATTAAAACTCCAGCTGACCGCAGATTGATAGACTGTGCCCTGCAACCTCATATTTCGAATCTTAAATCTCGATTTAACGGACTGAATTTTCGTACATTGTTGTTTGTTTATCAAACAAACATTGTCTTTTTTGTAGAAGTTATTTTTTTTAATTTCTGGAGAATAGAAAACTATTTGTTTCTTACCTGTTTTGTTTTCTGTATATTCATACCATCAACTTTCATTTATTACTTGTTCTTCTCTTCACAAGATATAATACAGTCTGTTGTGTACTGAATTCATGATTTGAAACATCAAAATATTGGTTTGTTTTTAATTTTTCCAGATAAGGAAGTATTGGATGTTATAAACACAGACGATTTAACTTATACCGAAATGGTAAAGAAAACAGGGAGATCAACGGGAACAACATATGGTTATCTTGATGAGGACGTTATGTTTGCTAAAATTGAATATCCTCCGCTTTCTGGAATTATAAATGATTTCCCAGAACTCTATATTGTTAAGGACACACCAGGAAAACCACCGTTCTTTAGAAAAGGAGACTCTGGCGCTGGTGTGTTCGTTATGGGAGAGCAGGATAAACCCTTAGGAATTGGAATTGCTTTTTCAAAACAATCTTCAGAGACGTATGTGTGTAAGATTAATGAGATTGTGAAACGACTTGGACTAACAATAGTAAATTATCGTGAATAAACAAGAAAAAACGGCAAATGAATAAAGAATATGCATATCTATATATTTTCAAATTCCACATTTGGACATAGGAGTAATATATATATATATTCATTTCATAATTATAACGCTAATTTTTTGTCTAATTTGAGAATTAATTAGATTAGTTTGAAGATATATAGACGACAATGCATATATCATTGTATTAGACTATCGGGTGGTTATCTTCCTCAAAAGATATTGTGCAGTCACACTAAAACTAATTTTTTATTGCGTTTGATTCAATCTCTTGGGTTTGGTAGAAACTGGTTTGTTATTTTGTGATAATTTGTTTAGAGAAACTAATAATCGCCACAGTTTTTAACGTAAAAAAATACATATATCCTTTATCGCTAGCACTGTTCGCGATTAAACGTGTGTTATAAGCTGTAAAATTAACTCTGATTTTCTTTGAGTTGCATGTTGATGTGTATATAGAAAACAAGGTTGCTTAATTCAATGGATATTTCTATAATTAATAACGTTAGTAATGTAACGTTAAAGTTATGCGCATTGAAAATAACCAACTCGTCAAACTCGTAATTTGATAGTTTTCGTAAATCAAGACCTCTAATAAGCAGTTTTAATATTCATATTTTCTTTCATATTAGCTGCATCACAAACTTAAAAAAGTGTTTGTTACAAACTGCTTATGTCAAGACATAATATATGTATTTAGCTTGTCTGTTTTAAAAGTGTTCAGTTATGATTTCACTATTGATCTAAATAATCTATTCAATGTAACTGTAACTTATGTGAAGTATGTATAGTATAATTTGAGAATATGATGTAGAAGCACTTATATTAGTTGGGTTAAAGTTTCGTTGTTTTTTAATCAAATAAAATTTCATTGGGATTTAATTTCACCATATTGTAATCGATGTGCAAGTAAGGCAGGACTTTCTGTGCCAAAAAATGTGGATACTTTTGATTTTTTTTAAAGAATAATTATAGTTTGTATTTTATTTATTGTTGTTTCCTTTTATATTCTTCATTACACACATTTTACAACAAAGTTTAGTTTATGCATTTAGAAGTCCGTGCAACCTGAATATCTTGGTCGGAAAGCAACCAAACATAACATTCTTGGCAGGTATATATACCCCAGTGACAGTAGAGGAGCGATCGAAACTAATATGGCGACCAAATGCTTTTCGAATTCATGTCAGCTTTAAAGACAGGTGCAATGCGCCCTTTTTGGTCGAATAGCAAAATAATTTTACCGATGAGTTTTAAAGTGAAATAACACACCTGGAAAAAAGTCACTCAAATTAACAGGAAATGTTTTGTTAGCTCACCTGAGCTGAAAGCTCAAGTGAGCTTTTCTGATCACCCGTTGTCCGTTGTCCGTCTGTCCGTCCGTCCGTCTGTCCGTCTGTCTGTCCGTCTGTAAACTTTTTACATTTTGATCTTCTTCTCTAAAACCACTTCGCCAAATTTAACCAAATTTGGCACAAGTCATTCTGTTAAGAAGGTGAATATATATTGCAAAAATAAAAGACCAGATTGTATTCAAAGCGGAGAAAACCTCGAAACTGTAAAAAAGGGGGGTGCATTTTAAAAAATCTTCTTCTCAAGAACTACTGAGTTAATCTTAACGTAATTTAGCATAAATCATCCTTAGGGAAAGGAAAATAGAAATTGCAAAAATTATACGCGAATATTCTGTTCCAAATTTGAGATAATTGCGAAAATTATAATAAAGAATGGCTCGTTATTCCATATATCGTAGACTGGCAATTCATTGGGATAGACTGGTCTTATGACAGACATCGCCAGTCTACCGCATATCTCGAAAACGAGGTTCTTTGTTTGAAGCTGGCATTTTGTTGTGCAACAGTTCACGTGCGAATATAATCTATGAAACATGGAAATAACATTGGTGCCGATTTTTGTGAAGTAAATTGAGGTTAAACATTTCAACGCGTTGTCATGTTCACTTGTGAGGGTGGTTTTAGCTTGTTTTGAATTTTTCGTTTCATTTTGCTTTTTAACTTGGGAAACAATCGCCATGTATTTGGAACATAAACTTCAGTAAATAGGCAGTTGATTGTTTACCTGCGAAAATGATAAAATCTAATGCATTAACAACGTACTAAAGTGCATTTCCCTCAGTTTTTTATTGTTTATTAATTTCTAATTGTGTCAACAAGGATCAAACAAGGGAGCGACTTTGATTGAAATAATCAACTTTTGATCGGTAACTTCGCCGGAATTTCCTCCGAAAGAGAATTTGAAGTAGCCATGTATTCCGAGTTCATAATCGTGTAAATTAAATCCAAAGACAATAAAAAGATGTTTATGAATTTGAAAAGACGTTTTCACAGCCTCAGTTAAACCCTGTTGTGATTAATCATCCGCGACTGTCTTATCTTTAGAGGTTATAAATACGGGTGATGCAAACACATATACCGTGCATTGAAAATTACAATCGATAATCATTACATTTCTTGTTGATACTACAATTAGAATGTATCTTGTAATTATTTAATAACTATGCCAAATTAATGCAAAACCGTTTGTTTACAGTTATCTGCAAAACTAAAAACTGTTGTAATTGGGTCATAGGGTAGGACTAATTTCTTCAAAATACACAGTGCATAAACTGATTTTGTGTCACCTGGCTAACTCAATTACAAAACATTTTATATATATAATGTATGAATTAAATGAATTATGCATTAAATAAAATGAAATTTAACAAATTGGATAAGTTTTTAAAAGTTGCCTATCATTCTACGACTGACGCTGAAATGTTTGTTAATCATTGGAATTGTCTTGCTAAACATTATATACTTGTGTACAGAAAAATCAAAAGGATGATGTGCTATAACTACTTTCTGGTGTCCTTTCTCATTTGATAAATTATTTGAAATCTGCAACAATTTTGGTATTTTTCAAACGAGTAAATAAAAACTTCTTTTTAACAGTCCAGACACATTATAATTATGAGGATATCCGTGCATTATCATTATTTTAAAGGAAATATTGCAGCAGAAATTCATCTTGGTTTGTAGCCATTTGTTGTTTGTGAGGGAATATGAAATAATTAATGGGCCTTAGTACAGAACTGATACCTGTAAGCCTGACAATACATTAAATTATATAGCTTTTTAACACATCATGTGACAACATTTTCCAGTCAAATGTTTTCATCGATCAAGTGAGTAAGGATATTAAACGTCACACAAGTTTACATGAGGTTAACAATTATTTAAGGGAAGACCAATTAAGTTTTTTACTGTAGCCTTAGCAGACTAGCTGGCGATTCTCAATCTTTGTTAACTTTCACATATGAGATATCAGCTGTGAAAATGAAATGTATCTCATATGCATGGTATATTCATAGAGCTTGGTATCTTAAATAAACACGCTAAAAATATTCACTTAGATGTGGAAAATGATAATTACACTAATTTAAGTTCGATATTTTTTTTCATAAATACCAATATACCAAACAAAAAATATTGCAGGTAAATGATGACTACCTTTTCCAGTATTTCCATCATATAAAATAAATATGCATTGCATAGCCTCTAAGACAACATATTAATGAAATAAAATGTTGGCATCCTTTAATTGTGTAGATTCAAAATGTTCAAATTATGATTACACACAATAAGGTAGGCCCACAATGGGTGCTGATTTTTTAACTGATATACGTCTTGGGAAACGTATGATTTTTTTTTATCTTAAATGAGCTAATACTGTTTACATATGTGCAAAAACTGTAGGAAATAATATACCGGTGTTATATATAATTAATATATCACAATATATTTTCACCCCTACCCCTTTATAAAATATTGAGTTTTAGCTCAGAAAATTATCATGGTACTTAACTTTGCTAAATATTAAATTTTACAGTTCATAATTATATAAGGACACACGAGACGTTCCTCAATTTTATATAATTTTCCTTGATAAATTATTCCTTATTTATTAACATTTAAACCTGTTAATTCCCAAAAATTCAAGGTTTATTACCAGGCTATTTTTAGAGCTATACTATTTAGAATTTTCCTTAAAATAGCATGCAAAATGCATTTGAATGCTTATACATAAAGTCAAAGTATATATATTTTCAATTCAACACTTTATATCTAAATAAATAAAGTATCATATAACAGGAAAATATAATTATGGAATTACTTGGTCGAAATCTTCACATTGTGGAGATAAGAAAAAATAGAAAATAATGGCGTATAGGTCGCGTGTGACCGTAAAGTGTGTTAAGTCAATGAAGTTCGCCATTGTTGCTCAGGTGAGCGATGTGGCCCATGGGCCTCTTGTTAAAGAAAGATATAATGATAAATAAACTGTACAAATGTCAAATAAGCGAAACATTTGCAGTTTGGGGATAAAAATGAATATATAGAATAATTATTTTAGTAAGTAACAACAAAAGCTCCTACGGGTTTCGAACTTGGAATGTACAGATCACAAGTCGACACTTTATCCACTCGGCTACGGAGTAAGTTATATGATTTAGTCCATACAAAGTTGTTTCGATCAGCGGTCAGCCATTTTGTGATAATGTGTTATTCGATCTTAAGCAAACATTTCACCTGACCTGACAGTTTGAAATAAATCCGAGGTGGCGGCGATGGGTATTTTGTGTATTAACAGGTATTGGGTATTTATTTTTATTTAGAAAAAAATTATTACGTCAGGTGCCTGCGGGTTAAGCAACGAACTGATAAAGACATATCAAGTGAGTGTTATCAAGCGACTGAATTTCATTATCTTTTAGTTAAAAGTCATAGGTGAAAGAAATGAAAGACTCGATGTTTCATTTGAAGACACAATAATCAATCGTAGCATTTTGAAATTTCCAATCTTATTTAAGTCCAAGATAGAAAAAAAAATCATATGTTATATTGACCTAGATCACCTGCAAGTGCAGAAACGTTTTATTTTTCCTAGGTTGTTGGATATCAGCAAATCAGAGTGCTAGGACATAATCAATCATATATTAAATATGTTCGTATGTATGATGAGATAATATCAACAAAATAAAAAAAACAAAACTTTATTTTTCAAACATGCAATAAAGCTGGAAGTAATATGAATGACGACATATATTTAGTAATTATTTTGCCTTTTATCCATATTGAATTAATGTTTAATCATTGTACAATCTGTATTTGAATCCAGCTATTTCATGCTATTTTGCATGGTTTTTTTTTAATCTTTTTTTTTTTTTTGTAAATTAGCTCTTTGAAATCTAAATCACAGATTTTATTTCATCAAAAATGTGTCCATTATATAATTCTTAACAAAAACATTTGTGTTTACAAGATAAAGACTTCAAAATTATGTACCTTTATTGTTAATCAAAATATTATATGCATGCAGGTAAATGATTTTAAAAACTCTTCAATTTATCTTGTTAAGTAATCTTCACAATGAAACACGTGAACATGACACAGTTTTAAAAAAAAGTTTATTTATATAAGATAGATGCAAAGATCTTATCATGATATCATTGTGTGTAGATACGACGTAATGATTAGTATCATTGTGTATAAAGTCGACATTATGATTAATATCAGTTTGTTTAAACAGACCCATTCCCTTCTGTTTAGCAAATTGAAAGTGGGGGGGGGGGGGGGGGGGAGGGCTACACTTATCATAAGAAATGTTGACCAAAAAAAGCCTAATTCCCAACACCATGACATTGCTTATCTTGGGTAGGGGGTTGGGTTAAGTGGCGGTTATTCCTTTAACTCAAAAATAAAAAACTTGACGAGCAGGTAAAAATTCAAAAATCACATGAAATTCCTAATCGGGGGGGGGGGGGGGGGCAGTATACCTAAAGCTGCAATTTTCAATATCACTCTTAAATCTTAAAGTACAGATCAAAATGTAAAAAGTAGGATATCGAGATAACACGAGTAAATATCAATCACAATTAACAATCAGACATCAGATAAGATAGGCTGTTGCGCAGTCGTATTTCATCATTGCTAATGTGATCTGCCTTGCAATTACACAGTTGTGTACAATCGCCAAAAATGACAGACATTTTTAGTAAGTATTCAGGATATACATGTATTGTTAAAAATGTAATTGTTAAACAATTATATATTGAAGAAAACATTTTTAACCTTATTATACAATATGAATTTTACTCAGTTGGCTGGTCCAGTAAGGGTCGCTCCTAAAAATTGAACCGAATGCGGAAAATGGTGTTTTTCCATGAATAAAGAATATTAGCTTATGCCTGAAATTTGACATTCAGATAAAAAATGAAGAAATTCATTTTTACAAACAAATTATTTTATAAAATTATTTTATGTTACAATTTATTATTCATCGAATATTTGATTGTTTGTTTACAAATGGGAGAAAAAAAACCAAATAAATAAGCTCTTGAAAGGACTATGCACGGTATGGTCAAATATCTGCCCCCAATTTAAACCAATTTTTAAATAGCTTCGTATAAAAATCAAATCTTCATAAATCATTGTACAGTGGAAGCCTATCACTTAAATCTTGATTTTAATCATCATTGCTCATTCGCTGTTTATCTATGACGTCACCTAAATGATAATTGTTCGCAAACATGGTATTTGAGCAAGCCTGCGCTCTATGTTTCCCAGTCGAAAAACCATCGGAAAACCCCGATATTATGCTACAAAAAATCAACTTGTCAAAATAAGGCAATCTTCATGACAGCATTTCTACGTTATGACGTCTCTGTTGTGATTACCTTTAACACCCTTATATTTGATATGATGTTTACTATCTTCCACCTTATTCATTAATCTCTTTATAAACGTTTAATTTTGGGGGCAAAAAATGCATAATACCGCACATTGTCCTTTAATTACGAAAAGAATTTTCTGAAATATTGATATTGTTTACCCCTTTTAGGGGCATGATCACGATTTTGGTCAAATTATATTCTTCTGTTTTAATTATTTAAAATGCTTAAGATATGAAGTTCTAATCAAATGGAATTTGTAGAGTTATAAGCAAGATACGCAATTCTTTGTCATGTAAACAAGGCTCGTGTCCTGGTTTTCTTTACATAGGTTCAATATACCAGTAAACTCTTTTTTCAAGCTTATCATTTTTTTATTTATTATTTATTAATTTTAAGCATAAATTAACTGTTTCTAACGTTTAACACATTCATTTTAGGTCAGAAACCAGAATTTGTACCAAAATATTTAAAATATAAACCAAAGCCAAAAATCCAGTCTTTTCAGGAACACAATGGTAAAAATTATTATTATTATCATCATTAATAAAAGAGACACATGGTTTCGATATCATTTAATATTTATTCGTTTGATGAGATATTGGCGCTTCCGATTGGTCGAAAAATTTCTTTGATACATGCATCAATAACATTTTTGCCGGATCTACTTTTCTCAACTGTTCTGATCTAACACTATTTATAGAACGGGAATTTCCAATATAAACACTGTCAACAAAATGTAAAGTTGTGTATGTTTTATTATCATCAAACAAAATACAACTCTTAAACATAAACACTTGAAAGTTATACCTTCAAAAATAAACAAAACACATTATTTGATTTACAAAATAGAAAATTAAGCGTCGTCTCACGGTTTCGTCTGCTTGAGATCAATCAACATTACAGCGAGGCTGACTGTTCCTTTTCCAGAACAATTATAACGAACTTAAAGGCCTATACACTTTCACGGTAACACAGCTGTTCAAATTTGGTAACGATGATTTTTTAAATTTACACACGTACATGATCGGTCATCAGAATAAGAATCGTTAAGCAAATCTATGAGTAATGGATCAACTCCTTCGGCGCATTTCAAGCGGCAGATATACCATTTAAGTACATCACTGGCTATCTAGTTACCACAACGTTTACAAAAGTCGCTTATATATACTATAAATTCTTTTTCGACATATCAACTATTTTCGTCCACGATCGCCTCTCCTTGGATAGTTATGTCCAGTTGCATATTACAGCGATCTCACATGAAAACCAATTTTATAAAGAATCCTTTTGCACAGTGAATAATATCACAAGCTATCGCATGTATTTTCCTTTCGTTTTCAATTCAGCCGGTTCAGATTTTAACTCACTGTTTTGTTTAATCCATTAAATTCAGCTCAAAAGCTCTGTATCAACTGAAGACTCATCCATTTTGAATATTGCTGCTGTTGTTGTTTTGTATTCGTACGCGCCGCTTCATTTACATTATTTACATTTTTGATCAATGACACTTCACAAATTTTTATTTGAAAAGCTGTTGTTAAATGATAAGAAATGAAGATAATAATTTTTTTATTGATCGACGTATCAAAAACTAAATTGACCGGAAAACTTTTTCATCAATGCGCAACGCGCTATTATTATCTTCATTTCTTAATTACATAAGATTTTTTTTTTCATGATGTTATGTGAAATACAATTGCCTTCAAGCCATATACATACAATTTAATATATATATATATATATATATATATATATATATATATATATATATATATATATATATATATATATATATATATACACACACACACACTTTCTTTATGTTGAGTTATTATAGTCCTAATAATGTATAAAACCTTATTAGGCTAATACATGTATTATACACGTCCTCAGTACGTCTAGTTTGCTTGCAGGTAAACGCATTTCCATAGCTACTGTGTCAAGTTCAATCCCTAAAAAGTTAAACATTTAGTAGGCTCAACTGTCTTGTCGTCAGTAATCGGGACACCAAGTCTAGCACAAATGAGGTGAAAAATGTGTAAAGTATGTTTACATATAGAGTCGTCTGACCTCCCTGCACAAAAAAACCATCCAAGTAATGTATGATTTGTTGACTACCAGATTTCTTGGATGTTAGCCAATTTTAAAATGTACTAAACTTGTTAAATAACCAAACGGGAGGCATTTGTCAAAATAAAATTTGTCACATAACTTACTACCAAAAAGATCAAAGTCACCCGGATAGATAGGTAATAAACGAAATGCACTCTTGAGGTCAGTTTTGGCAAACAAAGTACCCTTCCCCAGTAAATGAATCATCAGTACAGATTCATCTATGTTACTATATTTAACCTTACAAATATCTGGGTCAATAAAATATTTAACCGAGTTAAAATCTGGGCAGGATAGGTGATGAATTAGACGAAAATCCCCGTCCTTCTTAGATACGAGGCCAACAGGTGAAACTCTAAACGTGGTGAAAGGAATTTCATCAAAAGGACCAGCCATCCTACCCAATCTAACTTTTGCTGTACTACATGTATATGAGGAGCATCCCTAGCTGATTTAAGGTTTTTTGCTTCATGATAAATTCTTGGCCCGGCATACTGTAAAGGAAAACCAAATTTGAAACCTTTTATCAATTGGAGTTCGTCATTCCGAAAGGGGTATGAATCTATCTCAATACATAGGTGATTATATACAATGGGTGTTGAACCCAGACTATACAGGGGGATGTACCTGACAGACTTAGTTTTGCCTCGGGCAATTGACTTGAGGGTGGGGTCCTCAACTATGTTCACATCTGTGTTTAAACCTGGAGGGGTTAAATGAGCAGAACCCTATTAAAGGCATAGCAGTTGCCGATGGACCTAGATAGCTTACTGGTATTTTGACGTGGATTGAATCCTGCCCCAGCCCCGTAAGAGTTGGACCCCGGATACTGGGCTTGGGTTCGGATCCCTGTGGCATTGCGAAAGGGGTAACTAGGCCCATAATTACCTCCAAACGTGTCTCTGTCCGATGAGTGTGTAGGTGACTGTTGTAATTGCCCAGGCGAGATAAACATGACCCACAACTCGACATCTACAACCCCCATGATGATGTTGGATGGCGTTCCATTTTTAATCTAAATTGCTCAGCATATTTGGTCCATCCCAGATGACCCTGCGTACCAGCTGCCAATCGGATGTTATACATGTATTTAAGCATATCATGGACTTTACCTGGGAACTTTTCGAAATAAATGGACATGAAAATTGTGAATGCAGTTGTCCAGGTATTTATGTTGTTGATTGACTTACGGTGTTTTGTTTTTCAATGACAAGTTGACCATTTGTAATCACAAGTTTCCCTGTAATGTAAGTCACGGGCCTGTTTTAACAATAATGGTTAGTCAATGTAGGCTCCAGTCCATATCTTTTCGCGGATGGCTAAGGACACGTGACTTCATATGGGGTCACCAATGCTCATCTCTGCGGCGGGCCGACTAACCTGCACCTGTTCCCAAGTAATGAGACCCCCAATACACTGATTCTCCACGACAGAGCATACAATCGACTGATTAATGCAGCATTTGGCACAGACAATACATCAGGACGAAAATTAATGGTTGTACCTGTGGCTGCGGTGCCCACACTGAGTTTTTTTAAGCTGCTCGTCTGCCTTGTAACCGTCGTCTGATAAATCAGTATCTATAAGAGACTTAGTCGTATGAACAATGTGTATATGCCAAGATCATAGTCTCAGGGACGTTTGAATTGAACAATGATGCAGAGTTGTCGAGCTTGCACAGGAATTAAAAGCATGTATCACAATATGGTGATAAATGCAATTATATAAGAAATGATTATGTTTAAAGTTATATTAAATGTCAGTACCATCGCTACTGAAAACATCAGTCTCAGTGTCTTTTGCATTGAAGTCCTATGTACCTCAAAGCTCAAAGCAAACTTTCAAGTTTCCCTGATTTAGTAAGCAAATTATTTTTTTTTAATAAAGGGACATTTAGAAAAGGCGTAGGCACTTCACAGGCGCACAGGTTTAGATACCCAAACCACGTGCAGTGAATCTTGACTAATAATATCTGGTCTGCAATGTCAGTAACTTGAACGTGATAATGGACGCCATAGTGTTTATACAAGCTATTCATGGGGGTCAAGCACGTAAAAAAAGTGTAAAATTCAATAAACAGGCGTCATCTTTCTATTGTATTAGGCAAGGTATCAGCAAATTATACTCTCTGGTTAAGGTAGTCCATCCATACATGAAGTGAATTTAACAATTTTTACTGACCAGAACAACATTAAATACGTATTTCAAAATTATTATGAGGCTGACATAAACCTAACTCTGGAGTATGTATATAGTTGAATGATCTCTTGGCGCTTGAACTTTTTAAAGAGTGCTCTGCCATTTACAAAAAAAAATTGAATAAAAATCATTTTTTTCATGAAATGTACGGTAAATTTGAAATTTGTTTTTTTTTTCTTTTTTTGGCATTTTCAAAGAAAAGGGAAAGCTTTTGCAATTGTTTACGAAGAGATTTGTGAGAAAAATGCTTGTACCAAAAAGATATATTTAGAAATGTTTATCAAAGAATATTTATTTATATTAATATGACAAATAACAATTTCATTTGCATGTTCACATGTATTTGCTATATGAATAAAACACACGGTCCCACAGCCTTAAGGTAGAATAACACATCATCACAGCATAACTGACCGCTGATCGAAACGACATTTCGTTTTTAAAAGGATTTTATGAACTCAAACATGTAATTTACTCCATAGCCGAGTGGATAAAGTGTCGGACTTGTTATCCGTACATCCCGAGTTCGATTCCCGCAGGGACCTTTGTTTGGTACTTACTAGAATAATTATTTTAGATATTCATTTTTTATCCCCAAACTGCACATTTTTCGCTTATTTGACATTAATTTTGTACATTTTATTTATCATTATATCTTTCATTATAAAAAAAAATGTCAGCTATTATGAGTGACTTTTTCAGGTGTGTTATTCCACCTTAAACATTTGTAATTAAATAATTACTTTATGTTATTGAACTTGATAATATAAAATGATATCAGTAATTAACCATATGTTCAGTTACTCGTTATAATTAGCTATAAAATAGTAATCTAGAATTACATATGATGCCAATTTAATAATGTGCATATCATAGGATATCGTACCGATTTATGGAATCGAGCTCAGTCTACAAAAATATCTCTGGGCAATGTAGCTGTCACAATTACCTATATATGAAATATTGTCGTATTTTAATTAAAAGGTACATGAAATATTAAAGGATACAATACAGCGTTACAAGTAAACTTCAACATTACGTTTTCATAATTTATAAAGTAAAATTATCAAAATACTAAATTATTATATAAGGATGGCAGGCTTT
The DNA here is from genome assembly GCF_902806645.1 of Magallana gigas. Classification (NCBI taxonomy): domain Eukaryota; kingdom Metazoa; phylum Mollusca; class Bivalvia; order Ostreida; family Ostreidae; genus Magallana; species Magallana gigas. The sequence continues at coordinate 17,620,711 of NC_047560.1, read as the reverse complement.
AAAAATACTTATTCATTCACTCATTCAAAAGAGGAAATATTAGTACGAGATAAAAACTACTTACTGTGCGTGTTGTAAATAACTATTTAATGAAAGTGGCTAGAATCATGCTCTGCCTACTCCATTAGTCGTAACTGGTCTGGTCACTCTCAGAACCTGTTAACTGGTTTTTCTAAAATACACGACCCGCCAAAGTGACTAGGCCAATCAAATGCGTTGATCTTTTTACAACTGTCTCGTCGGTTAGGTCATTTAATTATTAATAGTACCATGCAATAGAACAAGATGAATATAGAATGAAATGATGATTTGATGAAAACAACATGAACATGAACACATATTTCATTTAATCACACATATTGATCGTTTTATTTATACAAACACAGTCAAAGCCAACACTACCACACCTACATAAATACGAATAGAATTTTTTTCTCAAAAAAAAAATCAAACGTGTATCTGGAGGTATATGACGTGGTGATAACGAACAGTGTTCACATTCAAAAGTCCAAAGGAGGATATTTCAAACATACGATTTTTCTTTAGTTTTTTTTTTTCCAATGAAAGGTCAACTTATGAGAAAAATACACATGTATATGCAAATATGAGGTAACACTGTAGTATTCAATTTGATGAAATCGATATCATTTTTATATTGCATGTCTCTCTGGGTTTTTTTTAATATATCTGTACGAACCACATCTACAACTTGAGCTAAAGTAACAATAATTTTGTCTGAAAATGTAAATTGCGTTGTAAAAAAAGAGCGCAAACACGACACTCAGAGGACTCATTCTTTTGCATTGAGTTTCAAAAAGAAAGCTGAGGCTAAATCACCGGTAAAGAATACATAGAGTTAAAACTGACATGGAATGTAGAAAGTCCTTGGAGTTTGACGAATAAGCTAAACTGTTCAGATGACGAACCACGCATGACATGTTAAGTATGACGACGTTCAGAATATAGAAATATTTTTGGACGAGCGATACATCTACATAAAATATATAGAAAAATATTTTTTATTCAACATTCATTGATGATAATGATATCTAAAAATATAACAAGCATTCTGAGAGTATTGTATACGCCCCCTAACAGTTTGTATTATTATGTGGATGCTTCGGAACATACAACTGTTTCAGGATTATTTTAAGTGAGATGTTATGCTTTATTCAGAATTTAAAGAAGAGAGGAAATTCAAACTATATAGTTGATATCGAAATTAAATACAAAGTGGGTCATATAATACTTTTTATTTTATCGCCTGTTATTTATCGCTTGTAGAAATTTGTGAAAACAATACACTGTTATGCAAAATATTATTTCTTACCGTCCTTTATACCCCGAATGAAACCAAACAGTTAAAAAGCCTAACCCGATAAGGAACACGATTGTAATAATACAAAAAACCCTGCCGATTAAATAAACAACACAATGCTTGACACTCTTTTACAGAATTTACTTATTTGTTAGAAATGATAAAAGGAATGGACAAGTAACGCACGATTTCCATACTGACCACATACTGGCCTCGTATATCCAGTACACATCGAATCCGATAACGTACCCGAACATTTAAAAAATGGGATATTAAAAATTGATTTTCTCGAAAAAGTGTAAAAGTGTAAAATTTATCCGTAGTTTGACAGTTTGAAGCTGTTCAGCAAGTTTCATATTATTTCTCAAACGCAGTGTGCAAATATAAAAAAGTGACAGACAGAAGGACGGACTGACGGACGCAGAGGAAAGCAATAGTCCCCTTCGGTGAAACCGGTAAGGGACTAATATGACGTTAAAAATCCAATGTTGTATACTACTCTTGCATGTAGAAGTTAATGAAGGCAGTGGTATAAGGGAAGGACTTGACAGTGGCCAAACGAAGATAATGAAAACAAGAGGTAAGGCACATACAACTGTACTATCTGTTTTCCTGAAAACTATTTTACTTGGTCATATTAAATAATTTAGAAGACTTAAATGGCAACAAATCAACCATCAGATTGGCCTTAAGGTAATGAATATGATGTATTTGACCATCATCTACCCATTAAGCCTGAAGAAACTCAAATGTTTCGATAAATATTTTAATGTTTTTTTTTTCAAATATTCAACATTCAGCATTCAGTGATCAAAATGATAGGTCAAAACATAATAAGACGTCGACAAACTCAATGGTGTTTTTAACATGTGTATATAGCTGTCAGAAGATGTCTTGGCTATGAGATTTTCTTGGTGAATAGGTATTGTTCTTTACTAATTTTCAATCTAAAGTTTAAAATTATTATATGAAAATTTATAATTTGTCATGTAATAATTTTAAACTTTAGATTGAAAATTAGTAAAGGACAAATATATGGCATGCAACTTTTTTTTCCAGATGGATGTTTTGATAAAATTCATCAACAAATATTCATAATTTAGCATTCAGTAATCAAAATGATATGTAAAAATGTAATAAGACGTTAAACAATTCAATACTGTGTATTACTGTTGTATGTAGCAGTTGATGGAGGCAGCGGTATCATCGAAGAACTTGACAGTGGCCAAACGAAGACAATGGAAACAGGAGGTAAGGCACAACTGTACAATTGTAAATCGGGAAAATTTGGTGCATACGTATTTTAGCGCATACGGAAGTGCCAATACATTGGCGCAATCAAATTTTAGCGCATGCACCTTGTATTTTAAAAGGGTTCAATAGATTAACTTCTTGTTAGATCAACGGTTACAGTAAAATTTCATTTTGTATTCACTCAAGCATGTAAACATTACGACCGTGGTTTCTTCCTCGCGAACACTGTAAACGGTCGTTGAGAACGATACACTTTTGTTCAAATTGTCAGGAGATAGATATAAACAAAAATCTTCATTTATTGGCGAGTGTGTGAGATTTGTGTTGTTTAACACGTAGGTTTGAGTTATCGTTAATAAAATTTAACGTAGCGACTGGGATAACACTAGAAGAGTACCAAAACTAATTGTAAGGTAAATGGAATACTACCCGCAAGCTTCAATCACCTTGAGGGAATGTTTTCACATCAATTTTAAATAAAAGGTATCGTCCTATCAGCTTTATATCCGCTAATCAGAGAGCCTGAAATAAATCAATCATGTATGAGTATGTACGTAGTTGAATGATCTCTTGCCACCAAATAAATGTGAAAAAAAATCAATTTTTTTTGGTCATGAAATGTACGGTAAATTTGAAATTTGTTTTCTTTCTTTTTTTTGGCATTTTCAAAGAAAAAGGAAACTTTTGCAATTGTTTACGAAGAGATTTGTGAGAAAAATACTTGTACCAAAAAGATATATTTAAAAATGCATTTTTCCCACATACTTCAATGTTATCTTCAAGATGTAATAAATTTGTTTATATTTAATTATTTCAGAAATTTCAAAAGTGAATTTTTATTATTTTAAAAAACCCTTTACGGTAATGATCCATATTCCACTAAATATGTTGCCGGTGTTAATATGATGAAAAACAAGTCCGGGTGTGGGTCTATTATATATATGGGGTCAGCCCTACAAAAATCAACATAAATCTTAATATGACAAATAGCAATTTCATTTGCATGTTGACATGTATTTGCTATATGAATAAAACACACGGTCCCACAGCCTTAAGGTGGAATAACACATCATCACAAAATGGCTGACCGCTGATCGAAACGACATTTCGCTTTTTTAATAGAATTTTATGAACTCAAACATGCAACTTTCTCCATAGCCGAATGGATAAAGTGTCGTTACTTGTTATCCGTACATCCCCAGTTCGATTCCCGCAGGGGCCTTTGTTGTTACTTACTAGAATAATTATTTTAGATATTCATTTTTTATCCCCAAACTGCACTTTTTTTGCTTATTTGAGATTAAATTTTGTACATTTTATTTATCATTATATTTTTCATTATCAAACAAATTCCAATTAATTTGAGTGACTTGTTCCACGTGTGTTATTCCACCTTTAACAATTGTAATAAAAAATTTACCTTTATGTTATTGAACTTGATAATATGAAATGATATCAGCAATTAACTATATATTCAGTTACTCCTGATAATTATCTATAAAATAGTAATCTAGAATTACATATGATGCCAATTTAATAATGTGCATATCTTAGGATATCGTACCAATTTATGGAATCGAGCTGAGTCTACATACATATCTCTGTGCAATGTAGCTGTCACAATTACCTATACATGGAACAGTGTCGTATTTTAATTAAAAGGTACATGAAATATTAAAGGATACAATACAGCGTTACAAGTAAACTTCAACATTACGTTTTCATTATTTATAAAGTAAAATTATTAAAATACTAAATTATTATATAAGGATGGCAGACTTTAAAAATACTTATTCATTCACTCATTCAAAAGAGGAATATTAGTACGAGATAAAAACTACTTACTGTGCGTGCTGTAAATAACTATTCATGAAAGTGGCCAGAATCATGCTCTGCCTACTCCATTAGTCGTAACTGGTCTGGTCACTCTCAGAACCTGTTAACTTGTTTTTCTAAAATACATGACCCGCCAAAGTGACTAGGCCAATCAAATGCGTTGATCTTTTTACAACTGTCTCGTCGGTTAAGTCATTTAATTATTAATAGTATCATGCAATAGAACAAGATGAATATAGAAGGAAATGATGATTTGATGAAAACAACATGAACATGAACACATATTTCATTTAATCACACATATTGATCGTTTTATTTATACAAACACAGGCAAAGCCAACACTACCACACCTACATAAATACGTGTAGAATTTTTTTCTCAAAAAAAAAATCAAACGTGTATCTGGAGGTATATGACATGGTGATAACGAACAGTGTTCACATTCAAAAGTCCAAACGAAAAATTACAAAACAGGAGCAGAGCAAACACAAACCTTTATAAATAGAGGTAGGACCCTGTGCCACTGAGTAAGCATCCTCTGCCGACCGATCACACCCTCTGTGTGCCCAATATCATATCAGTAAAAATGTCATTTTCGGGGAAATTGTCGTAGTGTCGGGAAAAATCATAATCGGGGAAAACAGAGAAAAATCCGTGGACAATTCGGTATCCCATAAATAGTACAAAGCAGAGCTATCACGGACCTCTGGAAAACCTCAGAGGCAGAATTGGGTGCCATGTAGGAGTGAGCATCCTCTGCCGACCGGTCACACATGTATAGTTGAACAGTGTTTTGTGGTAAAAATAGACCGCCCGGATCCGGAACCCGAAATTTCGAATTAATGAGCAAAAATAACATACTAAAAATCTGTTCCCAAATAAAATCGTCCGAAAACTGACGCCTCGTGGAGGATATTTCAAACATACGATTTTTCTTTAGTTTTCTTTTTCCAATGAAAGGTCAACTTATGAGAAAAATACACATGTATATGCAAATATGAGGTAACACTGTAGTATTCAATTTGATGAAATCGATATCATTTTTATATTGCATGTCTCTCTGGGTTTTTTTTAATATATCTGTACGAACCACATCTACAACTTGAGCTAAAGTAACAATAATTTTGTCTGAAAATGTAAATTGCGTTGTAAAAAAAGAGCGCAAACGCGGCACTCAGAGGACTCATTCTTTTGCATTGAGTTTCAAAAAGAAAGCTGAGGCTAAATCACCGGTAAAGAATACATAGAGTTAAAACTGACATGGAATCTAGAAAATCCTTGGAGTTTGACGAATAAGCTAAACTGTACAGATGACGAACCACGCATGACATGTTAAGATATGACGACGTTCAGAATATAGAAATATTTTTGGACGAGCGATACATCTACATAAAATATATAGAAAAATATTTTTTATTCAACATTCATTGATGATAATGATATCTAAAAATATAACAAGCATTCTGAGAGTATTGTATACGCCCCCTAACAGTTTGTATTATTATGTGGATGCTTCGGAACATACAACTGTTTCAGGATTATTTTAAGTGAGATGTTATGCTTTATTCAGAATTTAAAGAACAGAGGAAATTCAAACTATATAGTTGATATCGAAATTAAATACAAAGTGGGTCATATAATACTTTTTATTTTATCGCCTGTTATTTTTCCAGGTCAACATAAGTATTTGCTCGTAGAAATTTGTGAAAACAATACACTGTTATGCAAAATATTATTTCTTACCGTCCTTTATACCCCGAATGAAACCAAACAGTTAAACAGCCTAACCCGATAAGGAACACGATTGTAATAATACAAAAAACCCTGCCAATTAAATAAACAACACAATGCTTGACACTCTTTTACAGAATATACTTATTTGTTAGAAATGATAAAAGGAATGGACAAGTGACGCACGATTTCAATACTGACCACATACTGGCCTCGTATATTCAGTACATACCGAACCCGATAACGTACCCGAACATTTAAAAATGGGATATTAAAAATTGATTTTCTCGAAAAAGTGTAAAAGTGTAAAATTTATCCGTAGTTTGACAGTTTGAAGCTGTTCAGCAAGTTTCATATTATTTCTCAAACGCAGTGTGCAAATATAAAAAAGTGACAGACAGAAGGACGGACTGACGGACGCAGAGGAAAGCAATAGTCCCCTTCGGTGAAACCGGTAAGGGACTAATATGACGTTAAAAATCCAATGTTGTATACTACTCTTGCATGTAGAAGTTGATGAAGGCAGTGGTATAAGGGAAGGACTTGACAGTGGCCAAACGAAGATAATGAAAACAAGAGGTAAGGCACATACAACTGTACTATCTGTTTTCCTGAAAACTATTTTACTTGGTCATATTAAATAATTTAGAAGACTTAAATGGCAACAAATCAACCATCAGATTGGCCTTAAGGTAATGAATATGATGTATTTGACCATCATCTACCCATTAAGCCTGAAGAAACTCAAATGTTTCGATAAATATTTTAATGTTCTTTTTTTCAAATATTCAACATTCAGCATTCAGTGATCAAAATGATAGGTCAAAACATAATAAGACGTCGACAAACTCAAAAGTGTTTTTAACATGTGTATATAGCTGTCAGAAGATGTCTTGGGTTTGAGATTTTCTTGGTGAATAGGTATTGTTCTTTACTAATTTTCAATCTAAAGTTTAAAATTATTATATGAAAATTTATAATTTGTCATGTAATAATTTTAAACTTTAGATTGAAAATTAGTAAAGGACAAATATATGGCATGCAGTTTTTTTCCCCAGATGGATGTTTTGATAAAATTCATCAACAAATATTCAAAATTTAGCATCCAGTAATCAAAATGATATGTAAAAATGTAATAAGACGTTAAGCAATTCAATACTGTGTATTACTGTTGTATGTAGCAGTTGATGGAGGCAGCAGTATCATCGAAGAACTTGACAGTGGCCAAACGAAGACATTGGAAACAGGAGGTAAGGCACAACTGTACAATTGTAAATCGGGAAAATTTGGTGCATACGTATTTTAGCTAATACGGAAGTGCCAATACATCGGCGCAATCAAATTTTAGCGCATGTACCTTGTATTTTAAAAGGGCTCAATAAATTAACTTCGCACTCAGGGGCGGTAGCGCCTAAGGCGCTAAAATTTGTAACGCATCAACGATTTTACCGTTTTACAGTATCTGTTTTACCTGAGAACTATCGTATTTGGTCATTTTAAATATTATAATTTAGAGGACTTGATTGCCAACAAATTACCCATACGCTGCTTTTAAAGTTTAAAGATATCTGACCTTCAGCTACAACATAGGCCTGAACAAATTTAAATATTTATATAAATTCTTATATTTGTATTAGCGACGTGTAAAATGTAAAAATATTCTCATCTACATAAATTTCATCGACAAATATTCAACATTCAGTGATCGAAATGATACGTCAAATTATAAGACGTCGACAAATTCATTTGTATTACTGTGCATTACTGTTGTATGTAGCAGATGATGATGGCAGCGATATTAAGAAGGAACTTGACAACGGAAAAACAAACATAATGGAAACAGGAGGTAAAGCATATATCAATGTATCATACGATTTACCTAAGGACTATTTTACTTGTGTCATTTTAAATATTATAATTTAGAGGACTTAATAGTCAAGAAATTACTCGACTGAACAATATGACATAGTCTATTATACATATATTACATGGCTTCGAGGGCGACATACTAGAATATTTGCCCCGAGGTGACAGGAAAGCCCTGGAGTGTTATCTCAAACGCAGTGTGCAAATATAAAAAGGGACAGACAGAAGGACGGACTGACGGACGCAGAGGAAAGCAATAGTCCCCTTCGGTGAAACCGGTAAGGGACTAATATGACGTTAAAAATCCAATGTTGTATACTACTCTTGCATGTAGAAGTTGATGAAGGCAGTGGTATAAGGGAAGGACTTGGCAGTGGCCAAACGAAGATAATGAAAACAAGAGGTAAGGCACATACAACCGTACTACCTGTTTTCCTGAAAACTATTTTACTTGGTCATTTTAAATAATTTAGAAGACTTAATGGTTAACAAATTACCCAACTTAACAATATGACATAGTCTCCACCAAACTAAAAAGGACAGATATATGGCATGCAGTTTTTTTTCCCCAGATGGATGTTTTGATAAAATTCATCAACAAATATTCAAAATTTAGCATCCAGTAATCAAAATGATATGTAAAAATGTAATAAGACGTTAAACAATTCAATACTGTGTATTACTGTTGTATGTAGCAGTTGATGGAGGCAGCAGTATCATCGAAGAACTTGACAGTGGCCAAACGAAGACATTGGAAACAGGAGGTAAGGCACAACTGTACAATTGTAAATCGGGAAAATTTGGTGCATACGTATTTTAGCTAATACGGAAGTGCCAATACATCGGCGCAATCAAATTTTAGCGCATGTACCTTGTATTTTAAAAGGGCTCAATAAATTAACTTCGCACTCAGGGGCGGTAGCGCCTAAGGCGCTAAAATTTGTAACGCATCAACGATTTTACCGTTTTACAGTATCTGTTTTACCTGAGAACTATCGTATTTGGTCATTTTAAATATTATAATTTAGAGGACTTGATTGCCAACAAATTACCCATACACTGCTTTTAAAGTTTAAAGATATCTGACCTTCAGCTACAACATAGGCCTGAACAAATTTAAATATTTATAGAAATTCTTATATTTGTATTAGCGACGTGTAAAATGTAAAAATATTCTCATCTACATAAATTTCATCGACAAATATTCAACATTCAGTGATCGAAATGATACGTCAAATTATAAGACGTCGACAAATTCATTTGTATTACTGTGCATTACTGTTGTATGTAGCAGATGATGATGGCAGCGATATTAAGAAGGAACTTGACAACGGAAAAACAAACATAATGGAAACAGGAGGTAAAGCATATATCAATGTATCATACGATTTACCTAAGGACTATTTTACTTGTGTCATTTTAAATATTATAATTTAGAGGACTTAATAGTCAAGAAATTACTCGACTGAACAATATGACATAGTCTATTATACATATATTACATGGCTTCGAGGGCGACATACTAGAATATTTGCCCCGAGGTGACAGGAAAGCCCTGGAGTGTTATCTCAAACGCAGTGTGCAAATATAAAAAGGGACAGACAGAAGGACGGACTGACGGACGCAGAGGAAAGCAATAGTCCCCTTCGGTGAAACCGGTAAGGGACTAATATGACGTTAAAAATCCAATGTTGTATACTACTCTTGCATGTAGAAGTTGATGAAGGCAGTGGTATAAGGGAAGGACTTGGCAGTGGCCAAACGAAGATAATGAAAACAAGAGGTAAGGCACATACAACCGTACTACCTGTTTTCCTGAAAACTATTTTACTTGGTCATTTTAAATAATTTAGAAGACTTAATGGTTAACAAATTACCCAACTTAACAATATGACATAGTCTCCACCAAACTAAAAAGGACAGATATATGGCATGCAGTTTTTTTCCCCAGATGGATGTTTTGATAAAATTCATCAACAAATATTCAAAATTTAGCATCCAGTAATCAAAATGATATGTAAAAATGTAATAAGACGTTAAACAATCCAATACTGTGTATTACTGCTGTGTGTAGCAGTTTATGGAGGCAGCGGTATCATGGAAGAAATTTACAGTCGCCAAACGAAGATAAAGGAAACAGGAGGTAAGGCACAACTGTACTATTATAAATCGGTAAATTTGGTGCATACGTATTTTAGCTAATACGGAAGTGCCAATACATCGGCGCAATCAAATTTTAGCGCATGTACCTTGTATTTTAAAAGGGCTCAATAAATTAACTTCGCACTCAGGGGCGGTAGCGCCTAAGGCGCTAAAATTTGTAACGCATCAACGATTTTACCGTTTTACAGTATCTGTTTTACCTGAGAACTATCGTATTTGGTCATTTTAAATATTATAATTTAGAGGACTTGATTGCCAACAAATTACCCATACACTGCTTTTAAAGTTTAAAGATATCTGACCTTCAGCTACAACATAGGCCTAAACAAATTTAAATATTTATATAAATTCTTATATTTGTATTAGCGACGTGTAAAATGTAAAAATATTCTCATCTACATAAATTTCATCGACAAATATTCAACATTCAGTGATCGGAATGATACGTCAAATTATAAGACGTCGACAAATTCATTTGTATTACTGTGCATTACTGTTGTATGTAGCAGATGATGATGGCAGCGATATTAAGAAGGAACTTGACAACGGAAAAACAAACATAATGGAAACAGGAGGTAAAGCATATATCAATGTATCATACGATTTACCTAAGGACTATTTTACTTGTGTCATTTTAAATATTATAATTTAGAGGACTTAATAGTCAAGAAATTACTCGACTGAACAATATGACATAGTCTATTATACATATATTACATGGCTTCGAGGGCGACATACTAGAATATTTGCCCCGAGGTGACAGGAAAGCCCTGGAGTGTTATGTCGCCCGATGCCGAAGGCAGAGGGCGACATAACAGTCCAGGGCTTTCCTGTCACCAAGGGACAAATATTCTGGTAGTGTCGCCCGAGAAGACATGTAATATATGTTATATAACATTTTCAAAACAAATCAAACTCGGGTTATCAACATATTTATTTAATTCACAAGGCAGAAGCAAATGTTTTTAAAAAACTCACGCTTGAGTTTATCACTTTCGTCGTATTTGCCGAATTTTTTTCATCAATTAAACTATCGAGTTCATTTGAATTTTGACAAACTGCAGACGTTGGCCTGACATGTTTAAAATTCGCGGATCTGTTTACGTTTGCTTAGCAACTGGCTCGTTGAATTTCGAACCCGACGTAATTAATATGCAGATCTCTTGCACGCGATGGTGATATTACAGATTTGGGAGGGCAATATAACTATTTCCTGTGAAATATAATTGTTTCCGGGAGGGCAATATAACTGTTTCCGGTGTGATTCAGCAATTTTCAGGGCATAGTAATAAAATTATCTCATTTGTGACATAACGAGAAAACTTATTCAAAAATGGTATATAATAAACTAAACTTTATTCACTGTATTTCACTGTGATGCATCCTCTTTGTGATCTTTCTATGTTACTTATGCTTATGAAAGTCAAAGATTTGATAGTTTTAAAATTATTTGTTTATTCTAAAAATATGAACTATGTGTTGCAACTTAATTATTTTTTTTCCTTCAAGTATTTTCCGAAGAGAGACCTTGGTCTAAACCAGAGATATCAGAAAAGCTTAAAGACCTGTTGGCATGTTTTAAAGTGGAGTTTTCAGAAGACCCGGATCCTTTTCGGGAGTCATTTGTTCGGCATATTATACAGGATGACATGCGTAGAAAATTAGAGACTTCTGTTCAATCACTTTCAAAAAAGATTGTACTCACAAAAAACATCTCTACAAAACGACACGACTTGCCAACTGTTGAAGCTTGTGTGTTTGAAATAGATGTTGTATATGACGGCGACCAGTTTTGTGCAACTGAGAAGGTTTAATATCGCATACTTATATGTTATGCAAATGACATAAATTGAATATGCACTGAACAATATAAATATATTATTACATGGCAATTTTTATATCGGATTCTATATTAGCCCGAGGTCGCTGTATATCAGCCCGAGAGCCGTTAGGCTCGAGGGCTGATATACAGCGACCTCGGGCTAATATAGGATGCGATATAAAAATTACCATGTTATGATTTTTATATCATATACTTAGAGAAAATATCAAAGAAACAATAAAAAAACATTAAGTGATAAATGATTATTGTTAACAAATCTCTCTGTGTCGATATATTCCATCTCTGATAAACTTTCCTGAAATTTTGCGCCAGCTGTTTGTATAGCAAGTTGACGTCGACGTAACTATTTGACGTCATACTCGGAGATCGGAGTTGAACGGTGCATACCGAACTCTTCGTCACAATAGCCGATAATTAACGGAAAGGGGTGTGATATAACATCCGAAGATTGCCGGAGAGGGGTGTGATATAAATCTTATATCACACCCCTAGGGTTTATATCACACCCCTAGGCGAATTTTCGGTTAATATCGCACAGCGCGGAAATGGGTATATTTTCTATAAGTATACGATATATAAATATATTATTTTAATGAATTTTTTTTTCTTGTTTTAGGATGCCTCCTCAAATGAGTTTTTTAATGTGAACGAGGATAACTTTACCAGAGTCATTTTGATTAAGGGCAATTCCCTTCCTGTGGTTGACGCTAAACTAATAGTTTACAAAAAATACGAACATGTTATCAACAAGCAAAATATCATTTTACAGCATGAATACGAAGAATTTGATGATGTGGCAAAATTTATAGCCTACCAAATGATATCGTTGTATTGTACTTTTGTTGAGTCAGTGATAACCGCTTTTACAATGCATCTGCCTAAGATGATTTCAGAGTATCCTGTCGAATCGCTGACTGTTGGAAAAATAGAACAAATATGTTTAAGAGTTTTTGAAAGAATTGAAGACAAAGATGTTCTGTCAATGGATAGTAATAGGTAGACCGCCATTATTATTTAAACAACAATTAAACATTTTCTCAAACAATCAAACAAAAAGTTTGAAATGCTGTGAAGTAAATCGTAGTAAAGTAAATCCCTGTTGCGTAACATGGTCTTCTAAAAATGAAACTTATTTATAAAAGAAATTGATAATTTTGATATGTTGATATAAGATGAGGTAAAGATGTTTTTTACATAAAAAATATAATAATGAGTCATAACAACTGCATAATATATTCTGTAACGGTTGTGTTGACTTTGTAATAGTCTCGTAATAATAACTTATGTAAATTATGTTAATTTTAGAGATTGGAGACGATCGTTGGCCGCTGCAATCCTAACAGAAATGAGAAAACGAGAAGAGGTTGTCGCTAATGCATCGTTGATTAATAGTATCTGTCAGAGAACAGTAAACGACTTAAATTGTATTTTAAGTGAACTTGAGAAATTTCAAACTTCCGTGCATCCTTCTGACCAAAACAAACGTAAGAATTCAATTAAAACGCGTTTTACATGATCATTATGCATAACACATAAAGATATGAAGCTCTTCTGTCAGTGCATTCATGCCACAAGAAGTATGTGGTTAAGATTCTCCGTTAACTTTAATTGACCACTTTCTTCAAAAATCGATGAATAAAGTATATTGTTAGTCTCTCATCTTTTTCTCTCAAATAGATTAACGTCGCAAGATAAGTTTGCGTATTTAAGGAACAATGCTTATTTTAATATCATTTATAAAATGCAATTCTTACATACTTATCATGTACATTTTTTTCAACTAACAGAGATTGAAGAATGGCTGAAAAGGGAAGTCGTGCGTGACAGATCTGTTTTGAAAGATCATCCATCCATTTTAAAATACATAACTGGATATAGAGATTCTGTTAATAAAAAGCAAGTTGTAAAAGTCTTCCTAAAGTGTGAGGATAAAGAGTCAGAGATGATTTTCAAAAAAAGTTGTGATGCCTCAAAGCACCTTCAGTTTGAATTTGTAAATGTTGAAAGATCCAAAGACAAAAAGAAAGAAGTCAAACAAATAAGATTACGTGAAAGAAAAGCCCCTGCAGTTGACAGTTCAACTAGAAAACAATTGAAGCTTATCATTCAAGAGCACAGAAAGAAAATTTATGCACTTTTTTCAAATGTCGTCGGTATTCGTATTGGCAAAGCTAGACAAGTTGGTGATTTGATACAAGAAGAACCCTGTATTGTTTTGTACTGTTTAGATAAATGTTTAATTCCATTTGGTGAAAAACCTCTACCGGAGTCCATTGCAGGATGGCCTTGTGATATACGGGAAGAATTTTTTAGATTCGGACGATGTCCTACAAACTGTCCCGCCCAAAGTCAAAGCCTTCCAGTCCCTGGTTGTAGCATCGGAATAAAATCAGACAGTAGTTCAGGATCTGCTGGATTCTTATATGAATCTAGAGAACCCAATAATGAATTAGGAGATGGATTTCTTACAGCGGCACATGTTGCTGTTAAAGATCTTAAAAAATTGTACCCCAACACATCATTTACAATGGCTAATCTTTCTCCTGATGACAATATTATAGATCATCGATCACCTCCAAAAATCCAGGGAAGATACTATAGAGTTGGAAGAGTTGTAGAGGCATTGTTCGGACAACGTGAAAAAAAAGATCTGGATTTTGCAGTCGTAAAAATCGAAAAAAGTAGAAATGGAGGTAAATATTATATAACTGAAATAATTAAATAATTCTAACATATATTTTGCTCATCTGAATCAAACGTTCGTGATATGTTTTAATACCTGTAGTCTGACGTCTGTCCGTCCGTCTGTCTGTAAGCTCTCTAGAACCAATGGACAAAATTTAACTACACTTTGTACAAAGCATTCTAATGACAGGTGGATTCTAAATTAGTAAAATAACGTTCAGACCTATTTATTTTTAAATCAAATTACTGAAAGTACCGAAAGGCGTCGTCATCATTTTAGAGGAAATTAAACTTATAAAATATATTACTTTTTAAAATTTTAATGCGTAGACGGTAGATGGAGCATTACGATTTTGAAAAGGGCATGGTCACGATTTTGGCCAAATTCTATTTTTCTGTTTTTATTGTTTACAATGCTTAAGGTTAGTCGAGGGTTTACCCAATAACAAATCTCATGAGAAAACATGCCCGGAAAAATGTCAATTTGTTTATTAGCATTTTAATTTCATTATATTAAAAAATGTTAATTTTCCCTACATTATTATCATGCGAAACCGACTCAAACTAAATAATGTTTTTTGAGCTGTTTCGACGATTTTCTAATGAAATATATAGGAAAATGAGCATTTTTTTTTTCATTTACGAATTGAAGTTATTTCAAGATATTGCAAATAACTTTTTAAGAACTTAGTCGAATCTAATGTGACGTACAAATTAATTATGTTTGAAAAATACTATGTGTTCTAGCTGGATTTGTTGCTATTTAATTCTATTTTTTTTTTTTTACCAAAAGATGTCGCTTTTCCGTGTTTGACGTCATACTTGCAAGTATAATGTCAAAACTCTTGAACCTCTTTCATCAAATTTTCCTATTTGGTCTACAAGAGAATTAGATTTTGAATTAATAATTGAACTTTTCAGAGTTTTATATAAACAATGTCGAGGATTTTTTTTTTAAATTATCACCCCCACCCCAATAAAGATGTGGAAGTATAAGCAAATTTTATCGGATATTAAATACATGTATACATTCACAGATTTATAACTTTTGGGTTAAAGTGATTTTTTAAAACAGTTTATCATCATAAACTAATTAAAAATGCATAATATTTCAAAAATAGAAATAATGAGTTTCATATAATTTGAAAGCATAAAGGAGATCATTGACAAACATTTTGTCTGACAAGTCAAAAAAAGAGAAGGCTTATCTGACCCTAATGATACATGCATAACACGTTGTTTTTGTAAGATCATATAAAGAAACGATAATTTATTATGCTTTTCTTGGATTTTAGAACAGAGATAAGTTTACTAATGTTCCCCCTCAGCATATTTTTATCCCTTCTGTTTTGGTCCTTTTGCTAGCTAAAGATATGTTAAATTCGCCAATTCCCTGCCCAGCTAGATTGCTGCACCGTGTTTTAGAGAGTACCTGTTCATTTATCAAATCACTGAAACTTGACAAATATATTTTTTTGTTGATGAGTTTTTGCATGATAACGAGAACACTTTAAGTTGAAAATTATATGTCTATCAGTTTTTCGTGTACCTTTCACACTCTTTTCAATATAGCTGTCAATATGTTGACGTCGACTTCAGCGTTATGCATGTTTTCAAACTGCTGCTCCGTTAGGTCGGTTGATTTACTTTGATAGCCTCTTCCTGGATATTCTTTTTTGAAAAGAGTTGTTAAATCGCATAATCCAGCTATCTAGTGCTTGTGCAGAATTTCCTTAGCCTATCACGCTTTGCCTGGACAGTGCCCTGTTAGGCTCTCTTTATATTTCTCTTTACGTCCAATGTTTGAAGACTCTTTGCAGTATGTTTTCCAGGTGAAAGATTGAACGTTTTGCTGACCTTGGTAATTAGCACAGATACTTATGTATAAACAGATTATAAAAAAAATCTTACACAAAAATATTCCAGTAATTCTGTCACCCATCACCCTGACCCACCCCCCCCCCCCAAAAAAAAATCACGAATATACATGTTTATTTTTTTAAAAATGAAAATACTTACATCTAACAGATATTTGGGTCCCTCATTTTTCTTTGCAACAGATGCAGATGGGCGATAGGCTAAGCTCGCTGACCCAGAAAATTGTTGGGATGTTGGCGTCATTCGGTTTGAATTCTCAATTGAATTCGAAAACTCCAAATCAGCAAGTTTGTCGGCATTAGCGGTGTATTTAGCGATTATGCAAGACAGTAATTTCCGCAGACCATCGTCGTGTAGGTCTTTTCCGTGCGGTAGCGACATGTGTTTGTACAAATTTGGGGCTTTCACACTTGACATGCTCTCCAAATGCATGGGGATCAATAGCCTCTAAATTTCTCTGCAGGGGTGCTTATGAAACACAATTTTCTAAAGAGTTGATAGTCTTCACACTCAAGTTTCTCTTGAAATTTGTTTAAATTGCCAGTAAGATTCATGATGACATGATTTTATCGCTAGATTTTGTTAACTCCGGGGAGATTGCTTTTTCGAATGTGGTTTTGTCATCATCCATGGTTAGCTTGTTGACATTAAAGCCTTTTTTTCAATGACCTGAGACATTTCACCGTTAAAAATGGCTCCATAAATTCCCTTCGTGGATCCTGTCCTATATCTCTTCCAGTGATGATTTTTAACTTGTGTTTTATTTCTTCTGGCGTATGTACACTTCCGACTGATCTTCAAGCTAAACCGAATCCGAGGCATTTTCTGGTGTATTTGCCGACAACGGTTATGTGTCTTGAAAGGCTGTCATGATTCTGACCCGTCCATCGCTTTTGCCATGCCCAATCACAGGAAACCTGTGGAACTTGGGTTCCGTCACCGCTAGAACAGATGAAAAATTATATGTAGATATTATATGTTGTGTGTATAATTCATGAGATTATAATTTAATATTTTACTTTTTTGAATATAATCAAGTGTTCATGCTTGGGTGTGCGTGCGTACATGAGAAGGGGTAGTCCAAAGTTTCTTTTCCATATCAAAATACCATGCGCCCTTTTTCCGTCCCGGTTTATAAGCACGGATTGAAAATGAAAATTTAACCATTTATTGGAACTGAAAGCTCAAGTGAGCTATTCTGATCCGTCTGTCCGTCTGTAAACTGTTTACATTTTGAACCTCTTCTCTAAAACCGCTTGGCCAATTTCAACCAAATTTGGCTCAAATCATCCGTAATGGAAGGCAAATATAAATTGCAGAAATGAAAGACCGATCTTTATTCAAAGCGGAGCAAACCACGAAACTGTAGAAAAAGGGGGGTACATTTTTTAAAATCTTCTTCTCAAGAACTATATAGTCAAATACATTGTGATTTAGCATAAATTATCCTTATAGGAAGGACAATATAACTTGCAAAAATTTTGGACTAATTCTTTTTCTAATTTGAGTAATTTACGAAAATAATAATAAGACAGAGAGAATGGAGGTCAATCAGTTTAACTTCGGGCTCGATATTTCATATATCGAAATCAAGTTTAGAGGTCAGGACCCGCCGTCACCAACTTTCCTCAAGTCAATACTCAGCCTCAAGTCTGAGTTTTTACCTCAAATTCATGCACTTTTCCTTTAAGGTTTTGAGTTGAGGACTGGGCTGAGGGATTTAAAAATGTTGGTGACGGCGGGGCCAGAAGCAGACATCTTGAAGTTGAACGGAGATGAATTTAATTTGGTTGTTGTGCAACAGTTTACGTGCGAAGGGAATGTTTAAAACATCCAAAATATATTTGTGCCTTGTATGTGAAGTAAATTAAGGTTAAATATTTCAATGCGTTTATATAAACATTAGCATGTTTAGTTTCTTTTTATTTTAACTTGAGAGAAACCATCTTCTTTATTCTAGAATTAAAATTTTTTACGTGTAGACCGGTAAATCAGACAGCTGATTGTTAACATATACCTTAGCTAAATCTGATGCACTGACATATTACAGTGCAAACATTTGAAACAGTGCATACAGTTGAAACCTAAACTTAGCCTCCCGTGATTTAGCGTGCAATCCAGATAAGTTTCGGAATTGTTAAAGGAATTTACGTTGATTATTAATAAGCGAAGCTTGATTTAGAAAAAAAAATTGGTAATCTTCAAGTACCAATGATGTTTTAAATATAGAAAACAAAAGACAGTACTCTTCCGATTTCTCGGTATTAAAGCCCAAAAACTCGGGTCTATTATTTTAATATAGTAGTATATATATTACATATGATCTTATTTTCGCAAAAAAAAAAAATGGTATTCCATAAAGCTAAATATGTCAAAGATTAAGTATATGCAAAAATAAGTGTAAAATTCGGATATTCATTTTGGTTAATCTACCGAGGGGCCACATGGCACAGTAACCTTTGAACGCCCATATAAAGCCAGTGTTGCTCAAGTGAGCGATGTGGCCCATTGGGCCTCTTTGGTTTTTTTGTAACCGTATGAAACGTTTCATTAATTTTATTCGGAATTCTTCTAACATTTTATCAATTGTATCACATTGGCGCCCACATTTTTTACTTCCCCAAACGTTTGTGATCGACATAAAATTTATGTATAACCTCTGGAGTTAAGTTACATAATATAAAGAGTGTGAAATTTTTCCAAAATAAATGTACACAACACGGCTGCTCGAGTCGTCTAAGTTGCGGACAGAAAATGATGATGAAAGCAAACCCACGACCCACCTTAAGAAATGCATTTCAAATGAACAAATGCAATTGTCATTCGAAGAGTTATAAGCAAGATACAGGGTTCACAATTCTTTGTCTTGTAAACAAAGCTCGTGCCCTATTTTTGCTTACATAGGTTTAATATGCTAGTAAAAAAAGCAAGCCAATTTGTATATGTTTTTATTTATTTTAGACATAAATAAACAGTTTCTAACCTTTAAAATATTTATTTTAGGTCTTAAACTGGAATTTTCACTTCAACATTCAAAATATAAACAAACGCTTTGTTTAAAAAGCAAAAAAAAAAAAAATAAATCAAGCTCTGTAAATGCAGGTTGCACTACAGTATTAAATTTTACTGTATATTCTAACCAAAATTACACAACCTTACATACGGATTAAAAATTCAAAACGAACTTCTGAAAAATCCTTTTGACATCTTGACATTTAAACAAAGCTTCATTTACAATTTTCTAGCAAAATACACACGTGCATCCAGCAAGGCGTAAGACTTTGTTTACCTCGAAGTTACACATATCCTTAAAAATCAAGCCCGGGCCTTTTCACTCCCCTCCGGAAACAACACGCATCAAAAACAAATGACCTCGCATTATAACAAACCTTGGACAGTTAGACCTCTTACACAGTGTTTTTCATCTCATAAAAAATTCGGGACTTATTTTGCCTGTTTCATGTTTTGACGTGAAACTTCAGTGAAATACTGTAGTGACACCTAAAATCGCTAAAACTCAACGAATGACACTCAAACTATGGCTGTCTATTAAAAATGCCTATCTGAAGCATTGTAAGCATTAAAATGGGAGAAATAATTTTTGACCAAAACCGTGACCATGCCTTTTGAAATACCAAAGACTACAGGTTTGAAACTACTTTGACAATCTTACATATTCGTGTTCTTATATGGTATTTTAAAATTATTTTACGGATACTATTTTAATAATCATGTTGCGGGATTTATCACTGGACACACGCATACTATATTGTAACGGATTTTATTGCTACTACCGATTAACGATATATGGCTCTGAAACATACATAAACATACATAAACATTCACATCACAAGACAACTCAAACACATATATATCGTGCAATAACTCCATTTCACAATTCAGTCACATTTAATACTTTAATGAAATGGAAAATAGATTAACCAAAATTCCAATCAATTGTTCATATTTCATCATTATTACTAAGAATGATCAATTTGTAAATTTATCATATATATGCATATTTATGACGTTTAGATATAAATGTCAAAAATTAGTGTAGACACAGTTTAGAAAATTTGGACACCACATACATTTATATGTTAGTCACACAAAACATAGATCTTGCCAGATATATAGTATCAGATCCTATGCAATTGACATCAGTGTAAATGTAGATTTGTAGGAATGACTCTAAAAATCAACCAATTAAATAATTGATTACTGATAAAATAATTACTTAAATAAATACCATTCTAACCCTTTATTTTAATTCATAATGTATTTACCTTTCACACAAGTTAATAAAGTTAATAAACTCTCTAACTTTAGGTTTTAGTTGAAGTCGGTATAATCTGTATATAATAAAATATATAACAGAACGCTTTCAACCGTAGTCACTGGAGAAATTAAAAACCCCAAAATCACTCTACCTTCGAAGAATTCAACATTTCACCTTAAAACCAACCAACTAAAGTTAAGAATCACTAGACCATGAAAAACAATCTGAATACTCCAAACTTTACATGTATGGAAACCCATTAATGACTTCTCCAAATAAATAACTTGAAAAAAAAACCAACTGTATAATATGGAAACATATGACAGCAACACTAAATTTATTTAAACAACCAATAATTAAATCACTTGAAACCTGTTCATTACTGATTTACAATACGTACTTAATTTCATGCTAAATAATCAGTACAAACTCTTGAACAGCCAACTCACTGGTGCTAAGCCGATATGCGTACCATTTGGTACGCATAACATAAGATGGCGACGACCTCTGTTGGTTCGTAAGTTTACACAACTCTTTTTTTTTATTCAGATCGTATTTCAGCGGGTAAAACATAAGTGTTTGAAGAGCTACTGAGTCTTCACATGTAGCAACCTTTAAAATAAATCAAAACTGCATATTAATTTATATTTTCTTCATTAATAAAAATCCCGATGATATGCGTACCTACAAAAACAGATACACGTACCATAAAACAAATAAGAATTTCTGGATATTCGTACCATCGGTAAGATGTACGTACATGTACCACTCATATACAAATTGATAAAATACTTATCCAAAAAGGCTTTGGTCTTCAGATGAGGAGGTTGATATCAAAATGTCTAAATAAAATACAAAAATTAAGAAACTCTTCAGCGTTTTCTTAAAAATAATAATCAAAGAACACATAAATATACGTCATGGTTTAATGTTTACATTTTATTGCCACAATGTTTTTCACGCTGGTGACGCAGCAGATTTTGTTTATATGGAAACGGTGATATATGGATTGCAGAGGTAGCATGAAAATGTTGTCTGTTTGTGTTTTGCTTCAATGTGCCTCTTGAGAGTAAGATAGAATTACAATCATCGCATTTAACCACCGCCCCCCCCCCCCCTCCCATCATGCTGGGCCAACTTGTGATTTCGGAGATCTTTCTTATTGACATACGCTTTGGTACATTTGTCGCAGGCATAAGGTTTTTCCTGTAAAATAAAAATATAAATTCAACATGCTTGTGGGTACGTGGATGGGTAGGTGCGCGCGCGTACATGCATGTGTGAATGTAAATTGTTACTTCATCAAAGTAAATAAATGAAATTTGTATTCCTTTTTGTGCTCCAGTATTTTATGTACTGGTACTTGCATGCCCTGCACATATCTTGCCATCATCTTAAAAAAAATATAACTACAGAAATATTTTGTTCACGTAAAATACACATGTACCGTAGACACCATTTTTGGAAATCACAATAATAAATTGTGCAATATATTTTAAACGAAAACCGTACAGTGTAAAAAGAATTTCACACCTCTATGTTTATGCTTAGGGGTGCTTGAAATCAAAGACCCATCAAATCCACTGTCTGAAGAGCCGACATGGCTGAAAGCGCTAACAGTAAACAATTTATTTAATTTGGACTGTCGCATTCGGTTTTATTTATTTAAGTAAATATATATATATGTGTGTGTGTGAAAGAGACGCAACAGATCAATTTGCGCAAATATAATGAAATGGCAATTGTCCCTAAGTTAAATGAATTTTCTTGCAAGGTTAGAAGCTACTGTTTTAACTTTGCAAACATAATGCTTCGTAAAATTTATTAAATCACCATTTATCGTAAAAATTATTGATTTTAGACGGTCCGTGAGTAAATATTGCTATCTTAACTTTTTGATTAACAGAGTATACTCCTCGATTGAAAACAATACTTCAAGAGAGTGAAAAGACCATGAATTTCGTCAGTTTTCACTAGAAAAAGATTTTAAAAAAAAAAATGAAAACAAAATACAAAAGCAAACTATATATCTGGTGAAAGAAAAATAAATGTTAATTTACAGGTGACATTTTAAAATCATTTTGATAAAGGATAATTTTATACTTTAAATATAGATCAGCCGAGCATTTAAATATACATGTATACCTTCTTTGTCAGGTGCCTTATAATACATAATGTTCCGAGGTCATAACAAGTGTGAGAAGTTCTTCACATTTAGAGTATTGACGCTTTATTTGTATTGTGCATGATTTTGGGAATGAATAATTTTTACTGCCTGTTTATTTTTATACAACTTGTAAATTTATCCAAACCTCCAATTTTATTGACAACTTTTGTCACACAAAATCACGTGGTGTAAATGAATTATCGAAGATATCAATTTTGAATTCCGAAAAAATCTTTCATATGCAATTTGAGCTTATTGCAGTAAAAATTTTCAATCGTTCATTGCATACACAGTTTCTGCTCTTTTATGTCGATTTGTTTTTAATGGGAAAAGACCAAGATGAAGGCAAATAGGCTTTAATGTCTATAAAAAGCAAATTTTTAATATAAAATTGATCTTGTAAATGCACTTTTTAGCTTACCTGAGCTGAAAGCTCAAGTGAGCTATTCTGATCACATGTTGTCCGTCCGTCTGTCTGTCCGTCTGTAAACATTTCACATTTTGAACTACTTAATCAATTTCAACCAATTTTGGCACAAAGCTTCCATATGGAAAGGTGATTATAAATTGCAGAAATGAAAGACCGATCTTTATATAAAACGGAGAAACCCTCGAAACTGTAGAAAAAGGGGGTGCATTTTTAAAAATCTTCTTCTCAAGTACTACTGAGTCGAATTCAACGTAATGTAGCATAAAAAATCCTTATGGAATGGAAAATGTAAATTAAAAAAATGATGGGCGAATTCTGTTCCAATTGTGAGTAGTTTACGAAAAAAAAAATAAAGAGGTAATCGGGATCAATCAGCTTATAGCTTCAGGTTCGGTATTCCATATCGAAAACGAAAGTTCCTTGTTTGAGGCAGCCATGTCTGAATGTTGACGCTTGACAAACGGGTCAAACTGGCGAAGATGAATTTGCTTGTTGTGCAACAGTTTGCGTGCGAAGGAATACTTGAAATCGTTAATTATGCTTTTTAACTTGAGGGAAATATCGCCTGTATTTTGGAATTTTTACGTATCGAATCAATATACTGAGCTGGTAAATCAGACATGTTATTGTTTACCTGCGGAAATTGAGCCAAATCTGATGCACTTACAACATATTAAATTATAAATACTATACATTCTATTGGTTATTTATTTGGTACGATCTCTATGAAATGGTTGATTAATGCAACGTGTTTTGTTAAGATGATCGGCATTTTCAGTCTAAACGGAGATTGTTTTCGCTGCTAGAAATATATAGGTATACATATATTATAAAAAATAAATTGGGCTCTGTCCTTGTTTTAGTGCATGTTTCCTCTGTTTTAATTGTTTGCAATTTTCTCTTAACTAACCATATTCAGCTGTGTCAAGTTTCGAATTTAAAGCAAGATGCGGAGCTTTGCTCGCTGAACTGAGGTCATGCATTTGTTCATTCTGATAGTAAATACCAAGTTTTAAAATCTTAGGTTGAATGTAATAAAATGAACAAAAAATTGAATTGTGAGCTCTGTATCTTGCATATAATTCTACAATTGACACTGAAATTTTGATTGATCACTCGAAATGTCTCGCTAAACGTTAAATGCTTGTACAGAAAAATTAGAAGGATAACATGCTGTAACAATTTTCTGGAGGCTCCTCCTTATACGATGAATTATATGAAATTTACACCAACTTTGATGGTTTTTCAGACACAGTTAAATAAAAACGACCCTTTCAAAACAGTTTAAAACATTACTGTTACAGGAATAAATGTATTATCGTTATTCTGCTCGCAGCGCCATGATGTTACAAATATTACAGCGGAAAATCACATTGATTTGTAGCCATTTGTTAACGTTGATTTTGAATAAAGATGAAAAAAGGTGGGCCTTAGTAAAATAGAGTGATATGACTGTCAATACATTGCATTCAGAAGCTAATTGAGAGGGGGCTAGACCTTGTCAGAAATTTGGAGAAGCAAAAAAAAAAAAAGGGATTTTGACTACGGCTATGTCTAATTTTGCAAAAAAAAGTAGGGGGACAGTTCCAACTCCTATTCGTTGATTAAAATAGCTCTTTAACATATCACATGACAACATGTTTCATTCGAGTGTTTTCATTCATCAAGTGAGTAAGGTTATAAAACGTCACACAAGTTCACGCCTGGTAAACAACAATCATTTATAATGCAGAAGACCAAAGACATTTTGGAATGTTTGTAATTTGAGCGCATTGGGGTACAATTTTTTTCTTTGAAATATATGAATTTTTTAAATAAAATACAATAACTAGCAAGTAGTTAAAGACGAAAATGTACCTATGTACCTATATGCATGCTCTCATATATAATTTGATCGTTTTATAAAGTGAGGGGGCAGAACTTAAATAAAGGGAATTGGAAGTTAACAGTGTACCCCTACCAAAAATTTAGTTTAATATCTTGTTTTCGGTAAAATTGGTATTTTATAAAGTTACAATGTCAAAGATTAAGTGAAGGAAAATAAGAGGCAATATGGCACAGTAACCTTTGAACACCCATATTGGACGAACTTACGAAATGAAGACTTCAATAAAATTTTGTCATGCAACTTAAGTAATATAAAAGGCATCTCTAAATAATAAAATGATTATTATGAATGCTTTACTTTTTTCGTAATTTTCATTTCAAATTTGGAGGTGATCCATAAATTTAAATTATCTCGGATTTTACGGATAATTAAAAAAGTACTGTATTTTTACAAAATGCATGTACACCATAATTTCATCATTATAAACCGTCAACAAATTTAATTTTGAAATAAATTTGGGGAAAGCCGTTCGTAAACTCCTTGTCTAGTTTTATATTTTTAACGTAATTATTCAATGTTAATGTATCTTCTTCTTTATGGAGGGTAATCGTGTTCAAAAATCCAGACATGTAAACTTGTAAGTCCGAATATGTAATCGTGTTGGTGTGTGAGTCTGAGTATGAATGTGTGTAATTCTGATCGTGTAACCTATAAAACTCGAGCATAAACACGTGTAAGATTTGACTTAGTTCCTTCGCATGATGCACAATTTGCAGCTTTATTGCTTTCATCAGCTAATTAAACTTCAACTTTGCACACTTTCAATCCGTAGATTCTGCATTTGTATCTTCAGGCTCGGCAATAGCACATCTGACACATTACAAATTGACAAATGTAAAGTCTACAAGTTTGTCGAATTTTGACATGACCTTATATGGCAACTGCCTTACTGCGGGGAAACGGCATGCCGTAATCGCCGGAATGGATGAAAAATAAACATAATATTGAGCATAACTGTTGCAATAAGCTTTTAATAAACGACATTTTTTTTTTCGAAAATACCGGTATTATTTTTAGAAAAATTGTTGAGGTATGATTGAAACTGGGCCAAACAGGAAGAGGGTCATGCATATAAAAATCGTCGCCGATGTGACGAATGCGCTAATTTCTGTAATATAATTCTCATGGTATTATACGATAAGGGTTAAAAAGAAATGCCTAATATCTTATTTTTCTAAAATAATTTGACATGTAACTTAAACTGGAATATAAGTTAATGCGTACTCTTTTCTAGAAATGAGACGGATCAAGAAATTTCCTTAGGGGGTAAATATATTTCAGGTTTTGAAAGTGGGGGGATGGGGGGGGGGGGGGGCAGACTCATCCAAAAATCTTGACAAGCAAAAAAAAAAAAGGTTACTTTCTAAAATTCTGAAAATCCTAAAATCCTAGTACCTTTAACTTCAATTTCACTGATTATTTCCTTATTTTCAATTCAGATTTTTCCATGGTCCCATAAACGTGTTTTGGGGGGGGGGGGGGGGGGGGGGGGCAACTCCATCTTAATTCTATTTTTTGTATGCAAATATCTTTGGTGGGCAAAAAAGTGGGGGGGGGGGGAGAGCTTTCGTGCCTGTATTTTAGCGGCATGAGGTTCGGAGACCGCCGTGAGGTCCCATGTAGCTCTATTGCCTCTGAATTCTAAGAATTTTTATAGAGAATTTTTAACCGGTTTTTTTTATTATTGAAATAGTGAAAATGGCGGGCGGGCGAGTGGCTGTAAAAAGGTACCCGTATTGTTCCAATAACTCCTCGTACAGTTTTCGAGATAGGAAATTAATTGTTCTTCTGCATATCAATTATGTATATCAGGGTATGCAAATTGCTAGCATTTTTATTTCTGTTAATTTATAAAAAAAAAATATCAGCTGTTGAACTTAGTCATTTTTGGCAAAAACATTGCATATAGAGTACCCCATTTCTTTGGATAGGTAGTTTTTATCAATTCAGGATTGACAAATGGATTATAGATACTATTCACACAAAAGAAAACCCGGTTTGCTGTCACATTGACAGCTTTTCTCTTGTTATTTTGTTATTTTTCTGAATTAGTTAGAATAAACGACCTGCAAAATTTTTTGCGGAAAAATGTATGTAACTATACATGTATTTACACTTTTTTAAAAATATCAAAATGATTTTGTTGTGCAAGTGAAAGATAAATAATAAAACAAACTAAAACTGTTTTAAATAAAAAGAAGTTTCATAATTATTAATTAAAGCACCAAGTTTTCTTAAAAATTAAAAGGGTTTGAAGAAATAGAAATGGTATACTAGTATGTACGTTTATGTCTTTGTAATTATGATTTTTCTTCGGAAATTGAATTTCTGAAAGTAAGGAATGGGGTGGGTCAGATGAATTTGATCGTATATGAACTGAATTTTAATTATAAAATGTTTTAAAATATATACTGTATTAACGATAATTTTACAAAATTAAGTAGTTGCTTTATGGTAAACAGTACATGTTCAGAGGTCGCTCTAGAGCTGTGTTATAATAGCTCTCCGAAAATTTTTTTATCAACCAATATCACTAAGTGAGTCTGTATTGAAGCTTCATTCAGGACGTCATGCTCGTATCCCGTAATAATTGCTTGAAATTAAAAAAAAATGCCAATTTTCACCTGCATGATAGGCTTTTTCCCTACACATTGCCGACAATGCAAAATAAAACATTTTTAACAATAATTTATACACATTTTAGTTTCATGAGAGTTGACATTATCTTTGGAATTTTTATTTATTTATTTTCAAAGGGGGTGTCGCTTCTTATGTCTCATATTAATCAAAATCTCAAAACCAATGTCTTTAAATTCATTGTTTTTCTTATCGATAACTTTCCGAAAAATAATACTTTCTAAGAAAAGTTGTTATCCAGAGATAATATGATTATAGACCCACCTTGTATTTTTTAATATTTATTCCGTCCCTATTCCGGCGATTACGACATGCCTTTACCTGCAGCTAGCCTTTTTCTATCGGTGACGTCACTATTTCCATATAAGGTCATGTCAAAATTCGACAAACTTGTAGACTTTACATTTGTTGATTTGCAATATGTCAGTCGTGATATTTCAGAAAACGGAAATACAAAAGCAGAGACTACAGATCGAAAGTGTGTATTATAGTGGCAGGTTACATGTAAATAACAAACAGCATTTTACAGCTGCAATTTGCATCTCTAGGAAAAATTAGATTGAAGGCCTGCGGGGTCAACTCTGAAGTGTTTATCCCTGAGTTTTATAGGTTACACGATCAGGCCCCGCCGCCACCAAAACATTATCGTACTCAGCCTCAATTCTCAACTCAAGTGTTGAGGACGTCCTCAACTGAGAAAATTCTCAAATCACCGCCACCAACGTTGTTGAGTATGTACTCAGTTGAGTACAAACTTTACTTTCTCAACTCTACTGAGTACGTACTCAGCTGATTTGTTTTCATTGATTTAAGCGGTTTTGTGAAATGCAAATGTAAACAAAATATACAGCTTATTGTGATTGTTGCGTATTAAAGTAGTCAGAGTATCGCACTACGTCATAATAAGGATTTTACAATATTGGTTCGACTTTGACAAAGCGTTTTAGATACCCTGTATTGATTTTGCTCTACATCGCTGTTGTAAACAATGGCAATAATAAGCAATTAGAACGGTAATATGTGTATTCTATAGGAGATAGAAATGATTAATGTTGAGGAACTCGATTCTGTTAAAGTAAAATGAAAAACGAAGTTTCTGATTAACCAGAATCTCAGGTATGCTTATATCTTTTTTGTTTTGACACCCCCCCCCCCCCGAATTTTTCTTTTTCTTTTACAAAAACCGGTTTAAATTTAGAGACAGAAGCTATTTCGAATTTAATCAATCGTAAATTAATTAATGTTTAAATGATATCTAACATTGTCGACAGATCTAGGCAGAAAACTGTAGGAAAATGTGATTTTTACGGATTGTTTCGTCAGGGTCTACTTGGTTCAGAGCTTATAGCTTAAAATAATTACCAATTTTGGGTAAATTAGAACATACAAAATAGAGTATACATATTTATTTAAGCCATATCTCATCAATAATTTTGCGCAAATTTTTGTAAGTAAGTACGCTTTATGGACCTGATGTATCAAAATAGAATACAAAAAATGCAATGCTAGCATCGCGTTTGATAATTTTTTTACTATTTTATGGACTCAAACTTAAATTCATGGTGTTTATTCTATGGATTGACATCTTAGAAAAAAGATTAGGTAAAAAAAATTATATGTTGACGGATTACTTTTCACGCTAATTTACCCAAAATTGGTAATTATTTTAAGGAAAAACGGACGTCTGGCAAATTTCATAATTGTTAATAATTTTCGCAAGGGGGTACACCCGTCTGAGAGGCGATAACAAACAAACTAGCATGTAAACATACATATTTTCTTTTGTATATGTATTGCTAGAATGTATATTTATCATTTAAAGCTAAGCTTTTAATGATTGAGCCCATTTAATGCCGAGTATAGGACTACCTTAAATGAATATTATCGTCTGATTTGATTATTACTAAAATAATGGAGCTTGTGGAAATTCAAACGTCAAACACAGGGCGAAAAACCATCTTTAAGCAAGTCCTTAAAGGTGGCTTAAAGGTGACTTAAAGGAGCTTAAAGGCTATTCAACCTTTAAGCTGCCTTTAAGTCACCTTTAAGCAAGTGCTTATAGGTCCTTAATGTCCAAACTTCTTTAAGCCACCTTTAAGCCACCTTTAAGCCATCTTTAAGTGGCATTTACGCTCTCTTTACACTGCCTTTACACTGTCTTTAAGTGGCCTTTAAGTCAATATTGATCAAGCTGAACAATAAAAACATATTAAATGCAAAAGCTCTTTTATAGAGAAGGGAGGGGGTCATCCGACTGATAATATAATTTCCAAGGAAGGGGGGGGGGGGGGGGGGGGGTGTTCCAGGCGGTTTTAATCGTCGCCCCATTAAACACAGATAGCTATCATCAGCACCGCTCCGATGGACACAGATTGCCGTTATAAAATTCTTTATAATTTTTGGGGGGTTTCAAAATTATTGTAGGGATGAGCGCAGTCTCTGTATTTTAATATGTGCATAAAACTAATTAGAGTATGTTTGTTTCCTATTATAAATTAATCGGTGAAAAAATCTCTCTCTCTCTCTCTCTCTCTCTGTTCCTCCGGTTATTAAACAAAATAAAGATAATGAACCAAAATGCATGATTTAATTTGATAATCGGTTTAAGGTTTGTATTTTTTTTTTCAATTTTCATTATTTCTAATTCTAGATCTGCTAGATACATGTTAAAGATGAAAAGACTCTCAACTGCCTTTGTTATATCGGGCAGGATATTACTGCTTTGTTTGTCTAGACATAGTTTTGTTCGTTTGTGTATATCTAATTAGAGTCTATTGTTTGTCCAACTTAAGAAAACCCCTGGAACTAACACAGAATATACAAGATATACACAACAGTTGTGTCGTGTGCCCAGGTGCATGTTTGTGTATATCTAATTAAAGTCTATTGTTTGTCCAACTTAAGAAAACCCCTGGAACTAACACAGAATATACAAGATATACACAACAGGTGTGTCGTGTGCCCAGGTGCACGTCAGGGTTTCTAAAGGCGTTGAATCTTAGTATGTACGAGTATACGATAAGTCTAGTGAATAAAAGTTAATTTACATTTGTAATTCATTTTCAAAGTATTATATCCTAGCTCTGGGTTTCAAAGATGTTACGTCTACAAATTAACGATACATGTATGTAAGAGTAAAATCTTGAGGCTAATTAATTAATGTACCGGTGGTCATAAATAGGGGTTGATTATTTGAATATATGTTTAAGGGTAAATATGTCAAATATACCCGGCCTGGCACATCATACAATTGTATATACAAGTCATTTGCAATTGCCACATGCAGTAAATACGTCACCGGTAATTGGTAATTTTGTTTGTAATAGAATTGATAGTTTAAAAATCATGTACATACAATTACATGTAAATATTTAAACATATTGGAACGGCGCCGCGATCATGAAAACCGGGAAATTGAACAAATACCCTAATAGTATCAATGCATTTCATAAAAGAAATGATTTCATTTTCTTTCTTACATTTTTATAGCTATAAATTAGATGAACGTATATCTACTCAGTTTAAATTTATTAACTAAGAAAGCCTACTATAGTGAACCTAACGGTTTCCATTTAGGTATAATATATTTCTGTTCACTGAAGACCAAGTTCCGTATTTCATTCTAAATACACGCATGCATGTAATTTATAAATTAGATATAACTGATTGTTACAAACTGAATGGTTTGTCCAAATCTTTTCAAGTAAACACATTCAATACAGTGATTCAATATCCACTGATATATACGATATAAAAACGCTCATATATATGTAAGTTGCCGTGGAGCAGAGGAAGTGTGGTGATGCTAGTAAACTAAGGGTCCCGGGTTCAATTCTCGCCGTGGCCGGGTTTTTTTTTGTGTTTTTTTTTTCATTTTTCTTTCTAGAACAAAAACCGTTTTAATACCTTTTCTTTCATAAAGTTAATTCATTTTGTTGGAAATTAAGCACAATATTGAAATAATTTTTTTTTAATGGCTTAAAGGTGGCTTAAAGGTAGCTTAAAGGTGGCTTAAAGGTGGCTTAAAGAAGTTTGGACATTAAGGACCTATAAGTTGTCCTTAAAGGTGGCTTAAAGGTGGCTTAAAGATAGTCTTTAAGCTGCCTTTAAGCCATCTTTACGCTTTCTTTAAGCCATCTTTAAGCAACACATATAGCTTAAAGGTAGCTTAAAGGTGACTTAAAGATCGTCTTTAAGCTACCTTTAAGCATCTTTAAGCTATCTTTAAGGAGAACTTAAAGATGGTCATTCATCCTGTGAAAAGAAACGAGTTTTGATAAGAAAAGGTGCACCAATTGGACCCCAGAGGAGGAGATACTTCTAATTGAAGAAGTTTTAAAGAACGAAGAAACACTTTTCGGCAAAATGAAGGGTTCGGGGAGTAAAGGGAAGCATGGCCAGGTGAAAGAGTCGACCTGGAGATCCATCGCCGAAACTCTGAATTTGTAAGAGCTTCTATGTATGATATACCAGTAACAGTATTTAGTTTTCTCAATTATAAAGGAAAACAATATCTTACGTCACCCTTCCGCGACTTGTTGTTTCGGTTTCTAAGTAATCTCCCCTGATTTAAGCAAAGGTGACGTGTCATTTCGACTCCTGACCTTCTGAAATCGGACTTTTCAAAACTATTTACTTAGTCTATTTTGTTTACCTTTAATTAGTAAGGAAAATATGCATGCTTTGGAAAACGTTTTAATGATATACTGCCTTGTCAATCTGTGCCCGTAACTTGGGCACTGGAAGTTAATGTAAATATATTGTATGTGCATGTATATAAAAAAATATATATACATGCACATACAATATATTTACAACAACGTCCAGTGCCCGTGGCCCATATACGGAACTCAGTGAATGGTATAACTAATCTGGGCGTTAAAAATGTTTAAGCAAAATTGGCTTTTTAAATTAGAAAGACAAGAACGACAGGGACAATGAAACTGTTAAAAAAAGAAGTTCAACAACATCAAACAGCGAGGTATATAATTTATTGATTAAAAGTTGTTCTTGTGTTGTTTTTGCATGTTTCAGTTTATTCTGCTTCTGCTTCTTGTAATTTTGTCGCCGTTGATACTAATTCTTTTTTACTATATCTGAATTTTATTTTTTATTTGTAATAAAACAAATCCACAACCGATTAAAAAAATCACCGTTTGCTGTTTCTGTTATCATTAAAATTATCTTCCGTAAGAACTATTTAATTCTATTTTATTATGCATTCATAAAAATATATTTGGAGTGAAAAATTGAGTGCTTTGGAATAATAAAAAATGTGAAAAAAATATAAGCGGTAAAGTGATCTTGTGTTAGTAAAACTGACGGAATTACAACACTAAGAAAAAAAACCCAAAAAAAACAAAACAAACAAACAAACAAAACAACAATGTTTAATTTCTTCATACATGCAAATAAAAAGTTAAATGCTAAAGTTTATTTAAAGAAGATGTTATTGTGTAGAGTTCAAAACAAAAATAAATAACGAAATAAATATTATTAATATTGTTAAAATGCATTGATACAGGCAAAGAGAAAATTGACATGATACGAAGGCCTAAGACAGGTGGGGGTCCTGCTCCCCCTTCATTAACAGCGTCGGAAGATGCTTTGATGCAGGCACTAGACGGGCGGCCACAAGTTTGCGGCTTGTCGGAAGGGATCGACACGGATGCAGTCGACGGTAGTTAATTCTTAAACAATAAATACACTCAGAAATTGTCTCATCAGTTCATGTTTACTTGCATTGTAAAATTTTCAAAATCCAATTAAAAACATTCAAAATTTATAATTTACACAAATAATAATACTTTTACAAGAATCGTACGAGTACAGTAAAACTAATAAAAATAAATTTATCAATAATAGAAACTGAAATTGAGCCAAGCGCAGCAGAAATGTCTTTGCCGGCATCCACGTCATTGGATCTCCCCTCTGGATCCACGAATGATCGCCATTCGAGAAGGAAGCCAATTTTATTGCTTGAGTATTTACTTGAGATAGGTATCTAGCTATCTCAAATATTTTGAGTACGTACTCAAAATTTTTATTTGAGTACGTACTCAAATATTTGGTGGCGGTGATTTGAGGCTGAGAATAGGGAGATGAGTATTTTCTCAGAGTTGAGGCTGAGTTTTGTACTCAACTATGTTTGGTGGCGGCGGGGCCAGAATTACACATATTCATACTCAGACTCACACACAAACACGATTACATATTCGGATCTACAAGTTTACATGTCTGGATTTTTGAACACGATTACCCTCCATACTTCTTCTTCAGAATACTGGGTAGGGCTCTTCAAAGAGCATTAACACGTATACAAAGAAAGAGTTGCATTAAAACAATTTAATTCGACTGAAAAACATTGAATGCCATTATAATTTAACTTGCTATTGAGGTCGCATTTTAACGTAACCTTGTTTATAAATCAAGCCGTCTTCCTAGCTACTATTATGCAACATCAATAGCTCGAGGTCAGTTCATGGAGCATCTTCTTATGATTTAGGTCAGTTCATCGAGGTCAACTGCATTACTGAATGAATCTTTCGATCGAAATTCTTACGCGTGAGATAAAATGTGCATTCTTGAATTAACAGGTCGAACCGTATTTTATGTATGTTAGCATCTCTTAAGGTAAATGAATTGAAATAAAACTGAGTAAAATGTTATATAAATACTAAACCAAACTTCAAGTTTTTATAAGAACTACTTATGCAAGCGGAATGTGTGCGCACGTGAAAGCATTTGCCGGATGCCTCATATGGACACAACAATGATCGGCCGAAGCCGATCACAATTTAGAAATAATTTAGGCAATTCTATGACATTGATCATACTGATCTTAATTTCAAAGGAAAAATCCAAATGTTTTGGGGTCTAAAGAAGTCAGCTCTGTGAAACATTATTGTTGAAACTTTCCCGATCTTCTGCATGAATAGTGCGTTTGGCCTCATATATGATTTGATCTGTATGATCTGATATGGACTTGATACTTAGTATATATTCGGGTTGACACATTCTCTGCGCCTGAATCTAGCTCTTTGTCCTAGCGACAAGCTTGACAGCTTTCGGATTCCAACATCAAAATAAGTTTTCTGACGATTATGGGTAATTTTCCTCTTTTGCCTGGTAATACCTTCTGATACTACTTTTGGGTTCAGTTGATGATGTTTTTTGTATAGAAGTACACATTTTCCTGCTGCAGGTATGGAGTCCCCCGAATAACTCGTACATGTAAGTCTTACACTGATATTAACGTGTGGTTTTTCTTATATTTTTGGTATATTTCATCTGTGAAGATATTTATTTGTGAACATGTGTCCAACTTAAACTGTACTGTTCTATTATTGGTATTTAGGTTCACATATATTTCATCTTTGTTATTTTTATTTTCTTTTATTGTCAATCATTAGTTTAGAATTTAAAATTTTAAGCTGCTTCATAACTTTATAAGATAAAAACTCTTATTGAAAAATGTTTTGTGTGTAAAAATTTTAATGTCAATTAATAGCTGCCTTGATAGCTTCTTCCACACCATAAATTAGAATTTTTTATTCATGAATAATGCAATTAATTTGAAAATATTCTCTCTGAACTGAAACCTGCAGAGAAAATTGAATTCCACATTCATTTTGTGATTGGCTGTCATTTATCCTGGGCCTTGGCATTTAATTTATATTAACAATATTTCAGTGTTTACATTTATCTGCTATAAATACAATACTATATTTAAATGCTTTGAAAAAAAAAGCCCCTACATAAGTTAAAAATTACCATTCCTGCTAATTGTTGAAAAGCGATATCAAATTTTATAGCAATATCGAAACTAATCTTATTAACGCTAGTATAGTTCAATAATTTATTGTAAACTTTTGAAAGATGTTTTTAAATGTAAAGGTAAGACTGAATTACCCCAGTAGTACAAAATGTTCAAGATGGTGTGGTAAATATATCCTATAGTGATATTGATAAGGTTAAGTCATTAAACAACTATGTTACATCAATTTCATCTACACATGATAATGAACCAACAATACCACAATTTCTTTTAATTTGTAATAAAAGTTTTGATAAAATTGTTATCACAGAACAAGATGTTATTGACATTATTTCTATTCTACCCGTGAGCAAAGCAATAGGACCAGATAATATCAGTCATTAGATGCTAAAGACTACTATTTTTCTGTATCAATTACTTTGTGCCTATTGTTTAATCGGTATTTGAAAAAATGTCCATTTCCTTTTAAATGGAAAATAGCCAATGCACTACCTCTACTTAAGAATGGTAATCCGTCACTGGTATCTTATTAAAGACCGGTATCTTTATTTATTTGTGTTTGAAAAATACTGGAAAGAGCTATGTTTAAGTATGTTTACAACTTTTTTCATTCAAATGATTTGTTTTACAAGTATCAAGCTGGGGTTTTTTCTGGGCATTCCAGTGGATATCAACTCTCATTGAGACGTATGATTGCATTGTTAAAGCCATTGATGAAGGAAAACTTTGTTGTATGGTATATTGCAATTTATCAAAAGCATTTGATAGAGTTTGGCATAAAGGGCTAAATTTTAAATTACAGTCAGATGGAATTAGTGGAAATTTACTAAAGTGGTTTGAAAGTTTTTTAAATGGTCGAAGTCAAAGAGTTTTCCATAGAAATATTATGTCTATGTATAAATGTTTATATGCTGGTGTTCCACAGGGGTCAGCTCTAGGACCTCTTTTATTTATTTATCTATGTTGATGATGTAGTAGAAAAAATGTCCAGTTTATGTAGACTGTATGCTGATGGCAATTCTCTACAACATTGTTCAACTAATATTCATGACATTAAATAAGTTATTAATAATGATTTGTATTGCCTTAATACTTGGTTCAAGCAATGGCTCTCGACATTTAATTCTTTAAAAACTAAAGCAATGTTATTTAGTACAAGGAAAAACCTACAGTTTCCATGTTTAAAATTTCAAGACTGTGCTTTGGATTTTGTGTCAACGCATACATATCTAGGTATTACTTTGTCACAAGATCTAGACTGGTCAACATACATCGATTCTATTCATGAATAAAAAATGCCTACAAAAAATTAGGATTACTTAAAAAAAACTACAATTCAATGTCAGTCGTAAAACAATATACTTATTAGATGTTACTTTTATAAGACCCCAATTGGAATATGCATCCGACGTTTGGAGTGGCTGTTCAAATTCTGATTCGGACAACCTTGAAAAATTACAGTTAACAGCAGCGAGAATAGTTACAGGGTTGACTTCACTAGCATCACGAGACTCTTTATATCAAGAAACTGGGTGTGAATCACTTCTTGATAGAAGAAAAGAAAAGCTAAAAACAACTATGTATACAATAAATCAGAGTTTAGTGTCTGAATATCTAACTAAAATTTTCCTAAGCACCCGATCGCTTGACTCTACTTATACTACAAGACAATCTCAAAATTGTAGTATTCCAAAATGTAGATTAAATATTAATAAATAACCTTTTGTTTTAACAGCCATAGATTTGTGGAATGATATACCTTTAGAAATTATAAACTCGCCAACATTGAAATCTTTTAAGAACAATTTTTTGTCTTCTGTATCTCAACCTCCATCATATTTTTCATATGGATAACGTTACTGGAATGTAATTCACACTAGACGACACAATCGTATTTAAAAAAAGATTTATATATATGCAAAATTATTGACAGTCCTTTATGCTCATGTGGAAAAGTAAAAAATGCATATCCTTACTTGTGCAAAATATATCATGAAATGATTTATTCAATTTTATCTTTAGAATAGAAAATCAACACATTATCGACACGCATGTTTTGTTATGGGGAGATAACTCCATCAGTATTGCAGAAAATGAAAATTTATTTTTTAACGTTCAGCTATTTTTAAAGATCTGGACGGTTTCAACATGTATAGAATTAGATAAATCTATTATAATTTTGTACTTCTTTAGTCAATGTATATCTTCTTTGGTAACTTCAATGTTGGAATTTTATTATGACCTTTGATATTGTCATTTTTCATAATAGTGTTAACTTTATGTCGAAATTTTACAAGAGAGGGCGTTTTACGTTTGCAGAACTTGTGCCTGATCCAATTGTATATACCATCTTTACAATAAAATATGTTCAAATCAACATTAAATAAATAGATATCAAGTAAATTTGAAAACAACATAACTCTTATTAAATCAAAGTCGCTGCTGTTTTCCATATTCTTCTTATCTGTTATCATGCAAATATTAATTAATTGATTACTTAAGGATGACGTTTACTCAGAATGAAAAAAAAATTCCACTGATGATAATAAAAAACCAACTAGTGTGTGTTATAGACCTTTTATTGTAGTGTTATTTTTCATTTTCTAAAAGTAGGTTAAAAAGTAGGTCAATTACCTACTTTTTGAGTTAATGGCCATTGTATATTTTTGGAAAATTAAAGGAAAATCACTTAAAATTATACACCATGATTGAAATTGTCTTAATTGTGAAAATAATACAAGTTGCTCAACACTTTTGAAAATAAAATACAATTTATGAATGGCAGTGACACTAAATACATACAAAGCATTAAGTTTTCCTTCACAATTTTTATAAATATTCCAGTTCGAATTTCCTCTATCATTTTCCAAATTCCTACCCATTTTTGATCCAATTTTACAATAAATTGAATGATGATAATACAAAAACATTTGTAGTATAATACTACTTATATTGGTCTAATTCTGTTGGCATATAATTTATATGAGGTCAATGATCAAAATTTTGAGATATGGTGTCTTTTCTCGTTTTTTTTTATTTTTATTTATTTTATATAGAAAAAGAGATATTAACATTTGCTAGAGAAGACGAATTGATCCTTGGAGAAGACATTGTTACCAAAACAGGGATAACAACAGGAACAACATATGGATATCTTATAGAAGACAGTACGTCCCTAAAAATGGAAGTTTCGGGGGTACACTTTGATGGCTGCAATAGTTATGAAATAGAAAACATCGATGATGATGATCCTTTCTTTCTTGAAGGAGATTCTGGTTCTGGCGTTTATGTAATAAAAAATGGAAGCCAAATAAAACCATTAGGCATTGCTTATGGTTATTCGGAATCAACAACGGCTGTTTGCAATATTAGGGAGATTGTCGATGAACTCGATTTGCAAATAGTCAGATATTTTTAATTAAAAGATAAGTTAACATCTTTAGAGACATTGGAAATATCCGCAGAAAAAACGAAAGAAAAATCGAATGAACCGATCGGCACGTCTTAGTCATAGATTCAATATGTACCTCAAAAAGCTTAAATTACATATCGCTTTCATTCTCAAACAAAAATAATTTGTCATTTGATGGCATTTTGGAATGGACAAAATGAAAAGCATTTAGCAATTTTCACTTGACCAGGTCAAAAGCTTACAAAGGTGTTTGTATTTTTTATGGAATCGTTTGGAAAATTGATGAACTCACGGATATTTTTGATATATTTTATCTATTCATTGTTCTCTATGGTAATTAGTTAAGAATAATGGTTTATTATGTCACTGAATGCAAGTGCGAAGGAAAACTTTCATCATGCCAATAATATAGAAATAATACCTTTAAAATAAAAATATATTGAATCTGCTATTTTGTGCAAAATATGCAATGTTTTATTATCAAATGGTAAGACTATCAATGGAAGGTTATAAATACATGTATGTTTTATTTTTTTTTTATTACTTTAAAACCATTATTATTTTTTGTACATTTGTTTTTGTTGCTAAATTTTATTACGGGCCGCCAGAAGGCGGTCCGTTATTTGATATATATTTAGATATTGTAAGTGCGTTTCTGTGGGATAGCTTTTTTTTTATATAGAATTAAAATTATGCTTATTTTATGAATTAAAGGTACATTTGCAATATGTTTTATGAAGTATGTTTTATGCCTTTAAAAATATTACATATTTTCTGTTTTACTGTCACTGTAAAACGGATCATAGACTGTCGTGTAAGGCGCGATTTTACTGAGATTATAATCTATTCTGAAAAATGCTGAGTTTTTCATTGTATCGGAATCGGTATACGGGACATTCTAAAGACCTGAAATACTTAAGACCTGAATTACATGAAATTTTATATAAATGATATATTTGAATTTCTTTGTTCTGCGTCAAATAAAATGACTTTGTGTGTGTGTGTGTGTGTGTGTGTGTGTGTGTGTGTGTGTGTGTGTGTGTCTATTATATTTCCATGTGAAATGTGGTAGAAAATTTTCATAAAATGACGTCCATATCAATTATTTACGCAAAAAATATGAAAGACCTGAAAATTTTAGCTGACCTGATCTATTTTTAAGATTTTTGAGAATCCCATGCAATTAAATAAGCAAGATTATCTTCATAAACTGAAACGTAGATAATATTTTCAATTCCATTCAGGAAAAAAAATATCCGGCTTATTTTTTACATTTAAAATTGTGCAGTTTCTACCGGAAGAGCATATGATCTTACATGATTCAATACAATGCAACAAAAAATAAAAATGGTTTAAAATACATAATCTCAAAGAGAATAAAGCTGAGTTGAACTTTGTGTTAGAGAAATGCAAATCAATGTGTTCTTCATTACTTTATACTATGGCAATGGTCACACCATTACCGTTAGAAATGCTTTCAGTAACTAACTTGATTCCTAATAATATAGTAAAATGTTAATCGTCAAAACGTGTTGATGAAAAATATATTAAAATTTACCATAAACGATTAATACTACAACCACCTCGTTTTTTCTTCTTGTGGTGTGTTTTGTGTAAACAGCTAATGATGATTTATACAACAATTATATATTTGCGGTCCATTTTTTTTTTATCGTATGACAAATGATGAAGAATTATATCACCTGCCAATAACCATGTAAGCACTATTGAAAGTCCATGTAAATAATATTATATAGTAAGTTGAAAAGGATTATAAGAATGGAAATGTCTTACTGTAACCTAGCAATTAAATGTTGTCGACACACACCTGATCCTTACCTTTGTTAGAGGTCCGTGTTCTGCTCTGCTCCTGTTTTGTATTTGATTTTTGAGCAACGTTCGTTGTCCCCACATATAATACATTTGAAAGAAAATTAGGAAATTAAACGAGACTTACCTTGGTAAAGGCGAAGTTTGATCCCAATTATTGGAGTAAATAAAAGGTACTGTAGAGATAAGGTGAATAGCACTGCGCAGCCGCGAAATCATTGCTTCAAAGTTAAAAACAAAATTGGGTAGATACATTCCGCATATATATTAATTCTGTTCATTTTTGCTCAACTTACACCCTCTGCAGGGTGGGAGGGAGACACCTTATCTCTACATGGCCTTTTATTTACTCCAATAATTGGAATCAAACTTCGCCTTTACCAAGGTAAGTCTCGTTTGATTTCCTAATTATTTTTCGTAAATGTCACTTCCGAGATAATGTGAATCTTAAAAGCACAACACAAAAAAAAATTTCTATATGAAAACAAATTCTTTAATTCAATTTCGAAACTGCATTTGAATACTTATCATTATTGACAACAGGTTTATCAAAAAACTTTCGGAAGGTTTAAACATTGGACCATCCTACTTTTGTCAAAATATCATCAACAGGAACAAAGTTCCCCTTTGCTTTGGACACAGAAGCAGCTCGAGCACTGTGAGCTTTAAATATAGTGGTATCAACTCCAGCTGCACACATAACAGTTCTAATCCAACGTGCAATAGTGTCTCCTGATACCTCTTTATGAGGCTGTACATAACTAATGAACAATGAATCACATGTCTTTCTTAATCTTGCAGTCCGAGATATATATTCACATAAAACAAGGTAAACACAAAGCCTCCTACCTGGAAGATAAGTTTTTAAAACCATGTCAGACATGCTACTGTTAGGTCTACATGTTTTCAAAAGGTCACTAAAAGTAAAGACAAAGCTGTTCTTCC
Source organism: Magallana gigas (assembly GCF_902806645.1). Taxonomy (NCBI): domain Eukaryota; kingdom Metazoa; phylum Mollusca; class Bivalvia; order Ostreida; family Ostreidae; genus Magallana; species Magallana gigas. The sequence continues at coordinate 17,578,771 of NC_047560.1, read as the reverse complement.
TTTTTGTCATATTACTAAGTTTCATACATGAACTAGTTTGCACTCTACTTGCACAGATTAAACTAATCAACATAACTAACTTCAATGTCAAGTTTTTCAAACTCAAAAATTTAACAGGTGACAATTTTCTCAGGTACTTTAAAACAATAGATGCATCCCATGTATGTACATATCTTGATTTTGATGGTCTCAGGTTAAAATCACCTTTCATAAATCTTATAACCAATAGATGACATCCAACAGAAAAACCATCAAAAATCAAACCAACATAAAATAAAGCCCCTCGGGCTGTATTAATAGCGCTATAACCTAAACCTTGGTGAAAAAGATATGCTAAGAATTCAACAACAGTTTCTATAGTTGTACAAAATGGATCAACCGATTTTTCACCACAGTACTTAAACCGTCTCTTATAAAATGTTTTATATTGTTTCTTGGTTCCGGCTGATGCCAATAGGATGGAGGCTGCTTGGCGAGAAATTCCTCGTTTTTGGAACTGCAACCGGACAATCGACATGCCATCAGCACTAACGAGTCCTTCAGAGGATGCTGCACATCCGTGCCCGGAAGAGTCAACAGATTGTCTGTCACTGGTAAAATTACTGGATGATCCACCAATATCTCTAGTACTCGGTTGAACCATGGCTGTGTTGGCCAAACTGGAGTCACAAGAACGCACTCTGCCTGGTCCTGACAAATCTTCCTCACCACACGTCCAATGAGACTGAAAGGAGGATTGATATAACCATACATATTTGTCCAAGAAAAACTAAATGCATTGACATAACGAGCATCTGGGTCAGGATGCCAAAAACAATATATATGAATCGTGTGGCAAATAAATCAATTTCAGGTTGTTCCCATTTTGACATATTTCTGTTGAACACAGTTTTTTAACATCCATTCTATCTGATCATCAAATTTGCGCGACAAATTGTCCGCTGTCAAGTTATCTTTACCAGGTATATGCCATGCACTTAACCACAAGTCCCTTTTCATACACCAGAACCAGATTTCTTTTGCAAGTTTGTCACATTTTATTGAGGTAATACCCCCCCCCCCATGTTATTGATGTATGATATAGCTGTAGTGTTATCCATAAAGAATCTAATATTCTTTTTCGTCACAGCAGAGCAAAACGATTTAAGTCCAAAAAAGCAAGCTAGCAGTTCTAAATAATTGATATGATTTCTAGCTTCCTCAATGGTCCATCTACCCCCTGATTTTAAATCATTCATTACTGCACCCCATCCAAGGTGAGAAGCATCAGAGGTAATAATGATTTCATATGGTTCATGTACAATTCGTCTTACTGCTGTAGAAATATTAGAAATCCACCAATCTAATTCTATTTTAATTTCTTTTGTTATAATCATTGAAGCATCATAGTCATACTGTGAGTGTACAAGTGCATCAGTCTTTGCCCTTTCCATGGCACGATAAAACAACTGACCAAATTCTACTGCCAAGAAGCTAGACACTAACAATCCAATAACTTTGGCAACTTCCCTAATTTTTTCGTTTGTTCTTTTCTTTAATTTTTTGCATGCCTCTAAAATAGACAACTTTCTTTCGTCGCTAAGAAAAACTATCATCAATTCAGAATCAATTACATTTCCTAAGAAAGTGATTTTAGTACTTGGTGCTAGAGCAGATTTTTCATAATTGACTACAAAACCTACACTTTCTACTAGGGCCAAAGTTTCAGAGACATGATCTGAACACTCTTGCACAGAACTCCCCAACAGTAACGAGTCATCGATATACCCAATAATGACATGTCCTAATCTTCTAAGTGTTGCATACACAGGTTTCAGTAATTTTGTAAAAATTCTAGGTGCACTAGCCAACCCCTGGGCGAGACAGGTATACTGATAAACTTTATTTCTCCAAATAAATCTCAAGAACTTTCTGTGTTCTTCTGCCACACACATAGTATGCATTACTAAATTCAACACTAACAAAATAACAACCTTGAGTTACTAATTCAAGAGCACTTTCAAAAGTGTCCATTTTAAAATGATGATACACAATATTTTTGTTAAGCTCTTTTAAGTTTAATATAACTCTATAACTACCATTCCTTTTGGGTCTAGTGAAAATGGTGGAAATGAAACCATCACTTAAGTCAGCATATTCAGACAACCCCTCAGTTACATTCATTTCTAATAACAATTTAACTTCATTGTCTATCACACATGATTCAGCTGCACTAAACCATGGTTCAAAAGGTTTTGAAATTTGTACAGGAGCTATATAATTCTCAAACTCTAAGTGACAACCTTTCACAATATCCAAAACAGTTGTGTCTGATGTTAACTGTTCCCATTCAGAAATAAAATTCTTAAGTACACCTGCTCTAAACTTAGTTCTAGACGTACATACCTTCTCAACTACTTCCGGAGGCGACTCTGCAGGCCTCTTCGTTGGTAGTTTTTTTGCATCAGATGAGTATGCCGACGAACTAGAGTAGGGTCCAGGACTTCTTGCAGCACCTCGCACAAATCGTCCTCTTGCTCGACCTCGAGTTGAACGGCCACGAAACCCTCCTCTATAGCCAAGTCCGATTTCGTTACTAATTTTAGAACAATCAGTAATGTCTTTGACTGTCTTTGGTACATCATCACCAAACAAATAGTCAGTGTACTTTAAATTATGACTACAAAGGTGAGTATATTCACCTTTCATGTCCGCTTTCATCGACTCTCTGCGTAACATACACAACTGTCTATTAGCATGTCCAAGTAATGCCAATGATTCCATGGCATTTTGTCAACAATCTGAAACGTGCTAGGGGGTAGCCATGTATTGGTAAGAACATACTTACTTACAATGTTAAACTAGATAAATACCTTTTTAAAAACCTGTAGTGCAATAATTCTACTGCATGTGTTACCAAAATGTAAATAAATAATGGTCGTTGTGAAATGTGACTTGAAAGACATGTTTTAGTATGAAATGTGTATGCAGGTGTATTATAGTCAGTTTTTACACATATTGGTACCTAGTATACGTTAAAAAATAGTGTATGTTATTCTTAGAATATTGTGTTTGTGTCAATCATGCCTTCACTGGCTTTAGCTGCAGAACTGTAGCTCTCCGGGAAAAAAATATTGACAGACCGGAGAGCTACAGGGCCATCCATTGAAAAAATTGTATATTTATTGCGCAGAAAAACGTGCGCTAGTTTTCGACTGATTTACCTTATTTATACGCAAATTCTGTGAAAACAATTAGTACTATTAAATTCTTCATGCAATTTACAACTGATATCGTCTCTTCACTTGCCTCGGATAGCCTTTTAAATACCATCACCAGTCCCGTAAATTCATGTGGTGCACTTTGTTTACATGTAAAAATGGCGACTCTCGATCTCGATGTAAATTCAATATACTTGATTTTCCGAGGTCGGTAGTGCGTTTCGGAGAAAGTCAGAGGTAAATAAAGAGGCGATATCAGTAGTAAATTGCATGAAGAATTTAATTGGTACTAATTGGTTCGGGTTCGTTATCGGTTTGGTCTGTTGAGACGGTTAGAAATGATATTATGCATAACAGTGCATTGTTTTCACTGTAATCGTATAGTGGTTATAACTTTTATTTATACCAGGAGTTCCATGATATTCTTAAGTCTATAGTCGCTTAAGATTAAGTCAGTCTCATATCCGTCTGTTTTCAAAGTCTAAATCCAAAACTCCATAACAATGTAAACGTTCTAGAAATTTATATCAACGCTCAATCACTCTGTCAAATATTTACGAGTATCTCAAAATCACACTAACTCTAGCCCAAGTTCCAGCTACATGTAAATGAAAACACTTGTTATGGTACCATAGATTTATTAATGAGCAAATGTCATATACACAAATATACAGTTATACAAACTTCCCGTTATCACCACCCTTACCAAGTTACAACGTAAATGTAAGCCTGCCTTAAAGTTAATTTAAAGTCCAAGTTACCCAAACCTAATACAAACCCACTTAGCACAGACTAAATGCCTAGCATGCTGCACAATGGAAATTTACGGGACAATAAGCAAGACACTAAGCTAGGTAATGACCGAGACGAGAAACGGAGTATGGGGCCCACCCATCTACCCGAGGAAGTGAGTTGACTCGAACCTTAGAGAAGATTCCACGTCAACTGCCGGACGAACGCAAATCCCGACTTTATATGCACCGCGCTCTGGGGGTGTGTTTCTCTTAACCAATCAAAACGACTATATGTATTTATAACTCGAACTAGCTTTTCCCCATATCATTATGAATAACACAGACGTTTTCCGAATGATACTTAAACAAATACAACCAATCATATTTATCGTTACGTTTTGCTTAAACCATAGACAAACATGTGCTTGACATGTGACCATGCTAAACATCACAAATGTCTACAAACCGGTAGGGGACCTGTATTGCGTATGCAATACTCCCAGAATGCTTGTTTAAATTAAATTTGGCATTACTATTTCATATAAGTTTTCTAATATACTCTTTTGTATACAAACAGAACAAAAATACTCAGTTACAATTGGAAATGGACATAATATATATAAAAATTGTCTGATAAATGTATAGGTCTTGTTCATGAACAGAAGACAATGGCAGAAAAATATTAAGTTTTAGCCATCAAATACAAATATTATTATTTTTTAGAATATTATTTAATATGAGATGAAAAAGAATTAAAATCATAATTGTTCCCCTTTAATCATATGTTTGGAGACAAAGCCACAGAAATTTGTACCATTTATATCTAATATTGCTGCACAGTATATATCCTATTGATCCCTGTAACATATCACTTTAGTTTCTAGAACAGCATGTCAGTTACTATATTTTTTTCTTAGAATGATGTATAGGGGTCATTAATTTATTTTCATTATATTAAACTAGATACAAATAGGCCTATTGCAACCATTTCATCGTTTAAATGGTATGGAGCTTTTGAAGCAAGTCTAGTGATTAATTTTGAATTACCTTTCATATGAAATATGACATCTAAATATTTTATTGCTGTACAGTATATCCTATCCATTGTAGTGACCTATAAGTCTGCGAGCTCAGCTACAGGCCAATACAGGGGCTCGGGAACCACGAGGGATCGATAAGCCAGTATCCGGTTGCAAACTCATTTATTGTTAGACCGTACCAAGTTGTTTCGTACCACACTCCTCCCCCTCATAATTTTTAAGAGATGTACAGTGCGTATTATATTTATGAAATAGTCAGCTGGGCCAGAAAAATCAAGCCACTTTGACTATATGCAAGTAAAACATCACAAGAAGGGGATAAAAGTTAATTTGGAACACATCCTTGAAGAAAAAGCATAATTATACAAATATATAAAAAAAAAACATATAAATTTTACAGAGGGAGGAGTGGATAAGAAGGAAAAGATATTCAAATACTCAAATATTCAAAAACATATAATTCGAATTAAAATTTCCAATGGCATAATGATTAATCGTCCAAAAGACAAAAATCCTTCATCCATTTAGGTGCCTGTCGTTTTCGAGCGGGTCTTTGGCAGATCTCCAGATCATCTGATGGTTCATTCTCATGTCCATCATCTTCGTAAGAACTGGACTGCGGTAATTCCTCCTGTACTTGATTTTGCAGTTTGGATTCCTTGTCATTGGGTTCTGGGTGAAGAACTGAATGTCGTAGCCTTTTAAGCCATAAGGGTAGATCTCTGTCTTGACAAAGTTTTAATCTGTCATGGTGGACCACCTTGTTTACCCTTTTCCCTTGGATTCTGTATAGCACATGATTAAACTTATAAACAATGACAAAAGGGCCTATCCATGGCTTCCTCAACTTCTTCGAATGGCCTACTTTGGAAGAGGTATCCACCATATATACCACATCACCCACCTCATAGCTTCTTGTGTTTGACTTTATGTCATAGGTCCTCTTCTGACGGAGTTGTGCTTCCTCCAAGTTGTCCCTCGCAGCTTGATGACACACTGAAAGAGCCTCCTCCAAATTTTTCACATATCCTGCTGGTTTTTGTCCTGGTATCTTCCTTCCTAACATTATATCTAAAGGTTGAGAGACTTCTCTCCCCAGCATCATTCTGTTTGGTGTGAATCCCGTTTGTCGATTGACAGTGGCACGGATTGCCCCAGCTATTTGGTGGAGGTGTAGGTCCCAATCTTTCTGCTGTGTGATGTTTTCCATATAACATCGGATTGTATCTTTCGACCTGTCCATTCGAGCAGGGCCTGTACGGGGTGGTTCTCGTCTTTGTTATCTGGAGTAGTTTACACACGTCCTGAAATAAGCGGCTCTCGAAATTTCTACCCTGGTCAGAGTGAACCTGGAGAGGGCACCCCAATCGAGATACAAAACCTTCCACAAATGATGTTGCTACTGTCTCCGCTTCTTGATCAGGCAGTGCATAACACTCTAACCACTTGGTGAATTGGTCGACTATCACTAAAATGTACTTGTTCCCTTTGCCGGACTCCACAAATGGACCCATCAGGTCAATATGCACTCTTTCTAAGGGTGCTCCAGCATGGTATTGGCCAAGGCTTGCTTTGGCATGTATATTTGCTTTCTTGTTGACATTACATACTGGGCATGTTCGGACATAAGACTCGCAATCTGAACTCATTCAAAAACAGATATACTTTGATTTCACCTTCTGTAGAGTTTTCTGCTGTCCCATATGGCCTGCTAATTTGTTGTCATGAGATCCTTCCAGAACACAGTTTTGTAGTGACTTTGGGACCACAAGCAAAAGTCGGGACATAGAGCCATCTAACCACTCATAGAAAAGGATACCATTCAAAATTCGTAGTTGCGATGAGCAGTTCCAAAAGTATTTGACAGCTCTACTGGAAAGGGACAGGTCCAGTTCAGTTGGGACATAGTTTTCTGTCTTCCATTTCATAAGGGTCCTTGTGTTTAAATTTTGCATTTGTGCATCTCTGATTTCTTCATCTGGTAAGGCAGAAGCCCAGTTACATGCATCCTTGTCTTTGGTGTTAGGTGTTTTCTTTGGTTTATCAGTTTCTTGAAGGGTCCTAACTGCTAGGGGGATTACATCATCAGCATCCTCCTGGAAGCGTTCCCATTGAGCATGCATCCGTCGACAGTAACTGCAGCCCCCACAAGGTAGTCTACTGACATCACAACCAGCATTGTAAAAGTCACAGGACAGGTCATTTATTGACATTCTGGAGAGCCCATCAGCGTTCTGGTGTTTCTTTCCACTTCGGTGCTGGATGGTAACATCATATTGTGATAACTCTTCTAGCCAGCGAGCTAGTTGCCCCTCAATATTTTTGAACCCCATTAACCATGCCAGACTGTTGTGGTCTGTCCGCAAAATGAAAGGTCTGCCCAGTAGATAGTATCGGTAGTGACGAGTAAATGCTACAACAGCTAGCAACTCCCTCCTAGTAACGCAGTACTTCCGTTGAGTAGATGTCAAGGTCTTGCTGATAAAACTGATTAAGACTTCCTTACCACACTGAATTTGAGACAGTTCTGCTCCTATAGCCATGTCCGAAGCATCCGTGTCCAATATGAACATGCCATCATCAGTGGGATATCCCAGAACTGCAGGGTTAGTCATTGCCTCTTTAAGGGAAATAAATGCTGTGTCCTTCTCTTTATTCCAGATAAACTTTGTCTTTGGCCCTGTGAGAGTGTACAGAGGTGCTGCTTTCTCCGCAAAACTCTTTATATGCTCTCTATGGTAGTTAACATACCCAAGAAATGCTTCAAGGTCCTTCTTGCATTTGGGTGTCGGCCATTCTGCCATACATTTCACACTCTCGGTAGTGATGCTGACCCCTTTTTCTGTAACCAAGCGACCAAGGAACTGAAGCTCCTTCCTGAAGAGATGACATTTTTTTGGTTTTAGTTTGAGGTTATGGGTCCTAAATCTTTCAAATACCGCTCTTAGATTTATTAAATGTTCCTCAAAATTCTGACCTAAGACTATGACATCGTCTAGGTAAGCAAGGCATTCTTTCCAGTTAAGACCTTGTAAAACTAACTTATCACCCGTTGAAAGGTTGCAGGGCTATTGCATGTTCCAAATGGCATTCGTACAAATTCAAATAGGCCATACTTTGTGATGAATGCCAACTTGTGTCTATCATCAGGGTCTACCTCTATCTGATAATATCCCTGTGCCATGTCAAGCGTGCTCATAAAGTTGTTTTTTCCAAGAGTGTCTAGACATTCCTCCATGTTCGGGAGTGGGAAAGCATCTTTCTTGGTGACTTTATTAACTCCCCTAAAATCAATACAATACCTAACAGTCCCATCTTTTTTCCGCACCAGGACCGGTGCTGACGACCACTCAGAAACTGATGGAACGATGATACCTTTGTCCAGCATACTTTTCAGATGCTCCTCTTCCTTTGATTGGAATCCTAGTGGTGTGCGCCTCACTTTGGATTTCACCGGGTGGGCATTTCCAGTGTTTATCTTGTGTTGGATCCCTTTAAACAGTCCCAAGTCAAAGTCTCCTTTAGAAAAAATGTCTTGGAATTCCAGAAGAAGGTATTGAACACTTTGACTTTGCTCAGAGGTTATATCTCTTGTTGATCTATCTGTTAGGTCTATCAAGTGGTCTGGTAATTCGACAGGAAAACGTTCATTTGTCTTGTCGTGGTCTTGTAGTTTTCCACCATTGGCGACTTGGTCCACTTCAGAAACAGTTCCAATCACTACATTTTTCTGAAGTTTAACTGGTCTTGTAGACAAGTTGCGCAAGAGGACTGGCACTTGATCGCTGTTATCAACTAAAGCATGTGGTGAAAGCAATCCCTTAACATTATGACATGGGTTGAAAACCAAGGTACCAGTTATGTGTTGGTCCAAATGGCCAAGAACCTGCACTGATGAAAATGGTTCAACTCTCACTTTTTGACTTAATTTCACTCTAGCTATTTGAACTTGTTTACCTCTTGCATCTAGTAGAGTTGCATTCATCCGCTTGCCACCAAGGACTATCTGTATTTCATTAAGGTCAATGGTAGCGTTTTGTGCCTTAAGAAAATCCAGACCTAAGATAACAGGATCAGATATGTCAGCTATAAGAGCAGTCCAGGTGATGGGGTCTTCTTGTGTGTTCCCAATACAAATCTGAATGTTTTTACAGTAGTTAGCTTCAATAAAGTCAGCATTTCCTGCACCCTTAATGGTTACTTTTTCTCCACGAACTAAGGGTGGGGTGAAGGTGTTGGCGAAAGCTTGGCTGATAACTGTTATCTGGGCTGCCGTGTCAACAATAGCTTGAACAGGTTTTCCGTTAATAGAGATCCCTAGCATCAAGTTGTATGGATGTTTTTGACTGTTGTCATACATTCGTATGTCGTAACTGGTTGGACTAGTCCTGGTTTCTCTCCTCGGTGATCTAGAGGATGGGGAACGGGACCTGTGTGGCATTTGGCATTCTCTAGCAAAGTGACCTGGTTGTCCACAGTTGAAACACTGTGCTGCTTTGAGTGGTGAAGAGTTGGAAACAGAACTAGAAGTACTGTCTGTTTTCCGTGGTGGAGATTGTGACCTTGTGGAAAGTTGTTTATTCACTAGGGTGATGATTTTATCCACTTTAGCGTTGGTCGCCTCCAGCCCACTTTTGAGTTCAGCTATTTCTTCTGAAAGTTTGTCTACTCTGCTTTGGGGTCGTATTGGTCTAACTTCAAATTCATTCAACAAGCCCAAGTCACTATCGAAGTCATCCTCTTCAAAACGAACCTTCCTCACCTCCGGCTTCTTAGAGCCTAAGATTAATCTCTGATTATTGAGTGCAGCCTTAACCAGTTGTAAGGCTGTCTCAAGGTCAGGAGGATCTTTGTCCATTGTTGTAAGTGCTGCTCTTTTATTTTCTAGGCCCTTCAGGAAAGTGTCAGTAGCTATCGTTTCTTTTACACAGTCTGGAGCCTGTGGGTAACCTTCACTTACCATCTCCTGAATTTTTTCTGCAAATTCATCAACAGATTGGTCACCTTGCTTGATATCCTGGAGATTCCTCCTAATTGTGTGAGGGAGATCTCGCTGGCCAAATCTTGTTTTCATCTTTGCACAAAGTGATGAGAAACTGCTCTGTACTTGGGCTGAACATGTACAGTAATACTTTAATGCTTTGTCACGCAAAGATTCAACTAGGCGTTCCAGTCGTTGGTCATTGGTACAGTTATATCTTGTCGCTATCATGTTGAACTGCACAATGTATGGACTCCATTCCGATTTTCCATCGAAGGTAGCCATCTTTTGTGGGGGAGCACCAATAGTTTGATAACTGGTCATGAAATTGGGTTTCTGTCCACTTTTCACTTTTTGTGAATTTCCATATGTGGTTACCTTAGCAGCAGTGTTCCCACTGGGCGGGTCAGACAAAAGCCAGCCACAATTAGCAGTAGCACTGTCACTAGGTAACGAGGTGTTTTCGCTTTTGACGTCCATTTTAGGTTTCATCCATGGATTACCACCACCATAAACACCATGTGGAGCCAAATTACCGACAGCATTTTCATTTATTTTCAGTAACTTTTCTTCATATGTTTTTCTCAGTTTTTCCTCAAACTGTGTTTGCATGAGTTCGTAGTGTTCTTGTGAAGCCTTCATTTGCTCCTTAAAATCGCTCGACATTTTGTCCATTCGGTCATCCCATTCCTTTTTTAGTGCCTGGAGTAACTGTGGTGGTGTGTCTAGAGAAACTTTTTTTTCATCCAATAGAGTTCTTATGGTATTATAGGTGCCCTGTAGGAATTGGCGTAAGTCACCCTCTGTTATAAAGCCCTTTTCCTCTCGTACTTTAAGGATAGCTGTGGCTCTGTGCTGACCAATTCCTTCGAGTTCAATTAGGTCCTCATAAGACGCAGTATTCAGGTTTATATCAGGCATTATTCTATTGATTGTAAATCCTCCTCAGGTACATGTATGTCCAAAATGTCTGCTGGCAAAACTCTGAAACAACTTCTGTTAATGTCCTCAGTCAACCTTCTGCTCCAGATCAAGGCCAATTCTGTGCTTGGATGAATGCCGTCGTAAAAAACAGAAAATGTGTAAGAAATCCTTACACCGTTGTTCTTCTTCTTGCAATTGTCTGTGTCCTTACGTCTGCGTGTTATGTCTTTATTAAATCGCAAAGTAGATTGTCCAATTTCTGAATTTATTGCACGGATGTTTGCATTTAGAGCTTCCACTTGCCTGCAAATTTCAATGTCTTGGTTTTTGAATAAGTCTGGATTGGAATGACCTTTGTGCCGATTATATGCCACAATTGAGTAGCACGGTATTTCAATGAATTTCACGTTGATGTCTTGGAACTTGGATACAATTGTTATGGCTCTTCAGTATTGTGCCGTAATGGTATCTACGATGGTATTGTCCCAGCAGCGAACTTGAGTAATTTTCCCCTCTCTTCTGGTAATGTCACAAGTCCCAAGCCAAATATAAATCAGTGCTGAACCAAAGTCTCTGGATTCCAATCTATGTTCAAGTTGATCAATGGCCTTTTCAGTTTGCAGGCCACCTTGGCACCAAAACTCGACCACTCTCAGGGGGGATCTTATTTTTAAGAGCAAAACCTTTGCTGTCTGACAGAAGAATTGGTGTGTGACACAGTGACCCTTGAGGTGTTGTCGATGGCTTGCTGAGAAAAGCTTGTATTTTTGGTCCAGACAATGATATGAACAAAATAATATGCAATATGATTATATGAAGATTGGAGGGTTGAACACAAAAATAATATGACGTATGAAGTTAGAAATTCAAACAAAAACTCAAAAATAAAATTTCTATCGCAGCAATCGAATGATATCGCAAAAATGTGTATGTAATGGAAACTGAAATTTCGAATTGTGAGAGCTATGGGTTTCCGTACCCAAGTATACAAATTAAAAATCAACACTGGCGCTAAATGGAGAATGAGATAGAATTATAAAATTTTTAAAAATTATTGTCAAATAGTAGCGTAGCAATATTGTCACACTTGATAGATTAATTTCTCCTATACTGCGAGAAACCAAGTTTGACAAAACGCGGGAATGTCCGAGTTTCCTCGACACCATTACCCTACGCTAATCAAAATACAAGGGGAAAAAAGGATATGTATATTTTTCAACTGGACGTAGAATCGGTCACTTCTGACACCAGTTGTAGTGACCTATAAGTCTGCGAGCTCAGCTACAGGCCAATACAGGGGCTCGGGAACCACGAGGGATCGATAAGACAGTATCCGGTTGCAAACTCATTTATTGTTAGATCGTACCAAGTTGTTTCGTACCACACCATTTAATATATCACTTTATTTATGTTGAACTGCATGTCTATTAGTTTTATGATTTTCAAAGATTGATATATGCAATTTTATTAATTAAGAAAATCTTTTTTAAAAAAGATCTCTTACAACCTGTGTATTTTTTTTCAGTTTACATAATACAGTGTATTACTAGTACTACATTTGATAATGTACTTCTTTCATGCATTTTTCATGCCTTATTCTCATTGTAATATGTATTATGTATAATTAAAATACTTTGAAAACCTTTCTGAATTTATTTATTTTAATAAGATAAAGAAACAGACTATAGTCAATGCACGTTTTCAAGAGTTGTCTCTCTTGGGGACAATAATGAATGCTACCATAGGTTCATGACCCTGAATATTGAGTAGGCTGTGAGGTGTGTGTATAAGAAAACCATATTATATAACATACTGCGAGGGTCAATAAAAAATACGAAGGCTGTCTATCATATAGTTTTCATACAAGTCATAACTAACAGACACATTTTTGAACAAACACACAGATTTTTGATATACGAAGTTTCATTCCATTTGATTAAAAGGTATTTTTGCTTCGCTACTTTTTAAAACAACATGTTTTGTCACCACGGCGCACGGTAACGATAAAAAGATGTCTTCAATATGAAGCACGAACAGTTCATAGAAATACCCAATCATTATATCACAATATGAAGCACGAACAGTTCATAGAAATACCCAATCATTATATCACCCAGATTCGTTTATGTTTTTCATCATACAATTTGGATCGGCACTTTATTACTTGATATCTTATTTGTTCACATTTGTTCGAGAATCATATGCAAGTTAGAAATACGAAGTTTTAACTTTATATAATCGTATATATCTTTACAGTAGGAAAACCTCTGAACATCCGATGACTCTGTTCATTCTTTTGAGCAAATATTTACAGATACTCTACTCTCTTTTGTACTTTTGATATTTTAAACACAAATACACCCCCCCCCCTCCACCCACCCCCCACACACACCTTTTACATGATAGAAATATTGCGTCAATGGCTTCAAGCAAATTTTGTGAAATATATAAAAACACTTGGAAAAATGCACTTGCAGACAAAACAGATAAACAAATTGGTAAACTCAGAACATATGCCCTTTTTAAAACAAGATTTTGTAGAGAAAAATATTTTTCTGTCATTCACAATCCTCATGTTTTAAAATGTTTTACCAACTTTAGAATTAGTTCTCATTCATTATCCATAGAAACATTATCCATAGTCGCTATAATAATACTCCTGTTAACGAAAGGAAATGTACTTTCTGTAAATCTGGGGTAAAATATGAAATTCATTTTATATTTAAGTGTACATCAACAAACACATTACGGAGACCTTTTATAGAATCCTTGGGTAGCTTATGTAAAAATTTTAAAAATCTATGTAATTAAGATAAGTTTATTTCGCTAATGTCTAATGAATGTTATAATGTTATTGAAATTTTTGCAAGCTACATTAATTTTATAGTTGTTTTCAGCTGAGAAAAGCCTCATGTTCAACTGAGACTGTAATAGACTCATCTTTTATGTAAATATAAACTATCATTTAGAAACCTTCTCTCTCCTTGTTAGTGTGTAGGTGTTGTTGAATTTATAATTATTATTGTTGTTGTTGTTTTTTTTTTGTTTTGTTTTTTTAAATGTACCTTAGTATGCCCAAAAGGATTTGGAAATGAATATTATTTCTCTCCCTCTGCCTCACACACACACGCACGCACACACACACACACACACACACACACACACACACACACACACACACACACACACACACACACACACACACACACACACACACACACACACACACACACGAATTCTTGAATTTGTTAAAACGAATTTAATTCGTTATAACGAATTGTTGAATCCGTTATAACGAATTAAATCTGTTATAACAAATTTTAGGAATTTGTTATAACGAATTTAATCTGTTATAACAAATTCGCTGAATTCGTTTACTTCAAATTTTTAAATCTGTTTTAACAAATTAAATTTGAAATAACGAATTCTTGAATTCGTTATTTCAAAGTTTTAATTCGTAATTTCGGTTTTTTAAACTCGGTTATAACATATTTTCACCCAATTTGTAATAACAAATTTCATGTTTTGGGGAACAAATTAAACGGGGCGGACTTCATTTGTCCCATATCGGCGTACGACGAAACGGCGAAATGGCAAATGAAGTAAACTGGCGTAAGAACAAAAGTGGAGGAACATATTGTCAAAGCTGTTGCTGTAACCATGGTAACAGATGTAACAATTCCAAAAGACACCTTACTTTATCGACTTTGCTAGATTTCCTACATAGATAGAAACAAAATATTTAAGAACTGCTATATATGTAGCAACGCATTTTCACCAAAAATATTGTGCAGGATATACAGATATACGGGTTTCTGCGCAAAATGCCAAAAAATTGTTTAGTCAATGCTATTGATTATTGAGCATGCTGATGTTAAAATGGTACATGCAGCCAAGCCAATGTCGAACTTATGTCATAGAATTTATTTACCAGAATTTAATGCAAAAACCGCATCGAAATCGATGCAAAAAAATGGAATAACGCCTATTCAAAGTGACTATTTTTACCTATTTTAGAAATCTAATCAAGAGAAAATGAAATTAGGCGATAACAAGGCTTCAGTGACGTCACAAGGTCAACACTAGGGAAATTTCCTTACAAAGCTTTACAAATTTAAATATATTAATATATTCAATTTTACAGCAAAAATGATTGATATAGGTCTGATGTTTTGACGTATCTAGTTATTTTAAGTATTGTAAATTTAGAAAGTTGTATTCGTAATTATTTTGTTACAGTCAGATTTCTTTTTAAACGATTTTAAAATTTGCTAATATTCTAATCGCCTTTTACCGATGAATAGGATATCTTTAAACGCTTGCATGGGCAGATTTATGTTCATTATTCATATTTATTTTGGTCGGAGCGTGTTCAAATCCAATAAAGCTTCAAGGGAGTTATGATAAATTTGATATGCACGCTCCGACCGAAATTATCACCTCATAATACTCAAAGAATGATGCCTTTTTGCTTTTAATTATATTATTTCCAATTTCTACACTTCAAAACAACATTTCAAAACCACCGGGATTTTTTTTCATGCATAGCACATGTTATGATTTATTGCAGCAAATACCGTTTTTCGGTTATGCTGTAGGACACTTTTATTTTGTGTCGCTCATTTTTTATGAAATAATTGGGCCATAGCTTTCAAAATTGATTTGTAATGTTATCACAGTAAAGGACACTTGAAATATATAAATATGATGTTTTATATGACATAGCCAGTCATTATAAACAGGATGTACGCATGTGTGAACCAACTTTCCATCGGGATTGGTAAACGTTTAGGAGGAAATTCGATAGCTTCTTGGAGAAACTTCGAACTGATGATAAGTGCCAAAAAACAAAACAAAAAACCGCGACTTTTATATCATATAGTCATTAAAAGTGATAGGAATGTTATGTACCTTTGGTTTACACTAAAAAAAAAGTTAATTAAATATTTGCGAGGACAATAAAGGCAATGTTACAGGAAAACAATAGACACGTAGCTTCAAACGAGTGGGTTGGTAGGGGTGACAGGGAGAGGCCTGTCCCCATGAAGTTGCCCTCCCCCTTTCCTAGCATTTTCGGAGCATGTAAAAAATTGAAAGTGACTGGGGAGGAAATAAACAGTGAAATTTAAGTTTGAGGTAAACTTAGCATTTCTATAGCTACCCCCACGGTGTACGATTTTCGATTTTTTCAAAGACTTCTTTTTTTCGCATGTCAAGAATTGTTTGGCGATTCTCCCATCCCACCCCCCTCTTTTCACTTGTTTACGATATCACCTCCCTGAACAAAATATCACGGTTTCCTTACATATACCAGTAAAAAAGAATTGGGTTTATATAAACCAATATTACTGTTTCTCATACAATATACCATTCACCAGGTTCTTTAAACTCCTACGCTTAAATTCAATATAAAAAAATGCATGGTTAGGAGGAGAGGGGTAATTTATTTTGTTTTTCTTTTTTTCAGGGGGAGGGGTTATTGGGGAATTGGGGAGGGGTAGGGGTGGTCAGAACACCGACCCCATGTAGCTCTATCCATAACCCCTCACCAGGGTCTGTATACCCATCACCAGGGTCAGAGTACATATTACCAGGGTCAGAGAAGTAATAAACACATCCTAAAACAATAAAACGTATACATGTTTTTGACAACAATACATAATTTCCATAGTCACTGTGGCAGTAGATTACCACCAATTGATGCCACTCAAAAAAAAGTTAAGAAAAAAGGGAATGTATGTGTGTGTTTTTCAAACTCGACGTTAAAAAAAATTAAAATCAATATATATTTGTATTTCAAAGAAAAAAATAACTTTAAAAAATGGGAAATCTATTCTACAACAACATTGAAACACTAAAGGTAACATCTAAATCAAGGCTACCAAGCTTACGTAGAATAATATTACTGTGTTTCCGTATAATATCTCACTGAAAACGGAGTTAGTTAATTTATTATAAATTTAAGGAGACTCGATGGTCAACAAATTAACAATCAGATCAAACAAAAAACTGTCAGATATGATTTGTTAACTTATGAACTATTATTTAGTAAAGAAAAAACCCCAAAGAATATATATTTTATATTGGGGTATTCTACTGTATTTTTATTTAGCGCTCTTCTTCTAAAGGAGATCAATAAAGTCTAAAAAAAAAAAAAAAAATGCCACGACCATCGAACCACGATAGACGTGTCAACTTTATATATATATATATATATATATATATATATATATATATATATATATATATATATATATATATATATATATATATATATATATATAAAGCACTAAAAATGGCTAACGACACGAACAATAGAAATTGTCAAATTTTCGGGACAACCAGTCCCTTCTTCAGGACCAAAAAATAAATTACCTGAGTACAAAACAAAGAAAACAAAATCTAAAGCTACTACTAAACTACTTAAGAAATTATAAAAAAGAACAGCTACATTATAAACATTTGTTCACATTCTTAAAGATATATATATATATATATATATATATATATATATATATATATATATATATATATATATATATATATATATATATATATATATATATATATATATATATATATATATACATACATATATATATATATATATATATATATATATATATATATATATATATATATATATATATATATATATATATATATATATATATATATATATAAATCTATTTGATCATTCTTTAAATTTAACCACATTTTGCTGTAAGGACATTGAAAGTAAAGTTATATGTATCAGAAGGGTGGTCGGGAACCTTATTCATGTAATTAAATCGAATGATATATTGCGTATTAGACTGTATAATGATCAATGATTATTACCAATGTTTATAAAAAGATATTGCGGTATGTGTATCCATGATGAAAATTTTAATATAGACTTATTACGCATGTTCAAAAGTAGGTGAGATACAATGATAACAAAGGTGGTTGTTAACTCTTTAAGAAATGGTCTATCTTAAGGCATATTTAAATTTTTCGATATATGCAGCTTAGACGGGTGCAAAAATGTCACCTTGGCACTGACATAATTATCCGACAGGGTGTTCTAGATTATTTTGATTGGAGGTGTGTTCAGTGCACAACCATTTCCAAGCTTAAAGTAAATATTCAGAGGATCCAGTATTTCAGGGGAGTTTTACTATATCGCACCAGTTGCGCCATCATGGTTTTCACAAGCGCTGGTATGAGAAACACATCTAGGTGACTGCATGTTAAATCATATTGTAAATAAGCGGATGAAAAATAATTTCGCAGAAACCTAATCAAAAATAGATATGGCCATTTTTTTAATCAATAAACATTTCGGAACTAAGAATCTGAAATTAAATGGTTTCAATTATGTTTCGTTTTTCGGATGAAGTTATCAAAATGGTTTTCGACTATTCTGTGGATAAACTCTTTTAAGACGTTGGATGTTTATCGATACTTAGAGAGCATAGTTTATGAATCATCTAGACTAATGACGTCTCAGCAATGGAAAAAAAAAATATATCGACGGGATGAAAACAAAAGCATGCACTTAATCATCATGACGATCGATCGGGACACCAAATGGAAATCTTTTGTATCACACGTGCAACTGTTCCATAATTCCTTCCATGTTTCTGTAGCTAGTACTTATTGGTTGTAGTCTACGTTTTGAGAAATAACACAGATTATGCTTTACAATAAAAGTTTAACGCATAGATTAAAAAAAACACGAGTTGTTTATTTTTCGAATAACAAGGAATTACCCTTCTATGAATTGCAATTATTTTCACTTTCAACGGAAAAAAACCCAGCGGACATTTTTTTTTAAACCATTCTCTTCTGCGATAAATTGCCTACCGAATAATGCATGGCATCAGAGGCATATATAACATAACATATAATGTTATATATGTCTCTGATGTCACGTTTGCTTTTATTTACATGTAATTTTATCTGCATGAATAAATAAAGTCCAATTATTATTTCTTGTTTCATATATACCACGAACTACTGAACTGAATTCTACATGAAAAAAATCGCATCACCCCTCGAACCCATGTGTAATTGCACGTCTTGGGCAGAATGCAGAAAATAAAAATCAACCGTTTGATTTTACAAAAAAAAAAGTTATAAATATTTTATCATTTGAAAATTAACCGTGCATGAGGTTTATCAATAATAAAACAACAACAGAAAACCACATATTTTTAACAGACAAAAGATTTGCTTCACAAATCGTAACATACACTATGTTCAGTTTTCCCCAATGCATGATGATGCATAACGTGATCATTGACGCGTGCTTACTGTGGTTTCATTAATTTTCATGGGGATCAATTTTCGTGGATTTTCTGAAAACCACAGTTTCAAGGATTCGTAATTTCGTGGCCAATGATCATATCAATACAAAATGTTAGTTGAAATTGAACTTCAATGAACATTTAATTTCGTGGATCAACTTAACAACGAAATCCACGAAAATTGGTATTTAAAGAATATTGATGAAACCACAGTATTATGACAAAGACCAAGTACATAGCAAGGGGTTCATCGTTTGAATCCACTTTACATGTAATAGTTCATTGAAAAATCTATAATTTTTTGTCTTGAGGGGTCCGATGAATAATCATGCTTGCTGGGGAAGGGGGGGGGGGGGGGTGTCCGAGGTAAATTTACCATCTGAATTTGAATTTTACATGGGGGTGGTGCTGGACCCCTCCCCCTCCCCCCGCATGTCGTTGGCGAGCAGCGCTTAATTAAAGAGAGAAAGGAAGAGAGGAAGGTAGAGAATGACAGAGAGAAAAAGAGAGAGAAGAGAGAGTGGGGGAGCTATGACATATAAGAAAGGGTATACCGTGTCGATTTGTAATGGGAAAAAACCCCCACAAATTATGACCAATATACCCAGGAACAGGGATCCATAGATTTCCTGGCATTTTACCTAATCAATATAACTATTACAGAGAGAGAGAGAGAGAGAGAGAGAGAGACAGAGAGAGAGAGAGAGAGAAAGAGAAAGAGAGAGAGAGAGAGATTTAAAGGACATGGGCGTACAAGGCGTTGTTTATTCCCCACTTGGAGCAATAAAGACGAACGATTTTCAGTTCAAGTTGAAATATCTTTTTTCGCTTGTAAGCATTGTTTATAGTATAAATGTCATGGTGTGAGTCAAACATGTGCTTTCATTCTGTAAACACGTCAGATATGAGTTTCCAAATTAAACTACAAAGCGTTTTATGCAAAAATCTTGATCATTTACTGTTCTAAATTGCAAATTTTAGGTATGAATGGATCTTGACTCCATCCTAAACGTACTTTTATTTAAAGGATAATTTTCTATTCATTTTTATTAATAATTTATTAAAATGGAGTGTAGACCTATAATGGGTCAAAATTCATGGTTTTCACCAAAAACATTTCACTCTTATTAAAATATTTATAATTGTCAAACAATCTGGTTATTCATTGTTACTGTAATGTATCACTGTAGCTCAGTGAGTTTTGTGGATGCTTGTAGACTATCTTTATCGTATGAGAGGGTGTTCGAATAAAAGCCGACATTTTATTTTTATTTCTGTGGTTTTAAGTAAATCATTTTTTTTAAAAATTAAAAAGATTTTTTTGAAAAAATATTAAATGCGCTCTAGATAACGATTAAAGCAATATGCGCTGTATATGCTAGAATATTAATTTTATTTTGCTGCAAAACCCTGCTAGTATGGTAAGTCTGTGTGTAACTTAAAGATTTATGATAAATAAGATTTGAAAAATTCATTAATTTTTGTCAGAAGAAAGATTTATCTTCTAAGGAATATATAGCAGTTCAATTTTTGTACAGGACGACAATAATTCAATTTTGTTTCATTTAAGTCTTCTTTACGGCTTTTCCAATAAAAATATGGCTAACAGAACAAAACCATGATATTTTTTGTCATTTTAGTAGAAAATAACATTTTTGTAAAAATAGTTTCAGCATGAAAATTTCAGCTCATATTGCTTTAAAATACAATATCCATGTCCTGTACACACAATGTCGCATAGAAATAGCGCTAGCACAATATTAATGTTTAGAAAATAAACTAACAAAACAAACGAGATAACACAAAGTATAAATGTATATTTGTTAATTTGTCGGAGAATGATGTTTTACACCATGACATACATGTACTGATGTACACTTTCAAATGTAAATTTCTTTTTACATGTACGTAATACATTTTAACATTCAGGGTGCGGGGGATTTGTCGGGCATTGTACGCTCTTGTCCTCTGTTTAGAGTTGTCTCTCCTTACTCGCTGTCCCTAGATTTATCGGTTGCATTAGTGAAGAAAAAAGGTTGGATTTTGGTACCGGTTGGTAAATATCAATCTATTTATGTACAGATGATATTAATCAGTGTCCTGTCAAATTCGAACAACATAGTAGTATTTAACATCTTGCAGCCTGTTACACGCAAGGCGTGTACCTAGTAAGTTAACACTTTTTCAAAATGGTACATGAACCGAAAACAGCCCTTCGGACCCATGACAAACAAAATTACCGTTCGGACCCCTCTCCCCCCTCCCCGGAAAAACAATCTTCATTTGCGCATACACACGAACATGGAAATACAACTTTTGTTTTTACATGACATATATTTGCAATAAAGTCTATGCTAAAGAGTTTTAAACTATTAGTTGATAGATCCACAAAATTTGTACAAGTTGGTCCTAGATATTGTGACAGTGTACCTCTTGTAGCATTCAAATCTTAAACATTCCATTCAGTGAGTTTGAATACTGTATACAGGGAAATATTCAACTCTGTTTTATTTTCGCCCCCTTTGCCCTCCTTGTCTACGCTGGGCAAATTGCATTGGCTCAAATTATCTCTTCTTAAACATCACTGTGTCAGGGCGAATTCAAGACGGAGCGAATCTGTTTGTAAGTGAAGAAAGACGAAAACAACATGGGATGAAAATAATCCTGTATTTTCTACTGCGTGTACTCATAATAAATATGGGCTCCTACAGACCTTTATATGCAATCAACTTTTCGACTATTTATTCATAAATCCAACTTTCCATCTCGCTATAAATCACAGCATATGAGGATTTATAGTTTATCTATGCAGAGTTCAATAGCGCACTTAAAACATTTTTTGTCCGCTTACTTTGTAAATACCGGAACATGGCAAAAATGCTTTCAAGGGAATCGATCAATCAATTAATCAATCAATTCAGCAGGGATCGGAGGACTAACAAAGGATAATCCTGCATAAGTAAGTAAGTAACCTTATTTATTTACATGTATGCCGCATAATACAAATTTAACCATTGCATGGTTGTTTCCTACGCTCTTTAGTTATTAATTTTACACCCGTTTATACATGTACTGTGTCTATGATTTCATCAGTATTTGTTTTATTGGGACTTTGTATTATCTAGCAATATATCTTTTAAACAAATTTACCTGTAAAGATCAATTTTGTTGACTGCACTATATGGCTTCCGAAGACAATTATATCAACATCGGGCTTGTTATTCGGCAAATGCAGACGCACGCACTTGTTTCCGCGGGAAAAGTCAGCGTGACATCAGAGTGTAAGTACAGTGAATGCAAGAGAGACAGTTCAGAGAATGATTGAGAATGTTCGTTTAAACATGAGCATCATAATTTGACAGCTATCTAGTGGTTGCTTTTATTGAATCTACGTGGTGGCAGACCATATACATTTTTCATTGGTAAGCATGACGGGTTTGTGTGTGTGTGTGTGGGGGGGGGGGGGTTAAAAACTTACAAAAGTAGAGTTGGTTCGTATTGATATAAAGACTACATATATTTTTGTAATAGAATAAGTTGAAGAAATACCATCAAAACTAGGTAGTATATATGTTTTGTTTTTATTTTTCAGACACAAGCATTGTACTATTTTTGTAATTATTGCAATCTTGCTGAGAACAAGACCGACATTAATGTTTCTGATGTTTAGCACTGACTACATGAAAATGGTACCCACTCTATTGCAGTTATTGTACAGGTAGTGACCAAATCATAAAAGAAAAAACAAAAACAACCCCCCTCCCCCCCTCAACAAAAATTAAGGATAATCCTTGCACTGATTATGAAATGATTTTCTTTGTAATTTTAAAAAGGATGATTAAATGTTACATGTTTGATTATTTCACTCCGATTTTTCATTTTCTATTTAGGGAGTTTTTACCCTTTTGTTAGATTCTTAACTGTGGGCTGCAGAACTGTGTAGCCAATCTTTTGTCTTGCCCTGTAGAAGTCAGCTGTTTTGGACAACATATTGAAGAGAAATGTTAAAGCCACTCTCAGGAAATGAAGGATAAGGTGCGTGTTTTACTTTGGTAGAAATAAAAAAAAATGAATGTTTTCTTTACTTTGCAGTAGGTTGCAGATTAATGTGTTTCAAAGAGGAACAATCACTGCATGTCAGAATTGCCTTTGGCTCACCCTGTAATTGAACAAGCTGATAAGATTACATGAAACATTAATGACGTTATTTTTTGTCCTCACCCTGTAGTTGTAGATGGATTGATGTGCTGTGAAGAGAAGACGCTAGCTAGCACTGGCTTTAGATAAACATCGGATATTTTCGGTCTTACTTCACGGAATATGTAGCTGCCTAGCAGAGTATAGCAAGGAAATCCAAATAAAACACGTTATAAAAGGGAGGTCTCCCATTAATGCATTAGGAACTATTCACTGCAGTATTAAGGCAGGTGAGTGTTTGGTTATATAATATAATAGCATTTAATTAATTAAAAGTTGAACAAATGATGAATATTTCTTATTATATATGTAATATTTTCAATAATTTTTATATTTTATTTTCATTGATCGCGAGTTCGGTAGGAGATGAAGATTTTGAGAAATAAATTTCTTCAGTTTAATTTGAGAAAAAATTCTAATTTAAAAGTATATTATAAAGAAACAAATTTTATAGTTTAAAAAATTTCATTTCTACGGTAAATATAATGATAGGGAAATACTGAAGAAAAAAATAGAAACATTGAATATAAACAAGGTATTAAACATAATTCTTTAAGATGTTTAATATAATTTTGTTAATGAAATTTTAAAAAAGAATTAACAAATTGAATATTTAAAATTGGAAAAAAGATAATTTGGGATGGGAAAGAGGTTAGATTATGCATTTGAATAAGGTTTACACACATGTACAGTACATTTTTTTAATGTAGATATTCTGATTCAACTGTTATGTTTGTAAAAAAAAAATGGGAAAACTACAGATAGTCTTGTTTTCTCTGCTGGTTTTAACTCATATTTTTCTGTGGCCAATTTATCTTTGTGGAGGTGAATTCTGTATTCTATTTTCATATTTTCAAGGGAAGATTATATCAGATAAACGGTCTAAGACATCAGGGATAAAACCATTCATCTTCCTATAACATTATCTATAGTATCTCACCAGGAACCAGCATTTGGTGAGTTTCTGGAATCCCCCCACCCCTTCTTCTCCACTAAAAACTTCAGTATGTGAGTTTCTGGAATCCCCCCCCTCCCCACTAAAAACTTCAGTATATTAGCTCTGCCATAGTAATGACCAAGCATTGAGCAAGGGAGGAACCAGAGAATTCCTAGAATTATTGTCTTATCATCCACTGTTTGATCTGAACATGTCTATAGTTACTGTTGACTTGTAGTAAAACCAGGCGAGCAGATGAAGGAGGGGAGGGGGGTGGTCTTGTCAATTGTAATTTATTAGATGTTTCTGTCTGGGGATCTACATTTATTGTTACAGTATGAGACTGTGTATAAATGATTCACTGATGGTGGATGTTAGATAATGATGATGATGATGATGATGATCAGCATCATCATTATCATGATGATGAAGAATTTGAGATGAATTTTTATTTCACACTTGAGATGCAGTTATGTGCCTTATACTGTAATGATTAAAAAATTATAATTTAGGTTTTTTTTTAGGAAAAACAACAATAGCAATACTCTTTATTTTTTAACCATATAAAATTTATACCAACTCTAGTTATTTTATTAAGTTTCAAGAAAGTCGATCATCTGGTTCTTTTTAGGGGGCCATCTCAAAATACAGGTACATTTATTTTAGGAATATCATAAAAAGAAATTGTCATTTTCTGCAATTCAAAGCAGATTAAAAAAATACTACAATAGCTTTTTTTCTCAAATTGTAATATGTGATTAATGATATCATTTTCTACCTAATGGTTAAAAATATGTAATTTTACCATATAATTTTTAGTGGGGGACAATCTCAAAATATTAAATTGTGCCAAAATTTGCTATTATATTTGGAGTATTACAAATGTAGATTGGTACAATGGATTCATTCAAAAATTGAGAAAAATACCCCCGAGGATAGCATTGTTCTGTGTATAGATTTTCAATGGCGTACATGTTCTGTGTATAGATTTTCAATGGCATACACTTTTTCTTTTCTTTTATTTTATCTCTTAATTATAACCCACTCTCATAAAGCCTCATAGTCATAAATGCACAATGACAATGCTTATCTACCGTACAACAGAAAAATTGTTTAAGAAATAATTTTTTTTAAAATCTAAATATTTTTTCTGTATTTTGACTACTGTGTTCAATTTTATAAATGATTTATTGAAAAAAAAATTCATAAAAAGTATAAATACACTGGAAAAACATGCGCAATGAAAACTAAAATTGGCCTCCTTAATTAGCTTGATCCACCAGTATATTGAAAATAATTCAGTAATAAAAATGCTGGATCCACCCCTTTAGTATTTAAAATTTCAAATCAGCAGTAAATTGAATATACTACAGTCCCATGATTACTATTGAAGCAATGAATGCCCCGACCAATTACTGGTGGTATAAACGTAACTTTGTTTTATTGGCAATGCCCAAGAAATACAGGAGCAATGAAACGAGAAGATTCAGACGTTTATATTCATAATCAATGGAGAGCTGGACAACGTTTTTATCAGCGTTTGTGGTTTCTGATGGCTGAATTGAGTTACAAGTTACTTCTGTTCGTGAATTTTAGTCATAGTTGATGCGGAATTGTGAATCATAATGCAGAAACAAGAAAAGGGATGGGATCCAATTTCTTCTTCTCAGGATATTATTTGGTCCATTTGGAGCAGTTTAATGTCCTTTTTATATTTATGTTGGATAAATGCTTTGGAGGTTTTCCTGTGTAAAGGAAGTGCTGATGTTTACAAGCTCCGGTGGAATACAGGGCGTAAATCTTGCTTAAAATTATTTCTATGCAAAACCTGAATTTTTAAAAATTTTGATTAATATGCTCATAATTTAAAAACTCCAATACTTTATAAGTGCTGAAACAAATTTGATGAATATATTTCTAATGATAAATACATGCTGATAAACTAAATTATTTTTTTCCGCTTTGACCCCCCCCCCCCCCCCCCCCCCTTCTAAAAAAGGAAAGAACTAATAATAATAAAATGCATGTTATTGTATGTGTTCTAAATTTAAACTCTAGTAGTAAAGCTCCTTAAATTACATAGAATAATTGTTTCCAGAGAAAATATCTTCACCAAGCTTTAATATTGATACAGTACTACATTGCATAATATACTTGCATCAGTTCATTAAGGACACAATATTACATTGCATTATATTTGAAATTCATGTATCGGTTGAATAATGATACAATATTACACTGCATAAGATATCATGTATCGGCTCAATAATGATACAATATACACTACATAAGATACCATGTATCAGTTCAATAATTATACAATATTACACTGCATAAGATATCATGTATTGGTTCAATAGTGATACAATATTACACTGCATAAGATATCATGTATCGGTTCAATAGTGATACAATATTACACTGCATAAGATATCATGTATCACTTCAATAATTATACAATATTACACTACATAAGATATCTTGTATCGGTTCAATAGTGATACAATATTACACTGCATAAGATATCATGTATCAGTTCCATAATTATACAATATAATATTACACTCCATAAGATATCATGTATCAGTTCAATAATGATACAATGTTACACTGCATAAGATATCTTGTATTGGTTCAATAGTGATACAATATTACACTGCTTAAGATATCATGTATCGTTCAATAATGATACAAAATTACACTGCATAAGATATCATGCAATCTTTAGTGAACATGCACACTTGACCTGTTATTTTGTACTCCTCTTTGGAGCAGCTTGGACCACATATAATTCCTTACATTAACGGATAAAACATTTCTTTCCTTCTACTTTTCCAGGACCTTTTTAATTTTCCCTTAGTAAGTTTGTATGCTGGTTTTTTTTGGACATGCTCTAGGTGTAACTCAGGTGAGCCCTACAGCCCATGGGGACTCCTTATTAATGGTTTTGTTTGTTTTGTTCTGACCTGTATGGCTGCCATATTGTCATCCTTTGGTCACTGATTGACAAATGTCAGGGGACTCCGATCAGCTGATTGATGTTCTGCTATGTTGTCTTTGTTTCTGTTAATCGATGTCTTAATTAGCCGTGATCCTCATTTCCTCCTATTAATCTCTTTTCTTCTCTTGTCTTTTTTTCTGTCACCAAAGTATATATTTTCTCTTTTTTTTTTCATCTTATTCACTAGAATGTAATTAGGTATATTTATTTTATGATATTCTGAATCATCTCTCTGTGTTGCATCATTTTCTGGCTTATCCCATCTTAAATTTCCCTATCTAATTTGTGTTTCAATATGCATGTCCCTTTCTATTATTTCTTTCTTATGCTATTATAAATTAAAGGTTATTAACTCAGAATGTAAAAAAAGTCAAAGCAGACTAGTGGTTATGTATAAACCCTCTCTCTCTCTCTCTCTCTCTCTCTCTCGTTCGTCTATGATTGAAGTGACCATATGACAGGTATCACTAGATGTGTGCCATCAATTATCTCACACCCTGTATCAGGTGTTTGCCATCAGTACTATCGTACCATTACCTGTACAGGTAACACCAGGTATGTAAGACAGGCACAGGTATGCTGATCTAGTAGTAAGGTCAGCATATATAAATCTGAAGGACATTATTACATATACTTAGTGACATTAGAACGACAACACTAAAGCAATATCACTATGAAAGGTATGCGTTTTTTTAATATTATTACTTAATATAATTTTTAGAGACATATTCTTTAGTTGTACATTTGTAGATAGTAGATAGTTATTTAGTAAAAGAAAATCCAAATATTTCTTTACACTGTGGGAGCTCTTAATTCTTCTTATGGACATTAATTGATATTGTAGAAAAAATCTAGTAAAAATCCAAAATATTTCAGTTGAAGAATTTGAATATTTTCCTATATTTTTAATCAAAGCCTCACATCTAATGGAGATTGATTTAGTAAAAAATAATCTAGTAAAATATAATTATAATCCAGATATTTCAGCTTTAGAATATTTGAATATGTTCCAACTTCTATAAACAAAGCTCTTTTCTTATGGAGATTGATATAGTCTATAAACATGGCCATGACCATCCAACACTCTTAATTAAACAGTGAAGTTTAAAGTGTACAGTGTATTTACTATGTACTATGTCTATATATTACAGTCTACTAGATATGTATTATATATAGGGATTAGGAAAATTTCTTAAAGTTAAAGGTTGCATGTTGGTGGATTTAAGTTCGGTAAATTTCTTGATGTGATTTTTGTTGACTGGGAGTAAACAGTGTATTTACTTTTCACCTTATACTTGACGAAACATGAAAACTCTACCCCTTTGACGAGACATGAAAACTCTACACCTACATATTGCAAAACTTTAAACTCCTCCTCGGTGGTGGTGGGATGGGGGGGATGGCATCTCTATTACATGTCTTGCATGATGCTCTTTTTTTCATCTCTAGTAACCTCTTTCTGTAAAAAAAAAAAAAATTATCAGCAGTTAATCGGCCCTACAACATCCTTCCTCTGAACTTGACAGACAAATCTGTTTTTGTTAGGCTTTGCAGCATTCCCTAAACCTTTACATTCTCCGCTTCCTCACATTTATATGATATACATGATATACATATTTTATACACATATATATACCCATCCATTCCCATATATACCCATCCATCCCTCCACCCACAAGCACTATTACAGATTCACACCTAACATTTACAGGTATCACTCCCTCTTCTCCTCCCCCACACAAATACATCCTTATATATGTACCCATCACCCCCTCCCCCTCAAACATCATTACACATACTGGTACACACCTTACATGACCATGTAACCATGTTTCCTCCCCCCACCCCTACCCCCCCCCCACCCCCCCCCCCCCCACCACCACCACCCCACACATATTTACATTCATATATATACCTCTCCACCCCCTCCCCTCCACTCACAAACACCATTACACAGATACAATGTACACACCTCACATCACATGTATCACTCCCTCTCCCATCCACCACACAAATACATCCTTATATGTACACATCCATCCCCTCTTCCTGAAACATCATTCCATATATATATACATCTCACTTGACCATGCATCCCTCCCTGTCCCCCTCCCCCACACAATATGATATGATGATTTGACCATCTGTCCTCCCCTTTTCCCTCCTCCACACACTTACATCGCTATACACTTATCAACTTACACGGCCATCTCACATTTGCCCACACCCCATCCCTTACACACAGCCTCACACATACACATACCCCTCCCATACACACAAACAATTACACTCCGTGTTATCCACACAGCCTGTGCAGAAAAACAAAGCCCGTCCTGACAAGGTGCCACGCCCCCTTGTATTATGTTATATGTTCAACACTTCACAGTTCCCATACAATCAGTTTCTTTCACTTTACAAACAGAGAACACAAAAAAACCATACAGCTTTTGTTTGTAAAGAAAGGTCAAAAACAAACAATAGCAATTGTAAGTCACCCCCCTGTTTAGATTTTTAACAAGAACAGATTTGGTATTAAATTCGGTGTTGTCGATTCACAGTCACTGACTTGTGTGAAGGGGAATAAGAATTGGTCATTTAAAAGGATCGACCGGGTGTAGGGTCGTCGCATCTCGGGGGCAAATCTGTACAATTCAATAAATGGAAGGGGGCGAGCCTTGTTTCGTGTGTGGGGGTCACGGAATGCTCTCTGTATATGGCATATTTACCATACCCCTGTGACAGAGGACCTAATGAGTTTTACATGGAGTCCCTAAATAGAAGTCTCGTCTTTTCTGGTATGTAACCTTTTTTTATGTGTACATAAAAACAAAAATTTGAATTGAAAATTTATGATTATCTAAGCCAAGAAAGTTTTTTTTAAGTTATGGTTTGCATTTAAGGTGGTATGGAACATCTCTATTTTGTAACATATTTCCTATTGAAATAAACAATAAAATCAAGTACATGCAATTTTGATTCCCCCCCCCCCCCCCCCCCCCCCCAATTTTTCCCAAAATCTGTAAGACTTGAACATGAGTTCGAATCTTATAGGGGCTTTCATAATTTTTACATTTCTTAAATGACCTTAAGATATATTTCCTTGTGACTATGATTTTTATTAGGTAATTTATCTAAAGTATTTTTTGTTAGTGGGTTTTATTTATAGACAATAGCACGTGAGACGGTGTCATTTCCTTTGATGTTGATTTATTTTAAAAAAAGATTTCATACCTAATTTGATCTAGTATTTTACTTCTCTTAGAGAAAAGCATGAATACATGAAGGTAAAATTGCTATTTGTATCATAATTCTTTGAAGAGGAAGAATACAGATTTAATTTAACTACATTAGAGTACCTTAATATTTCTATTTCTTGACTACATACATGTACATTTTAAAACGGTTTCAATTTTTATGAAATATTGATTACCTTTAAATCTTGATGTTGGACCTATTGATCAAGGATCTTTACCCTCTTATCATATCACAAATAATGGAGGAACTTAAAGAATAAACCATAATGTGTTTATTTTCATTTTCAATTCTTTTCACTTTTTTTTATTTAATTTTTTCCTAAGGTCTCTGAAGGTAACAAAAGTCGTCACTGAAATCATTTACCTAGACTTTTATAATCCTGGATCTTCTCTGTCTGGGAGATAGGAAAAGGCTGCTTTAAGTTGAGCCTCCTTAATAGGGGTGACATATTGACTGTCACTTAATTTGTCCTCTTTTTACACACTGTTGACTCGCTTTGAAAACTCCGAGTTAATTACTCATATTTAGGGTGCCTCCTACCCTGATATCCGAATTAGCGTGCGCTGAAGCGTATAAGGTCATTGGGTGCAAACCCTGATAGTCGGTCGTCTAACTTTGATCTCCCTTTAAAAAATTATGCATGTTTAGTAAGTATATTGTTAGAATTATTCCTTCATTTTTCACTTTATGGCTTCTGAAGAATGGATGTATAATATTACTTATTTAGGAATATAATTAAATAGCAATGGGATTTCTAAGTCTTTTATTCGTTTTCATTGGTTGGCAAGCTGAACTGTTTCTTAAAAGATATTTGATTCTACCTGTATTTGCAATTCTTCATTAGTACCATGTAGAGGGGAATTTATGTAGAAGGTATAAAGAGTGATTGCCATAACAGGAATAATTCATAATGTACTGTGGAATCGTTAATTTTAAAATTAATGGATTTTGTTGGTACTCCCCTTAGTTGAGCTTAAGGGGGCTGGGGGTGGCTGCAATTTTAGACAATATTGATCTCCTTTAAAAGAAGAGCTCCTTATAAAAAATATAGAAAATGATAAAATTTCATATTAAAATATATGAAATTTTTCTTTACCGAAAAGTTGTTAATAGCTTCAGAAGTCGCATATAAAGTTTTCAAATAAATCTGATGGTTTTATATTATATTTTGACCCTCCAGCCTCCTTAAGTGAAATCAAATCTTGTGTAAGGGAGTTAAACTAAGAATATACTCTTCTCCCTTCCTAGCCCTCCCCAATACAACTTAACCCTCGACAGTGAAATAATCTTTTGCCTTCTTTAAATTACTCACACAATTAATGGAAACATAGAATATGTAGTAAAAGGCTGACTTCTGATATTCTTCAAAATACTAGTAGGTGTAATGTGCAATTTTATCAGTAGACTGGTATATGGCAATTTTTTTGAAGCAATACGTATCGCGATAGGGGAAACAAATTACCTCTATTTTTCATGTGTTTAAAAATTCAAGAAATAAACATTTCATCGACCGAACAAAAAAAATTCGAGTTTGAACATATTAGAATTATTTTTTTGCTTATTATTTGTTGTGTGCAGTTTGATTTTCATATGAATAGTTAAATTAATATAAACAAATTCATAATGAAGTGATTGATTTTTTATTTATTTACGTCATGAAAAATGAAAAAAAATAAAGAACAGTTGCTTATAAATCAAAGAACTCTTGTGTCCAAATGTATCACAATATTATCAGGATATTTTGAAAAAAAATTTGCGATAATACCGCAATACGAAATGTTAGGTGGATACCCATCCCTCACTGATTAATATTTGACACTGATTAGTATTTGACCTGTAAAACGAGACTTTGTACTGATTTAGGACTGAGTGAGCTATAAGTATACATATCTGTGCGGTAGCTCAGATAGGAAGTTTTATAAGTGGTCATTGTTTCAATGAACCACGTTCACCTCACGCTGTCACTGTAGATAGATGGAGTGTAATGTACTTCACGTGCTCGTAAGATTACTGGATATCCTGTGTGCATGCCGAAGCAAAAAATAATGTAATTGGGAGAGAGAGAAAATGCCCCAGTGTTATACTAGCCACTGACTCTATTTCTTGTGAAAATTGGAATTACTTAACGTTAGTATTTACTATAGTTTTGTAAGTTGATTGTTGCCCGCATGTGACTTTGCATTTGAATGATTTGTTATTTTATTGTCATCTGGTCATTCTTACTGGTGAAAATAAAAAAAACACAAACATCAAAACGTAGGGCTGGATTTCATTCATTTCAACATGAAATTGACAAGGTTAGTAAGTAGTGAGAGATTTGACCTGATGATGGTGAGATCTTTTGACTTGTTTGCCACTTGATAATGTTAACTGGGGGGGGGGGGGGGGGGGGGTTCGCGGGCAACAAATATTGAGCTTGCATATTGACTCCAGTTTTCGTGAAAACTCAAGAGTTATCTGGTAAAAAGTTGATCCATGTCTGTATGTAACTTGTATATGGGCCTTTGGTGATCAGTGTGATTTGTGGCTTTTTCAATTGATTGTAACTCATGATTAACTTTTTTTTTTTTATCTTTCCAGGAATTATGAAAGGTGACAACTCTAAAAGCTTAGCATCTCAAGGGAGATAACTCTGATTTATTGATTATTACACAGGGGAGACAACAAGGGACAATCCAGAAAACACAGGTAATTCGTAGTTAATATATGCATGTAGTGTATAATCAACTTTAATTTTGTAAAAGATGTGCAAGATGCAGATGAAATTTATAAATCTACATCAAGAGGTATGTGGGGTTATTTTTCATTCACAGAAGTAATCCTTGTCAATGACAACTTTCATCAGGGTGCTGAATGTAAGTTGGGAAACAAACACTACATTAGAAACTGTACCAGTCTATACAACATAATTGTACACGTTTGGTGCCAGTTGATTATCCCCCCCCCCCTGGTTTTATATAACCCCTATATCTACCAAAATTCTTAATTTTTGCTGCTCTAATATATTATTACCAACCAAGAGTCATCATAATTTATAAGTTATTAGTTTACCATAATCACCAATAAATTCATTGAAGTTATTCAACTGTGTTTATTGATAATTTTCAAAGAGTTCTCGGGTACGTTATAGATTTATATGATATTGTAAAATATATATTTATATATATATTTTTTGGTAAAGTGACCTTAATCTGTGTTTGAAATTTTTTTATTGTGAGGGTTTGAAGCATAACTCAACAAGTATATCAGTAAATTTAAAATTTCTACCTGAATAATTAAGCATCACCATTCATTTAGTTATTTTCTCTTGCAAGCCATTTTGTAAGACTTAATAGCTTTGATGTTAAAAAATGCATGATTCAGAAAGAGATGTGTTGAACGTTGCAGAGAGGTGGAAATTACCTCCCTGTTTTAATTAGGTAAAAAACTATAGCAATATTAAAGGAAGATTTTTTTTTTGGGGGGGGAATGTAACAAGTTAAATAAAATAAGTTAATGATAGGTCCAGGTAATGAGCAAATCTACAGAGGGTGGGTTTAATTACAGGGTAAGGAACGTTCACTTTTTTTATCTGCGTTACACAAATTTATTCTGAAATTTTAGTAACCATGGAGAAATTTCACAGAAATCCTGTGTTTTGAAGTGAATCAAATATTTATGAGCAGTTAAAAAAAAGTTTTGCAGATCACGTTTTAGGTTTTTACTTTAAATCTGGTGATATAAAGATTTTTTTTATAGAGCTAACAGAAAGGCAGTTTGCGTTTTAAAGTGAATCAAATATTTACGACCTTTTTTAAAAAATCTTTGCAGATCATGTTTGGATTTCTTTTGCAAAAAATCGTGATTTAGAGAAAACGTTTCTTTTTTTTTTTTTATTAGAGCCAAGTTTTATGAGCCTTATTTTTTATATGTTCGAATTAAAGGAATTAATGTTCTTCAGGGAATCAAGAAGAGGTTTAGATTTTGAGAACTCTTTAGGGGAATGGTATTTAAGCAATAAATAACTGTAGAACCAGCAGTGTGGGACAATAAGGCATCGTCAGTGATTGCTTGTTAATAAGGGCATTCTCCTTAGATGTTGACAAATTTATGACCACTTGTTACAGATGTATTCCAAATTTGCTCTGACAGCTATAGAACTGGACTGGACAGTTTAACACAGAATAGCCCTCATCTCATTGATTGCACTAAATGAAGTTTTTGTTCTGAAAAGATTTTTTTTTTTATTTTCAAAACAAGCAGTGCAGTGAGGGCACATAGGAAAACAATTGAATGGCATCTCTCTTTCTGTCTCTGTCTTTCTGTTTATGTCTCTCTCTCTCTCTCTCTCTCTCTCTCTCTCTCTCTCTCTCTCTCTCTCTCTCTCTCTCTCACACACACACACACACACACACACAAACACATTCAATATTTGATAAGTCTTTTATGAAATAATTTAATCATTAATTAAAGATAAAACAAAAAACCTGATCATTCAGATATTTAACATTATAATCTTTAGCTTTAAATGATTCAACCATAGGATTGGAAGCTTCCATGGATGATTTTTCCAAAAGTTGTTTCGATGAACATTTGGCCTTGAAGGAAATTTTGGGTTGCTATCAGAAAAACTTGAAATCAATCTCAGTAAAGTGGGTATTATTTACTTTAATACTGTAAATTACTAATTAAACGCATTGAATTAATATCTGTGTCAAATAGCGAGAAACGTATTTCTCACATTCTAAAATCTCGTTTTTATTTTTTGGACAGATGTAAACTATACATATAATGAAACTATGATCAAAATTTGGTGTTAGCAATTTTGTATTCTTGCAATTTGATGCAAAACAGTTGAATTGTGGAATTAGGTACCCATGTAAAATAAGAAATTTACAATAGTTTATCCTGTGTGGCAGCTTTCTAAAGTATGCGATCGTACATGTGTACTTGTATATATATTATATTTAATTTAGTATGTATATACTAAAAAAGCTGATGCACTGGTTTTTGAATTACCATAGTGGTCTTGAAAAATTCTAAGAAATAAAAATATGAGAGCACAAAAAAAAAAAATGTTAAAACCTTGGAGTGTCAAGGAAATATTTACAGTTGTTGATGTATGATAGGAATTATTATCCCAGGAACAATGCTTTTACCTTAAGGTGATATCATTACACCTTTCTTTTATCTTAAATGTAAAGTCAAAGAGCATTTATGATTGGAAGCTTGGGAGAACTGTCTTAATAAGATTCTGGCTGCATGGAGCGATGATATTGATTATAGGGAGGCTTTGGGGCCAGGCTCAGTAATTATTAATTAGTGCAGGGCTGGGTTCTTTATTATGAATATTAAGGTGATCATGTGTGAGTTATAGAAAGAAGAAATTAAGATTCTTTGTATTGACATAAGGCACTATAATCTTTCTACATTTACCTTAATGGCATTCAGAGCCAAGCCATGCATTATACTGTACAATATATAAATAGTGCCTGTTTGGGAGGGTAACAGTTGAAATTGACACCCCGAGAAAACCATTGTCAACTGACGCGAAGTGACTGAATGTCTTAATTTTTAAGAAAATGTTACTGCTTTTATATAGGAATAACGTGAATTCTACAGCGAACCGTACGGGCATAATTTTCGCGCATGTAACAATTGTGTAATGTTACCCGTTGCTAAGTGTGTTGCTAACGCTGAGGGTAATAGAACGGATTATGAACTGCGTCTTAACCAATCAGATTTCAGTATTTAACATGAAAGTATAACAATATATACTATATTATTTTCAGGACGTGTTTGATCTGAAAAATTTTGAGAAATTGAGATCACCATATATAGAAAAAAAGTGGACTCATAAGAGAAATGAAATGTTTTGTTTTAAATTTCTGTATCTGCAGAGATTAGAGAGTAAATGCTTATTAAAGATGTGCACCTTACATAAGGGAGTATACACTCTGTGACGTATTGTCCCAACTAGAAACAATTATCTTCTTTCGAAATTAATTAACACACAAGATCAACGAACGTTTTTATCAGCATGGTGCTGATTGTTGAGAATTTTGGCCGCTGGGTTTTGGAAATTTCACCATGAGTCCCAAATTCTTCCCATCACAGAGGATTTATGTTTTAGAGAATCACCCGTGCCCAGATTAAAGCATGCACACAACGCAGTGGGAGAACTTGGAGGATTAACAGATAATCCCCTACTTAAGCCACTGAGGAGGATTTGCTGATGAATTAATTCTCTACTATTTACCTGTAGTGAAGAAATCATACTATCCTTTTAAATGCATGCCGTCTGAAGCTATGATTTATTTTGAAGATTTTGACTGCTTGAACAACCTCCTTTCTTTGACTGTGAAAAATTGATCAAAGGAAGTTTTCTCTTTATGAGAGTAACAATTAATGTATGCATCATATGTTGAAAAAGTTGGTTTCTGCAGCCGTGTATGGTCGGCATTGCTAAATGGTGTGTGACTTAATATTAGGGGGATTAAGCTTTTTCCTATTGACTGAGAAAGGTTAGTTTTCTTAATCATATAGAATCTTTAATTTATACATCTCTTCAATTTGATGCTCTTCTTTCAAAAGTAACTTTATCTTAAGATTTATATGTTACATTGCTTAGCCTAATAAGTCAAGTTAAATCCCTTTAATGTGCACAAATCCAGAAATTTATGCTTTTGTTTTCCAGGGGGACCTGAGGTCCATTTTTTGGTAATTTTACTAAATAATATGTAAATAAGTAAATTAAATGCAAGTTTGAATTTTCTTGGGGGGGGGGGGGGGGGGGGGGGTTCTCCCCTGATCTCCAACTAAATGTGCAGATGTAATATCTTAGTATTGATAATATCAGGCGAAGACTACCTAAGTTATTTAGAACTTGTGTCTAATCCATTTGATTTAATCAATAGAATATGTTTAATTCAAATCAAAATTCATGTTATATCAGAAATACACCCTTTTCTGAATCATGCCTTCATTACATGTACATCAGCTAGAGATATGATGACCTTAGTAGCTTGCTGTGTGAAGAATTCCTTTGCAGTGTACCTTAGATCATACTGTCTGACTGATAGTGTGTTCATTAATATTATCATATATATTGCAGCTAATCTTTATAACGTTGTAATCACATCTCAACATTGAAAGAAAATATTGTCATGTACCGTAAATACATCTTTTAAGGTACTTCACTACACCGAGACTTATACTTTTTAAGACACTACGTCACAAGATGGCGATTTAAATGTTTTGTTAAACTGTTTATATCAATCGCTTCAAATGTATATCGTTATAGCGCAGTGGTTAAAGTATCAGGCTTCTGAAAAGCAGGTCATGAGTTCGAATCCACCTGGGGCTTTTGTTTATGTTTACTGAATGAAATTTTTGAAAATATCATTTTTTATCTAAAATTGCACATTTTTTCGCCTATTTGACATATATCCTTCTTATCAATCATGCTTTCTATCATAATCAAGTAATTTTCTGCTGATTTGAAAAACTATTTCAAGGTGTAGTGAGGCACCTTAAATAAAACGGGATTACTTTTGGAAAAAAGTGTTTATGGGTGTATGAACTACACCTACTTTACATCACGTTCATATAAGTCAAGATAAAGATCTCTTTAATAACTGTGATAGTCTTGTAAAGATTAGTTTATTGATATATGAACCACACCTAATTTACATCACACTGTAATCTTGTCCCGAAAAGAAGTAATATTTGATTGAAAACCTCTGAGATATGATACGAAAGACTCTATAGTAAAATGGCATGTTTACTTTATTACATAAATAAGTCTCAATAGAAGAAAGCACTGTGCAGGAAATCTCCCAGATAGGAGAGAGGGAGAGCAGATCAGTGGGATTTCCCCGAGACT
This sequence comes from Magallana gigas, assembly GCF_902806645.1. NCBI lineage: Eukaryota > Metazoa > Mollusca > Bivalvia > Ostreida > Ostreidae > Magallana > Magallana gigas. The sequence goes on along the minus strand of NC_047560.1, from coordinate 17,540,347 downwards.
CTGGGTTCATAGAGCCATGACTGCTGATAGAGCAGTGAGGCACGGTAAATTACCTATGTAGTCAGCCCATTAAACAGATAAGTCTGTTATCAGCAGGAGTTGCATGCCATTGATCGCTATATAAACTCACCTCTGATCGCGTTGAGGTTTACCGCTGTTAAAGGGGCAGTGGTGCTATCCCAAGGAGCAATATCATGTTTGTGTCATCTGTCAATCATCTAGCCTTCATGTTTATTGCCTTTTTTGCTTTATTTGTTAATCTTTCATATTACTTTGATTTCGACTTGAAGATTTTTTTTGACAGTTACAAAATATTCTGACCCTCCCAGCTGGTTTTGCAGGGGAGTGGGGCAAGGGCGGATGGGGGTGTAATAATTCTATATGGTCATGCAATTTTCTTTGGAGTGTATATTGTACATAGTATATGTATAAATGACTACATTGTACTTACATGTACAAGTACATGGTATCAAACAAGTGTATAGATCAAATCTATATCATTTAGATGGAATGGAACACCTCCATATTGTGACATATATTCGAACGAAATAAACAATAAAAATAGCATAAATTTATCTGCCTTTTTCCCCTCAAATTGTTAGCTATTAGTTCAACAGCATAATGCAATGGGTTATTATAATGTATAATTTAAATAAATTATTTAATTTTTGCCTCTCCAAAAATTTATAGAACACAATTGTTGGATTAGTATTGTAAAATCTAAAAATATTTTGATTATCCTGTACTTTATTCCATATTGATATCGACAGGTGTCCCATGCCAACTTAATACTTGAATCCACACATTTTTGTGTATGCATAGAGTCAGTGTTTAACATTTCATTTGGTTTTTGAAATTGAATTTTAACCCCTTTTCATTTCTATTCTAAACTAATTGAAGCTCATGCATGAGAATTTAAATCTTTCTTTCTCAGAGAGCTGAACACGTCGTTCTACTGTTAATTTTGTGTTATTTACACTGCGTTAACTTCCTCTCTGTATTTCTGACGGTTATCTGGGTAAATGATCACCGCTTGTTCTTTTGAATAGAGGCTCTTTGATTTAATTTCCTCCGCTGTATAAAATCTGAACGAGAAATTTTCAGTTTATTGTTGACCGTCCATGATTTCACAATTATATCGCTCAAATATGAGACTCGCTATTCAAGCATCCAACGTAACCAATTTTGTCTTGTTACGATTTTATGTCATGTCCAATAAACTTTTAACTGAAGTGGACGGGAGATTCTGCGGTCATGAATACAAGATTCTTCACATTCTTGGAAGTTTTTGCTTACAGTAAATAAAATGTAAGGACACTTGACTGAACCGGGGCCTTTTTTCATTCATTCAGCAACAAAATGGAAGAACAATTTTGTACAAATTTTAGCAATTTTGAATGGGTTAGAATTTGATACTTCTGAGTAAACTTGTTAAACAAGCCATCCATACCAGGTCTAGCTGTTTATCTTTCTCTGCATCAGAAACAGGTGCTTACAGCATGCAGTTAGCTCTTCTTTAATTACCTTCCATTCTGCATGTTATAACATCTTAAGTTTCATTTTTTGACTCGCAATATAAATATATTTTTTTGATTTATTGAAAATGTTTGAAATGGCAGTGTTAAAAAGGGTACAATCTTTTTTTTCATTCCTTTTTTTTTTGTCTCTCCCTCTTTCCTTGACAACAATCTGTAGTTATCATATTTTTTCTATCTCCATTTCTCTCTCTCTCTCTCTCTCTCTCTCTCTCTCTCTCTCTCTCTCTCTCTCTCTCTCTCTCTCAAAGGTAGCTTTTTAAAAGCAGATCATACCTATTTAAAGGTCTGAGTTGGGGCATGCTTACTTACATAGAATTCACATTGTTTTCTCTTAACTGTCAAGATCCCAATAAAATCATCGATGACAGATTTTTAAACTTAACACTTCAAGGCCAACTTATTTAATGATGTGTTGAACATGAAGTGTTTTTCTTAAGAAGATGGACTTGAATTGAGTCTTTTCATATTTTATCATTATTTATAAATAATGATGACCCAATGAAGAAGGAACCATTCTTTTTTTTTTCGTAAAGATATTACAAATCATTGTCCAATCTTTAATTTTTATTTTGGACTAGAAATTTTAAAGCAATCACATTTTTTTGCATTTTACTATTGAACAACTTTGTTGAATAAGTAAAAGCGATCCCAGTCATATAATTATATAAAAGTTGGTCTTCCTAAGGGTTGCTAATCCTCTATTGGGGAAAAAATTGCAGTGGTGGGGGGGGGGGGGGGGGCTCTCATGTCTTTTTGGACCCCCCCCCCCCCCCACACACACACACTTTCACACTTTATGTCAGCTTCTGAATTAATCTTCTATGGATGCCTCTATCTGAGAAATGCATAGTTAGTGATTGTTCATTGTTCATATTAAAGCTTTGTTAGGTTTTTTTTTTTTTTTTTTGTTGTTGCCCTTATTGTGATATACAATTTATACTCCGAGCCTGATTTAGAACAAGAATCTACATACAATCCTTATTTAACTTGAAGCTAATTTATTGTGTAGTCAAACATCATGTGCTGAAACTTTTTTTTCATCTAAGCACTCATTGACTTTCAGAGTCATTTTAATTGTAAAAATCTAAGCCAATTATTTTAAGAATAGAATATTAAAATGATTAACAATTCAGGGAAAGAGATGAATGAAGTTTGTATTAAGGAATGTGGAGATTATAATGAAACTAAGAATGATTTGTGTGCAGCCTTAGATGGAATATGTACAGGTATATATATATATGGATGTGTATTAAATTAGTGGAACAGATTACTGTAAAAGTGGCTATTTATGGCTGGGAAAAATTTAAACTAGTTACGCATTAAGTTTAAAACTGCATAAATTACCCCTGCGCATATGGTAAAAAAAAATTACACCTTAAGATTGGTATTTTCGATCAAGCATCTGCATATTTAATATCCAGGCATATTGTTTAAGCATAGACAGTGTGTGCTTAACCTCCAGGGTAGATAACTGCTTTTAAATTATGAAACCAAGAATGACTTTTGTCAGCCTAATGGAGAATGTACAAGTATACATGGAAGTGTATTAGTAGATCAGTTTATGGTTTTGTGAAACGTATTTGAAATGTTGGGACCCTTTAATTTGACCCTTTAATTCTGTAAAGAATCTGCCGCTATACCCCCTGATGGTCGTAATAGAGGTATTTAATGAACACCTTGCATTATGGATATTTAATAAACACAGCAAATTACTTTCTCCAAGCAAAGAGTTGGGGGAAAGAGATTTAAATAACATTTTTTCCATTTGCTACAATACGTGAAGTCTTGTTATAAATGGGAGCAAACGATATTGAGGTTCTCCGAAGTGATTGATGTCAAAGATAAGTAAATAATTAAAATCTCTGTGACAGTCCGGGGGAGAGAGGGGAGATTTTGGAGATATATATTTATATACCTCTGTAGAGGAATGATTTTGTTGTCAAAATCTGAGACCCATTCTTGTGTTGTCATTGCGGTGGTGAGGGCCTGTAATTTTTTGGTAGAGGGGGTCTGTGGTTTGGTAAAATGAGAAGTTGGAGGAGGACTATTGAAAAGGTGAAAAGTTCTTGGTGAAATTTTTTGGAATCAGGAATCTGGCTGGTCGTTGTCAGTAGAATCGAGTCATGGTAAAATGAGGGAGCCACAGGGAATGTTGGGAAGATAGCAGGAATTCTGGGAAACTGGACTTCGAGGGACTGTAGTAAGTTTGCGATTCTTCATTGGAGAGAGAGAGAGAGAGAGAGAGAGAGAGAGAAAAAGTTGAGCGAGAGAAATATTTACATTTATATGAGAGTGGTACAGAAAGAGATAGATAAAGAAAGAAACACAGGGAAAGTGAGAGAAGGAGAGAGAGGAGAGAGAATTAGAATGAGAGAAGGAGAGAGAAAATTAGATGAAGAGAGTGAATTAGGAGAGAGAGAATTAGAAGAGAAGGAGAGAGAGAATTAGAAGAGAAGGAGAGAGAGAATTGGAAGAAGAGAGTGAATTAGAAGAGAAGGAGAGAGAGAATTAGAAGAAGAGAAAGAATTAGAAGAAGAGAGAGAATTAGAAGAGAATAGAGAGAGAATTGGAAGAAGAGAGTGAATTAGAATGAGAGAAGGAGAGAGAATTAGAATGAGAGGAGAGAGAGATTGAAGGAGAGAGATTTGTAAAAAGCATTACAACAATGCTTATGAGAGGAGAGAGAGAGAAACCAGTGTTACTGCTGGTGTAATAGTGTGAGGGAGATACAGAGATAGAAATGGGAGGGAGGATGAGAGACAGAGATTCAGGAAACCTTGGATATTCCTTATAACTGTGTTGTTGAATCAATGAGCTTTAGAAACCGTGCCTGGAGTTTGATGCAATATGTAAATAATGGAAATGTTTGGAATAGTTGTTAAAGAACTATAACTTATTAACCCGAATCCCATGTCAGGACCAGCTAACTGTCACTCGCATCAGATACGGCTGAATTTTAATCAGTCTTTCAAAATTCTGCGCAGAGAAAATTAAACAGAAGCATGGTTCCATTGTATAACATAGGATTGACGAGAAGTGACCAGGTTTAATGAGTGCATGTATCGCCGTTGTGAAGACAAAGCAGGTGTTGATCAAGCTAATTAATTATTTGTGATTAAAACAATCGCACTCACTCCTGACATTTTGATTTAAAGCAAAACATTTTTATGGTAGACTAAAACTTTTATCCTGGCTAAAAAAGAACTCTCCAAGTTTGATGAAAGTACCTGATGTCAATAAAAAATATTCAAAAAAAATCCTAAGATTTTTGTGAATGAAACAAATTAAAATTCCCATGAACATGTTGTCATTTCTGTGATTATTTGAATGATATTTAACTTGTCCTGTAGGTTTGTGTTCATATGCAATTTAGATATGGTAAATATTAAGTTAATCTAATATCAATTACAGACTAAGCCTTTTATCTTAATATATAGTTGAATATAATTTTAGAAGTTTTTTGTTTTATTTTAACAGTCTAAAAAAACTGGGACTTACAATTTACACAATCTTAGATTCAATTGCGGGATATGAAGGTGACCACATTGCAGAAAAAATACATAACCTTCTAATGTTCACTATATACATTTATGATTCACATGAATCATCAAAGAAAGCATTTCCTTGTTTATATTCACATCTTTCTTTTAACAAATTGATAAATTGATTGTAAAAAGTAAGTATGGTTAACTATTAAAATTACTGTTATTGTACATCAAAGCTTAGCTAAAGATGGTCTTCTACGAGACTTTTAGTCAGGCATCATCATGATTATTACGCGCAGTCTGCGAGTTTTTCTTGATATTGATAATCAGGCTTTGACGAATGGATATACAGGGCGTGTAGATTAAAGTCTTGTCAGTTTCTACAGAGCTATGATTAACGTTCAATTCCCATGAAAAAAAGATGGAATCAGGGATATAAATATAGTGTTCTGATATTACCTCATTCCAATAATGTCTTTAGTATATAAGATAGGAAAGACATACTAAGCTCAAAAGCTCTAAAATACTTGCTCCTTATGGTTATTAGTCCCCTACCGGTTTTCACTGGAGGGGACTATAGCTTTCCTCTGCGTCCGTCAGTCCATCCATCCATCCATCTGTCTGTCCATCTGTCCGTCCGTCTGTCTGTCCCACTTCAGTTTTCCACACTATTTTTCTTTATGCGTTTGAGGAATAACATGAAATTTGCTGAACAGCTTCAAATGTCAAACTACAGATCAAGTTTACACTTTTGTAGCGTCTGGTTGACATATTTTCGAGAAAATTAATTTTCTATATTCAAATTTTTTAATGTTCGGGTTCGATATTCTGCATAACAGTGCATTGTTTTCACAGTTTCCACAAACTGGTAGGGGACGTGTATTGCTTATGCAATACTCTCAGAATGCTTGTTATACCAGAGCTTTAAATAACATAGCATTTGAGGAGAGCTCTATAGCTTTATAGCTCTTATTAACTTCAAACGCTACATGTCACCCGCATACTTACCCTTGAACTACCATATAGATTTATATATATACGAGGTTTAAATAACATAGTTTTTGAGGAGAGCTCTATAGCTCTTAAACTTCAAACACTACTGGTACATATGTCACCTGCATATCTAACCTTGAACTTCCATTTATATATATATATATATATATATATATATATATATATAGATATATATATATATATGTCCAAAGCTGTAATACCTGTATAGATCTTTGCACCTAAGCTCCTTTATCTTATTAAGAGGGATATTTTCCCCCATTCAAACATTTAGTACCACTGTGTGTGCAACATTAATATTTGTTTCTTGCAGTAGATAAGGCAGTCCATGGTGTTTTGATTAAGTAACTGTAAGAACACCCAGAGAAATAAATATTGCTGATTTGATTGACAGTAAATCACCATTCAGTTTGAATTTTCTTTATTGCTGTGCACAAGCATTCGCAATAAATTGTGACATTGTTGTACATGTATGTGATATTAAAAATGGTGGAACTTCTTTGCTGTATGTGTTTGGTTACACAAGTTTTTCGTTTATTTAATATTGTTGATACAAGAAATGATACAAATGATGCTATACAAAAGGATTATGCCAAAAGTAATTTAGATGTTAAAGATTGTGGGTGTAATTTTTTGTGATTTTTCAAGATTTGAATGCACTGTTTTATTTTGATGTGTGTAATTTTTGCTATTTTGAACTTGTCAGCTACCCATTACAAGTAGATTGAACTTTTTTGGGGTAATCAATGGTCTGTAAAAGTGGTTATTTACGCTGGCAGTTAAATACACATTTTCTATGGTCAAAAACGTGGGTATTAAATATGCGATGCGTGATTTATCAATCTTAAGTATTGAGGTTTTAATCATGAGTACAGGGGTATTTTACGCAGTTTTCAGCTTACCGTACAACAAAGGAAAATTTCCCTTGCACGTAATTAATCACTTTTACAGTAAAAACTATACCATATATAATAAAATTAGTACCATGCTGAATAAAACAAGCTTTACAGTACTTTAAGTTTTGGCAAAAAAAATTAAAAAAATCAATGAATATTGTTTTGAAATACCTGAAATTATTCATGAATAAATTTATTGCATATTTGCAGGCTGAAAAAAAAGTGGAGTCATGTGGAAGAAGATTCTGGCGCTATTTATAGGCGTGATGGTGGGGTACTGGCTGATTGATGACTTTAATCCAGGTCAGAGGTCAATCATTTAACCTTTAACCTTGCAATAAGAAGTCAAAGGTCAAATGCATGTACATAACCTTTAACCTCACAAAAGGAAGTTAAAGGTCAAATACTTAACCTTTCACCCCACAAAAAGAGGTCAGTTATGTGACAACATCACAACAAGAGGTCAATATAATAATATTTGGTGGTTGAATGTATGTCAAAATATAAGAAATGATTAAGAATGTTAAAATTTTATGATCCTTGTAAATAGAATAAATTTTTAGAATTCTTTTTAAAGTAAAAAATGTCAAAGTTCCAACAGGTCTTAATCGCTTGGCTAGCAGTATGAACTAGTATGAATTAACACCCCCCCCCCCCCTTTAAAAAAATGATATAAGAGTATAAAGATATTGTATTGTCAATTTATTGTCTAGTTTGAAAGAAATTACAACACAATATTCGTGTTCCATACCTCCTTAAATTTTCAGTAATGTACCAATACACCTATAATTATAATAATTGTACGTATATATATATATATACATGTATTGTGTTGTAGATGCCTTAAAAGGAAAGCGTGTGGTGGTGACGGGATCATCGACCGGTATAGGGGAGCAGATCGCGTACCACTACGCGCGGATGGGAGCAAACGTAATGGTCACATCCCGGCGGGAAAACACACTCAAACAGGTGAGTTGTATTTATATAGGATAAATGGGGACTGAGCGATTTTGTGATGGCTAAATATTATAATAGTGGAATATATGAATACCTGTCATCCATGAATTAACATCCTCCACAATTAATAAATTAGGGTTGTAAAGTCATATTACCTAATGTTTGTGTAAGAAAATATATGAAATTACATCCCAACAAACCTGTGAAATTCAAGCAATCCAAAAAATTGGCTTTCACAAATTTAAATAATTGTAGAGAAGCACCAAGATGAACATTTTGATCCATCATAACTGTTAAATGCTATAGTGAGTAGGTTTATTATACTTTTTCAGATAAGAGGAATAAAAATTACTTTGCTGTAGGATTGAATTAAGGAATAAGGAATCATTCTTTGAGTATTATGAGGTGATAATTTCGGTCGGGGCATGATCAAATCGAATAAAGCCCAAATTATCACCACTTAATATTCAAAGAATGATTCCTTATAACTTAAAGCTGACATGAATTCATAAATACGCATTATTTCCCTTTTATCTCTGACTACCGCCATATTAGTGGTCGATGTCTATTGTTCTGCTCATCGCTACACACCCCTATATAAAGCCGAGAGCACTATTCATGCTTCACCGCATTCAGGAATTTCATACACCCGAACACGTTACCTTGGACGAAGAGACTTGTAAAAACGCGTTTTGAGCAAAAATAATATGACAAACACTGCACTGGCAAGATATATCCAATAAACGACGAAACAAGACAGGCTGAAATCCAGGCGCAGATACTTCGAAAATTCCTCAATAATTGTAGACCGTTTTCCTGTGTATTACATCGCACATGCGCAAACAACACACTGTGGCAGATCGAGCAATGTCAATTATCGCACGGATTTTAGAAACGTGGCGTTTTTGTAGGAACGGATGGAAACGTTGTTACTTTCTTGGATTTACTATCATTTAACTACTGTGTTGGATGTAGTGTCGCCTGGGTTTTCAAGAAGATGCAGGCGTTATGCACTCTGTATGAACGACACACGTGTTTGATGTGCATGCGAAGTAAGGCAGCACTGTCTGTACAAAATAATACGGATACCTTGGACATCTATTCAAAGAAAAAATAAATGTTGCATTTCCTTGACTGTTGTTTTCTTTATTCTTTATTACTGCATTTTACTACAATGTGTAGTTCATGCATTTAGAAGTCTGTGTAACGTGAATGCCTCGATCGGAAAGCAACCGACTGTAACTTTCTCAACTGGTATATATACCCCAGTGGCAGTAGAGGAGCGATCGAAACTAATATGGCGACCAAATGCTTTTATGAATTCATGTCAGCTTTAATATTTATATAATTTTAAGCCATCTTACGATTAAATATTTGAATATAAATAAGCAAAGCCCGCTGGTGCCTCAATTTGGCGTCATTTGAAGTAATGGGTTATATAGTACAAAATCGATACATAGTGTTATCATGCAAAGTCACTGGAAAATGTAAATATTCTGTTATCTGGGTGTTCCTTGTAACCATGTTGTACTGTATAGATGGAGTATTTTCACATATCACAAGTCTGATTCTATAACCCAAGGAAATACCACTTTAAATGTTATTATCACTGGTTAAATTTGCTCTAGCTGAATGTCTTGTTTCAGGTTGTACAAAAGTGTAAGGAACTGGGGCCTCCAGAGGGGAAATACTTCTATAAGGCTGCTGATATGGCTAATATGTCAGCCACAAAACTTGTTATAAAGGTAGGTCATATGTAGTTGGCCACCTCATTTCCTATTAGCCAGTAGGTGAAAGTCAAAGAGCACAGAGAATCCCTCAGATTTGGCTGTTAGATTCAGCTGTAAGAAATTCATATAGAGTACCCCAATGTGACACCTAATCAAATTTCTAAGGAGTAACTAGATACTACAGCTATATTTGCTGCCAAAATATAAACTACTTTAATGCATAAACATATTAGATATATTGTAAAAGTCAAACAGGCAGAGTTCAACAATATGATCCTGTTGCGAAAAGTTTAATGTCACAGACTGTAGAAATAATAAAGTTTTAAAGTGACCTTGATCTTTTGACAATTACCTTGACCTTGATATACTTTGACCAAGACATTTTACAGGTTGAAAAGTCCTCAAGTTTGTAAACTTTAGGTATTCATATTTTTGACCTTTCAGCTGATGTGATACATGAAGAGTTGACCTTGACCTATCTGTACTTTGACCTTTGACTTTTTGTTCCAGGAAGCAGTCAGTAGGTTAGGAGGTATAGACATTCTGATTCTGAACCACATCCTGCCTATACCTCTAGGGATGTGGGAGGGGAGTCCCCAGAACCTCACCATCACCGACAAGATCGTGGATGTCAACTTTAAGGCGTATGTCCACCTCACCTCACATGCTCTACCTCATCTGGTCGCCTCCAACGGCAGCATCATTGTGGTGTCCTCTCTGGCAGGTCTGGTCATTTTGTTGTTCTTATTATTTATTTTTTAATAAGGCCACACCAATATTATTTCTTGTTCGTCGGATATCCAGTGCAAGTGGGAAAGCGAGTAACTAATAAAATAACTTTTTTTTTGTTGGCAAAATTTTTAGGCAGTACATAAATAAATTTGTGAGGATGGTTATATCTTTTCTAGTTCTTTCTCTTTTATTAGTTAAAACTGAAATAGAAAAAATAGAGCGAAAATAGATCATTAAACAGCGCAGAAGTTACTGGATGCAGTAAATAAATCAAAGTAATGAAGTACTGACGGGAGTTGATTTTATCGATTAACATTTATTTTAAAATCAGCGATATGTGATTTTGCATGGCAAGTGGTATCAGTAATCGAAATATTTCTGAGAAATTGTATGGATCCAGGCAAGATTGAACTCTAGTTTTGTACAACCAAACGCTCGACTGTCTCCGTTTATCTCCGACAAGCAAGAGAGACTCACTGTTTTGTCGGATATTAACGGAGACAGCCAAGCGTCTGGTTAAACGAGACTAGTACATGAAGTCTAGCGTATGAATACATGCATACGACTTCAAAAAATATCTATTAAACTGTTTGTACCATTTAAAATATTACTATTTTCATGGTATTAATAAATAGGTTTTCTTGAAAAACAATGCTTCAGAATACATTGCATCGAATTTATCGATTATTTTCAAGAACTAAGTGTTGTCAGCGGTATTGATTTGTGCTTAGGTCCAAACACTGCTTCACTTTCGGTTTGCCCGAGTAAGTGCATAGGAGAGTTGAGTAAAATCAACTCCCAATAATAATATCATTTGTACAGTGTTATTATTATATTGCGTTGCGCTGGGTCTGACGAACAAGAAATTATATTTGCGTGGGCTAATTTTATGATTTTTAAACATTTTCTTTTAAATTTAATTGCTCTAAATTAGGGGTATATTTATAATCATTGAATTTAATTGCACCATAACAAAGTTTATCTTATTTTCCCTAATGTAAACAACACTTCATTTCCTTCATTATAGGTAAGATAGGGCAGCCGTTCACTGCGGTGTACTCGGCCACCAAGTTTGCACTGGACGGATTCTTTGGAGGACTTAGACAGGAGTTCAGGATGAAGGGATGTGATGTCTCCATAACACTATGTGTGATCGGGCTTGTAGGTGAGTGTAGTAAAGGGAGTCTGTGCAAAATTCAGCAGCAAAGATTGTCTACTGTATACAGGAAATAGTCACCCCTCTCACCCTCATTGTCTATTGGGAATTCTAGAATGGGCAAATTCCAATGTTCCAAATTATCTCTCTTTAAACACAAATTCAAGACGGGGCAAAACTGTTTGCAAGTGAAGAAGGGTTAGAATAACACAGTATACAGTATAAGAACAAGTACAGGGATGTGACATCTCGGTAATGCTATGTGTGATCAGACTAATGGGCGAGTGTTGAAGTCCTGAGGCCTGTTCAGCAGAGTGGGCACTTGATTGCTGCTACTTTGATTAATTCTTCAGCCACTGTAAAAAAGGGGAAAAACTCATTTTTTTGTATATTGCCTGCAGCATTGTATTTCAAGACTTCAAAATTGTTTTCCCCTTAATAAAGTTAACCTGTTTCATAGTTTTATGAGGGTCAGTTTTCTGTAAAAGTATTTAATCTGCACAAAATCTGTCTTCTCCTCAGAATTTTGTACATTCTATGATCTTATCATACAATTTGAAAAAAACTGCATAATAGCCATGAAATTTTAAGATTTTATGCTTCAGCCCTGCTGTCCCTCTTTATAAGAGAGGGAAAGGGAGAGGTTGATATCATGACAGAACATTAAATGATGAAGAAAAATCAAAAGCTGAATGTCTCATGAAATTTTTTTTTATTTTAGGGACAGAGAATGCTATCAAAGGGCTTAAGGATTACGGACAACATTATCTTTTGGAGATGCTTCCCGCGGAAACTCCTAGTGACACAGCTCTAGCCATCATCCGGGGCGGAGCGATGAGGCGAAGGGAGATCTTCCACCCTTACCTCAGCATCCGCCTCATGACACTTTTTCGAGACTGGATGCCAAACGTGGTGGAGTATATAAACCGGTCCATGTTTACCGTGCCTGTGTAAAGATTCGAAAGAAAGAATCGTGCTTCTCGGTCCAAAGTGGAAGATAAACAATGCCCATGTAAATGTTCAAAAGAATTTTGCTTCTCATTCCCAAATGATAGATAAAGTCCAACTGAAAGCGCAAGATGAACAAGACAAAAAACTGTGATATTCAGGATATCTGCTAGATAGAGTCCATAATGCAAGTGTGTGGTGACCATATAAAATTCCTGCTTCTTGGATCATATATGTGCAAAAAGTGTGATTCAGGGTAACTTGGGCACTGAGAAACAAGTTTTGCATTTTAGATTGGTGAATGCATGTAAGGTTCAAAAGTTGAGATTCCTCCTTGGTCTGAGTTCATGGTGCAAGAGGAAAAAAAAAGTTAAAAAGTGTGCTGGGATAAGAAGACAAAAGAAAGACATGTATTCTTGCTGAGGTACCTGGCTATTGTGGGGAAAATACATGCTGCTCAGATCATGTGACTAGCAAGGTGCATTTCTAGATCACCTAGTCATTTGGACCTATTGATGAAATCCAAACAAGTCTGATCCATTTATTGGTTGTCAAAGGAAAAAAATGTGACAGTGATGGGATTGAAAACCACTTGTAACCATAGATTGTGGTGGTTGCAGCAAGATTTTTTAGAAGTGTTCAAAAACTGATTGAGATCTTGGCAGCAAAATAACTAAAGGTCTCACAGAGAAATTGTCCTTATAGTTTCAATCTATATGTAAACACACCAGAGGAGACAAAATTCATCGGCAAGAATATCATTGTCATAAATGTTAACGTCAATATTTGAAATTGAAACAGAAAAAAAAAATCAGGTGTCATTATAACAGTATTATAATTTATTTGTTGTAGACTAGGAAGACTTACTTTTATTTTTCTGTCTGTTTATATCTTCATTTTTTGCAAAAATATTGATGCAATGGTTCTTGGGCACTGCCTTGTTAGGTCAGATGGCGCTTTATTGCCATATTGAAAAGGGGAATAACTCAATTTTTAAATTTAATTGAAATACAAAATTGAAGCTATTCCCCCTTTGCAATTCTTACTGCAATAAATATCTACCTGTCTCATTAAATGTTGATCTTTTCGACCTGAGAATCAATACATTAACTTTTTTTGGGGCCTAGGCCTAAGATAGACCTTGATTTTTTTTGTTTTCTGTATTAAGATATGTATTTATGTCTGATTTGATAAGTTATTTTGATGTTTAATAAGAGTTTAAACTATGTACAGTTAGCTTGAATCTGAATTATTCCACATTTAGATGAACTACTTCCCAGAGTATTTTAAGAGTATGGTTTAGAGAATGATAAGTTTTGTTAATATATAATTGTACTTTCAGATAATATAAATTATATATAATATAAATTGTAAATCAAGTCCATTAAGTAGCTTTCATGGACATGTAAAGTAGATTGATGTAAGTGGATTAATTAAGATATGTTATATTGATCAAAAGTACACGATTAACTAGGTCTGTTTTCATTATTTACTAACACAATTGATTCAGGTACAATGTTTCCCAATTACCTTGTTTTTACATCAGGGATTTTACATCGTTTATTTTTCAGTTAGCAAGTGCTTTTGATTTTGTTATTAGGTTCTTTTTTTAAGTTTTTAAAAATATTCATTATTATCAATTCGTAAATAATGAAGTTTCATGTATTTCTTTGAGGAGTATTTAGTTCAATCTACATGGCTGTCAGAGAGAGAGAGAGAGAGAGAGAGAGAGAGAGAGAGAGAGTTTTATTTGTGTAGTTTGCATTGATGTCTGATGAGTTTAGTTTTGATACATGTAGTTGTAAATTTTCATTCACATGTTATATGAAATTTATTATGTTCAAAATACTTCTGACAGTGAATTTAAAATTATTCCACTAGTTGTTTTCACATTTTGAGTCAACTGTGACATTTGTTTTAATGAAGGTAAATACCATGCTTAGTGATTTCCAATGTTGACATGCCATTGAGTTTCTTGTTCTCCCAGAATGAAAGACAATGCATTGATAATTTAAATTAGTGTTGAATTATATGTATTGTACATATACCTTAAAGTCAGTTTTCGCCCTTGTGAAATCATATTAGGCCCGAAAAAGAAATACATGTATATGTATTGGTTTTTAAACACCACTGGCATTAATTTTTTTTGCAATATTGAAAGAGGAATAACTTAATGTTTTAACTTAAAGTTAAATTTGAAATTTGAGTTGTTCCCCCTTGCAAATTTTCCAGTAGAAATAAACAGACCGCCTGTATCATCATATTTTGAACGTTTTGACGGGTGAGAACAATACTTCGATTTTTGGGAGGCCCAATTCATATTTTTCTCACTCATTTGAATGCTGATCTACCGGTAGTAAGTTAGTATGTTCGGTAAAGTTAATATATAAATGACCTTACGACTGACAACTTCCATTTAAAATGTTTTTACAAGTTTTTGATATGTTTGGGTCATGAATTTTAGACAGTTAACATCTGATCGTAATACAGACTAACAAAACATAAGACGAAACAAAACAAAAAACTTACAATACAAGGAAATTTGTGAAATTGTTTAAAATGTTCTTTTAAAAGTTGAAATATTTTTATTTATTCCAGTTTGGAGGCCGATATATCCGATTATAGTTTCATTATGTATGTACATGTATATTTGATGCATTTGATTAGATGATTTTTGATTGGTTCATTTAATTAGATGAATTCTGATTGGTTCATTTGACATCGTGTAGATGACTTTTGATTTGTTCATTTGACATCATGTAGATGACTTTTGATTGGTTCATTTGACATCATGTAGATGACTTTTGATTGGTTCATGTTCTACACTCTGTGCTCTCACTTGTGGTTAGTCCTTTATAAAATCCTGATTTGTGCAATAGGTATGAACACCATTAGTGTTTTTTTATAAAAGAAAATTAAAATGTAAGAAAAAAAGTATGAAGTATTTTGTCCTAATTTACGACATCTGTAGATATGGTTTATACATGTCTATCAGGCCTTAATCTTCGGATCCATTGGGGCTTTTGCTGTTACTTACCGAATTTAATTATTTAGACATTCATTTTTTATCCCCAACCTGCAAATTGTTCGTTTATTTGACATGTGTACAATTTATTTATCATAATAGCTTTCATAATCAAATAATCTACTGTTAATTCGAGTGACTTTTTCCGGGTGTGTTATTCCATATAATATACTTTGCTGGTCATCCTACTGAATTCATTCAGGTAAACCAATGTTTTAAACTCAGATGTCTTATATAACAGTTTTCATATGCAGAAATATTGATATCATTAAGAGAGAGAGAGAGAGAGAGAGAGAGAGAGAGGGAGAGAGAGAGAGAGAGAGAAAGAGAGAGAGAGAGAGAGAGCTACAGGTCTATAGCTCCCGGTCAAAAAAAAAGAAGACGTCGTCCATCCGAATTTGTTTTGAGGGGCTACCGACATGCAGCTAAGACAAAAGAATCAAAGTAGTGGTTCTCCTGTTCATCATTTATTAGGTATCACAAAAGCAGTAGGCACAGTAGTTCTGATCGAACTTCAGACATCTCTGCGGACAGCCTCGTTCTACAGCCGGACAAACTGAAAATGAAAGTACGAGCACAGTTCCTTACAAAGCTACCGTTGAAAATAAGAGAGTTCTAGGCTAAAATTATTATTAGAAATGTAGCAAAAAGAAAAAAAAAAGATCACAGAAAGATCATTCAGTCAGCCAGATGTTAACTGAAAGGTCTTTAGAGGTGTCACAGTCACATTGAGGTGATTCGGAGTAATAGCTGAAACCCCACTTAACGTTTAATGAATTCATAAGTCTCATTTCATAACGAGATAATGTTTAGATTTCCAAGGATTAAAGTATGTTTCGAAACTGTCCGTCTCGATATAATGAGAAAGACAGAACACACATTGAACAACATTGTTTAAATTACGACAAGTAGTTGTTCATTAGCGAGATTGGATGTTAAAAAACCTGCTATAAATCTACCTTAATATTTGAAACATAACATTTAAGCAATACACTATTATTCATTAATCAAAAAATCATAATTGTTTAACTTTTATTTCTTAACACTTTATATCCAAAGTTCTTCTTTGAAGGTGGCTCACTACACTTTGAAATATTTTCTCAAATCAGCAAAACATTTCTTGATTATGATATATATCAAAATGGATAAGAAGTATCTAAGTCAAATAGGCAAAAAATGTGCAATGTTTGATGAAAAATTACATTTTCAAAAAATTAATTCATAAATATGAACAAAAGCTCCAGGTCGATTCGAACTCATGATCTGCGGTTCATAAGCCCAATACTTTAGCCACTGAGCTATGACGATATACAACCAAATCGAACCAGTTTTAGAATATGCTGATATATTTTGGGATAATTGTTCGGATAGAGAAGTTAAACTTCTAGAAGATATTCAAGTAACTGCTGCAAGGATTATATCAGGTCTTAGAAGTAACTCATCCAGGTCAGCTCTATATGATGAATTGGGTATTGATCTACTATCAGATAGAAGAAAGGTTCAAAAACTCACATTATTTTATAAAATGGTCCATGGTCTTGCCCCCAAATATCTACAGGATTTATTTATGCCATGTACACCGCAAAATAATTACTCACTAAGACACCAAGATGATTTTAAATTTGTGTTTACCCCAGATAAAAACAACTGCCTTTATGAACAGTTTTTTAGTTTAATATGTAATATTTTTTACATAATAAAATATTGTTTAAAAAAACCAAATCGAACGATATAAACTATTTAACAAAATATTTAAATCGCCATTTTGTGACGTAGTGTCTTAAAAAGTATAAGTTTGGGTGTAGTGAAGTACCTTAAAGGAGGTTGATATATATAAACTGATATAAAAGATTACGACCATCCAGCCGTAAAGACAATATACATTTTTAGCCAGTTAATTTTTTTTTCATTACAAGACATTGGTTCTTACTGTTGTTTGAGGTCTCGGTTCCTTTGATGACGTCATCGGAACAGATGCAGACTGGACAAAAATGGTCGTCCAGCTTGAGGCAGCTAGAAGCGCAGTTTCTAACCTTTTCTGTT
Organism: Magallana gigas; assembly: GCF_902806645.1. Lineage (NCBI taxonomy): Eukaryota > Metazoa > Mollusca > Bivalvia > Ostreida > Ostreidae > Magallana > Magallana gigas. The sequence continues at coordinate 17,522,826 of NC_047560.1, read as the reverse complement.
ATTCTGCAAACTGCAAACAATATTAAGAGGGGGTGTATAAAGAGTGCAATTTAGAGAGAGAGAGAGAGAGAGAAAAAGAGAGAGACAGACAGACAGACAGACAGAGAGTTTTACCAGAGTCGGTTGCCGATGATGTCGTGGTGTCGTGTTCTTTGCTGGTTGTTGGTGTAGGTTGGGTGGAGGCTTGGTCTGTCTGTGTGTCTGTACAGACACATACCGGGCACATACTACTGTCCAATGTAATACAGCGACTCGGACATCTTACATCCAGAGGGACACAACCTGAAAACCAAAGAAAATTCCGTATGTCCGGTTATTTTGCCGACGATATAATTTCTCGCTTTTTTCGCGTTCACATCGATATCGCTAAAATACGATATGCAGAAATTATAATCGGTATTGCTTGCTTGCTATATGAAACCAGACTTAATCCTAAAAAAACATTAATCATATTAACATGTTTCGTGAAATAAGAAGTTTTCAAATATGATGCTCATTATTAATTTATCGAAATGAAAACAAAAATCATTTTTCAAGCACAGTTCACAGCTGGACTGGTATAATATTATTGGCACTTTTCGCACTATTTGACCGATTGTGAATGGAACAGTTAGAAACTATCTTCATTCCCAGTTGGCCATGGTTTAGACACTTCGACATACTGTTAAATTACAATCACCAAATGAATATTTTAAAAAAAATCTCCATTCATCTACCATAACATTTGGTCACAAGGTCTCAGAATTTTATAAAGTTTGGTGGATATCAACTTTTTTCACTTGTCTACTATCAATGAAAACCTTACAGGTCTTTTATTAACCGAAAGCGAAACTTTTTTCTTCATTTATGAAATTATAACATCGTAGCATACTTAAATTATATACGTTTGTGTCACATTACATACTATAAATCTACTAAATGCAGGATCTAAATTTCAAAAATAATGATTGGAATCATCACTCGTACTTATGGCCGACTTGTGTATCTCGTTTTGATGCTCTTCGCAGCTGCAAACAGGACATTTAGAAACAGGGTCTGTCACGTGACAATCGGCGGGACAGGATGAGCCCAAATCGAGGCAGTCTAAAAGACAATAGCTTAACATTTATTTTGATCGACCAGTTAAAGTTTCGTGGTCGTCAACATCAGGCCTAAAAATGTCGGGTATTTACACAGGAGCTTACCTCCTCTATTGGATTCTGTTGGTTTGTTGGTAGTTGTGACGTCACTTGGGCGTATCTCAACTATTTTCTGGAAATTCGACGTCAATCCGGTAGCGGATGATCCAGCGACATTTTTATCGCTTATACTGCTATTCAAAAGCAATATTTTTTCTGGTTTAATATGACCTTCAGATTTTTCAATTTGATGACCCTGACCTGCGAAGGATTCTTCATTGTGACCCTTGTTGACCTTTGCGGCTAAACTGTACAGAACCTCTTGAAGAGATTTATGTTCTTTTATCCCCGTTATTAAAATCTTGAATAAATCAGCCCCTGTAAGGTCTACTAAACTACTTCCAGTGGACGGATTGGAACCTTGACCATTCGTAAATTTTGAGGTCAAGGTCATTCCTGAGCTCATATTCAACACCGAGTTCAGTTGTTCTAAAACTGTATTCTTTTCTCCGGCATTAATGTTTTTATCGACAGAATGTGAATTCAAATTTTGTGGTATAAATTCTTTAGTAGCTGTGGGTGTTGGCGGTCCCATCTCCGTTGTCGTTTCCTCGATGTTTCCCTTGATATGTTGAAGATTAACAGATTTTGAGGCTGTTTGTTGGGTTGGGGTAACAAATGATGACGTAACAGTTTGTTTCGTCATTTGTTCCAATGTCACTTTCGGTTTTGTGGTTGGCACGTTGGAAGTTATTTGCTCGCTAGATGGCGCAAAAGTTGTGGTTTGAGTGGATGAGGAAGGCAATTGTGTTGACTGTTTGTCTAGCAAGAGTTTGAAGAAGAAAATAAAAATTCGTTTCCAGACGTTCCACTTTCATGTTTAAAAGAGGAGAATTACTCATACTTACAATATACCAAAGTATGGTTTATTTAATTTTTGAGCATACGCTAAATATAGCATATTAAAATTGATTTCAGATTTTTGGATTGCGAGTTTTAAAAGAAGTAGTTTGACCATAATGACATATTTATAAGAACACTGAAATTTTTCATATAAAAACGCAGACTTAAGTCTTGTGTAAAGACCTTCACATTCACACCGGAAACAGCCACTGAATCCGTCCGTTTTCCAACACCGACCTGGGCATGCGTAGCTCATTTCTGGACATCTTCCGGGAAGAACCATAGCAACTGGTTTGTAAAACTCTTCATTACAGAAAGAAATTAATTGAACCGTGTAAACACAATGTTTTTTTGTTGATGATGATTCGGATTAGAATTGATAAGGTGTCTTGATTAAATTACTAGAAGTTGAAGTAAAAAGTAAAAAAACAAAAAACTGTATGTATACCCAAGTATAAAAAAATAAAACGCTTATAATGCTAAAATAATATTTAAAAAAAATTTAACATGCTGCAGAACATATACCATGCATGAATACGTCAGTTATGCATTTTAGAAAAAATATATAAAGTAGGAAATTACAAAAAAAGATATTGTAAAATTTATTATATGAATTTTACTTTGAAAATATATGAGTGTTAAGCTTTAAAGATCATTGGTCGCGGGATAGTATTCAACATTCGATATGCACTTTTTTTATCGACGAAGCTGCATGCTAAAACAGATTTATAAGTAAGGGATAAATTGAATCATTACGACAAAAGTCTTCAGCAATACTCCATTCGTAAAATATTATTTCGCCATTGTATTTGCTATAAAATTGTTTTAGTTGGGTTTGATTTTCACCTTTAAAGTCGGGCTCGAGATAATGCCCCGTTTGACTGACAGATTCTACCCCGCCCATCATAGCTCCACCAAACGTATTTGCATCAAAATTTCCCATACTTATCCACGGAGATTTCCGGATGTTTGGATTTTGTTCTTGGATTTTGTTGGATTCATCTTTGGTTCCCGTGTTTAAATTAACAAATTTACTTCCGGTCTGGTAAATGGGGTCATAATCATGTTTCATCTGTTGTATGGCGTCATGCATGAATGAGTTCATTGATTCTATTCCAGAAAAGATAAATGAAAAAAATATTTGACAATATCCGTTCTTTTTTATAGGAGGTTTTGATATCAATGTTTTTGATGGTCAACCTTCCCAGCCTTAATAATAAAATATCACTTCGACAAACGTTTTGCAGAATATTGAGCGGTGAAAATAAATTTCATGCAATAAAACTAACTACTAAACCAATCAACTTCATTCATCATCTCGATTTTTCAAGTACCCGGTATTTCAACGCATAGTATCTGATTAAGGTAAATACTACATTCAAAACTTCATACTTTTGCACTCGCAAATATAGCACTCATCTTTGATCTTTAAGCAAAACTGAGGACACATCACCACTGCTTCGCACTTTTTTATCTGTCGCTTGTAGAAAGTAGTCCCTATCAGAACAAAGGCAAAACAAAATAAATCACAATATTAAAGTTGTTTTGTATTACAATTACACCTTTCACACCACAATCAAGAATCAAGAAAATACCTACTGAAAAAAAAATTGAAAGGTAATCGATTCCCGCAAAATTTTGTTTAGATTTTAATTATTTTTTTTGGACAAGGAACTATATAAGTTAAATTTAAACAAACAAAAATGAAATTGTTTGTTTTTATACGTACCTTCTGTTGATGAAAGAATAATAAACACAAACATCCACGAGAAAGTTGGCATTATTGCTATCTCCTTGTTTGGATTAATATAAGTTTGAAAAATCTTAAATAAAGGTTTCCTGTAATGGTCACATTGTCTTAAAATTCAGTCATATATACAAATGCTCTGCATGTTGCTTGAATGAATCTATATGCTGAGTTTTTTTTCTCAAATGAATAACCTACTTAGTTTATATCTTTATGATAAAATGTGACTTATTTCACCTGCGCTTTGATAGCAAGGGAGATAACTACTGATAACACGCTACTCCCTGTAAATGGAATCTCATATCGATCCCGATCGAAGTAACCAACAACCCGATGTTCGGCATTTTTTTTAAATTCTGCTATAAAATGCCGTTTATTAAACCAAATCATGCGTTATTTCCGCATGGATTTCCATCACAACAAAAATAGGCAAATCAAGGTACCAACAAGGTACCTGAAAAATAGTCAGTACTTATTTATTTTGTTTGTTTGTTTGTTTTGTTTTTTTTTTCACTGGAACCTCCTTTTTCTAACGATGCAAAATTTATTTCAATATTCGCAGGATTGACAAAGATATGATACTTTGTTTACACTATACCCGTTTTTACGCTTTACGTGTAGAAGTTTGTACATGTATATGTGTATATCATGGACGGGGTTAAGGTGGCGGGGCGGTCAACAAACTAACTATTAGATCTCCCAAAATTTTTAAAGATATGATTTGTTAACGTATAAACTATTATTAAGTAAAGAAAAAATCTATTTATTTTGACTTTTATATCATATATATAGTCTAAAAAAATGGCCACGACCATCGAGCTCTCTTTAAAAATCAAACTGCGATAAGACATGGTGTTACTTTCGCAGATCCAGGGGGGGGGGGGGTGTGTCAGGATGTCAGGAGAGGGGAGGGGGGCTGTAGACAATAATATTAATTTATGTTTAAGGACGACGGACGCAATTCACTTCTACAATAGTGATTTTCATCAAAATTTTATATGAGTTAAAGTTACTAAAAATATATAAATATCAATCAAAAAACTAACATAAAAATCGAATTAGATTTTTAGTAGGGACCATTTCAAAATACGTTTGTGTTACTTCTCTTTTTCAATTGAACATAATGGAAAAAAGCGTTCTTGTGGGAGACAATTTTTTAAAAAACGTTCTGCAATAGATGTTTCTATCCAAATTAAAATATGACACTTATATGATAATTTTGAATTAATATCATTAAAAAAATATGTCATTGACTTCGTTTTGACGGGGGCACATGCCTAAGTGCGGTTTGTCATCATTTTTCATAAATTTGTCATAAAAAGTACTGCGCAAACTCTAAGAAAAAGTTCATGTACATTATTTTGAGGTTGATTTATTAAACAAAACAACTATCAGAGTATGCTTAACATTTGTGTATGGTAAAATACTTTTAAAACATTTAAGCACAGGGGTGGTTTAACTCTATTTTCAATACGAGTATTGAAGCGGATCGAAATGTAAATGAATTGTTCACTGACTCAAAATCTGTGAACTATAACCTATGTAGATGTTTGCAATTACTTTGAACTGATATAAATCTCACCACAGTACTTAACATCCCTTAAAGATATTTTGTGCATGTTAATTAGATAATGTTGAAAAGCACATTTTAGCATGTTTAAGGTCAGCCACTACTTGCGCTACATTAAGTGTGCATTGATGACGTTGAACAGCTATATATTGCGTCATAAGCGATTTTTCACTGACTTTTAGTAATTGTGATGTAATATTGAGATATCGATGTTCGTAACAATCACTCCTTTTAGCTGCGCGATATATCTGCGCAAATGGAATTGGGTCCGTCGTCCTAAAGTTTATAATTGTTTTCTTTCACCAAATTGTTACCAAACAGAGAAGCGCTATGGGTTAAAACGTTAACTACGGATATGTAAGTCACCAATTGGAATCTCGCAAGGTCTTTTATTATTTTTACATTTCCCCCAAAATTTAAACATAGTCTTTTAAAATCAAATGTTTGAAGGTATTTTAATGACGATATATCTTTTCCACATTGATATCGACAGGTGTCTCATGCTACTTTAAGAAGGAAATGTGTGGGATCACTCTTCATTCTTCAAATGATTATAATGAATCATCTATTGGAAATTGTCCCGGGACAATATCTTGGATTGTCTCCACCCAGTTTCCAATGAAAATATTAAACAGTGTTTACAAAGAAAATAAACACTTAATCGGTCTAAAAAAGTCAGTAAAGAACAAAGCTCATATTTTGGTATTTGTGATTTTAAAAAAAATGTTGATATAACCTCAGAACGCACTTTGAAAAAAAAATATAAAGTGTTTTTTTTTTTCAAAGTGCGTGGCCACAAGGCTACAAGGTACCTTTGGTATAGGGACCGTAGCAAGATATATTTAAAATGGACTGTAAAAGCAGACATCAATCTCAATTGGAGTTGAAACTTCAGAGTTCAAACACAATTGAAAATCCTCTCGACACTCACAAACATTTTACGCGATAAAAGTCGGACGCACACATTTCTGCACATGCACGTACAATTACCCAAAACTCATGGATGATTTTACATTAGTAGATATACATTATATTTTCTCCATTATTCAGTGTATTATTATTCACTACCAGTCCACGCAACCCATGTATATAATAATATATTGACATTTCCAACTGTCTTTGTCTGTGATAACATTACGAATCAATAAGCCCAATAATTTCACGACAGATGATCGACACACAATGGACGTGTCTCATAGCATTACCGAAGAACGGTATTGTTTGCACTGCGCCTCGAGGTAATACATAGCATATGCTACATGAAAAACTAGTGGTTTTTAAATGTTGTATTCAAGTGTAAAAATTAGAAATAATATAAATAAAAGTAACGAGGAATCATTCTTTGAATATTATGAGATGATAATTTCGAGCGGAGCATGGTCAAATCCAATAAAACCTTCGGGCTTAATTTGACCACGCCCCTACCAAAATTACCAACCCATCATACTCAAAGAATGATTCCTTATTCCTTAAATATATCGAGGAGGAATAGCAAGTTCCTTAGGAATTTAACAGGTCAGAATAAAGCTTATACTGAAAGACACGAAATCGAATTGGCTTGTAAAGGATGAAGTACTTCATCCATTTAAGAAAAATAGTATAAGGTTATAATAATAATAGAATGCAGTTATTGACCAAATAAAGAAAATGACACATGAGTTCAAAGTCAAAACTCAAAAATAACGACAAGACAATCAGTACGAAGATTTTAAGTAGATCGATAATACACATTCATAAAAAGTAGAATCTACACTTATAAAAAATTATGTCCATTGGACATCTTTGAGAAACGGTATATAATACTTAAAATACCTTTCATAGAATGTGTATAGTCATCTAATGCTTAAAAGACTAACCTTTATAATGCGTGAAATATAAAGAAAAAGAAGACAGCAAACATCTAGCTAAAAGACCAACACTATTTTAAAGGGCATGCATCAACTTTAAGATTAAACAAAGAGTGAGTACATATGTGCGTATTATTTTTTCAGATTTTATTTCCCAAGAACAACAAAAACCAACAAAAGTAACAAAACACAAAAAGAGACCCAAGTGAAGTTTCACCTCATCTTAGAAGGATGAAAAGTCAAGGAGAGACTCGGGTTTTACTCATCCTGTTCCCGCTGGCGGGAGGTGGCGTCACTAACAGAAAAAATCAAACATGATTGGATATAATTATTCCGAATTCTGTGGTTTCATTCATATTCCTAGACTTCTATTTTCGAGGATCTAGTGACAACCATAGTGTAACGATACTAAAATTTATGGCCTTTTAATAATGATTATTAAATACATGGATAAACTCAACAACAAAATGTACGAAAACTGGGTTCCCACAAATTTTGGTAAAACCACAGAATTGTGTTTAGTGAAGTTTAGCTTACATCACTTGTATATTATATTGTGATAATGCGGAAGTAGGACTTACTGCCACAAATGCTGTAATCACAAATCATACAAAAGGTCACGGGGTCAAAGCTACCACACGGTCCAGGACAGCTTGGTGGGAACCCAGGACAACCTGAAACAAATCATGGGAGTAGAGCTGATCATAAAAGAAATTGTTAAATATAACAAGGTCCTAGATTGGCTTTCTGAAACGAACATTTATAATGACGGTGTTTTATTCAACAGCAACAAACATACCCGTATTGTGTTAGAAACAAGTCACTAACTCTAAGCCATGTGATATTATGGGGCCCATAGATCAGATTTGTCTAATAACCAGTCAAAACTAGCGATTAATATGTGCACATGATGCCTTTTTGACTAGTGTTATGCCTTGAACTACCAGGATTTCATATGACAACTACTGAGACGTACCAGTTGTTGTTGATGGCGTTGTTGTCGTTGGCGATGTTGCTGATTTAGTGGACTGTGACGGAGGTAGGGTTATTTTTTGAGTTGACGCTAAAGACGGAGGGAGAGTAATCTTGGGAGTAGGCTTCGTTATTGTAGATGGCTTCTTTGTAGTCACTGTTGTTTTAGCGTTCGTGGTAGTCGTCGTCGGTGTTGTAGTAGTGGTCGGTGTTGTTGTAGAAGTGGGTGTTGTTGTGGTAGTCGGTGTTGTACTTGTAGTCGGTGTTGTTGTGGTTGTCGGTGTAGTTGTGGTAGTCTGTGTTGTTGTTATCGGTGTTGTGGTAGTTGTCGGTGTAGTTGTTGTAGTAGGTGTTGTTGTGGTAGTCGGTGTTGTGGTAGTCGGCGTTGTTGTAGTCGTTGTCGGTGTTGTAGTAGTAGTGGGTGTTGTTGTAGTTGTTGTCGGTGTTGTTGTGGTTGTCGGTGTAGTTGTGGTAGTCTGTGTTGTGGTTGTCTGTGTTGTTGTGGTTGTCGGTGTTGTTGTGGTAGTCGATGTTGTTGTGGTAGTCGGTGTTGTGGTAGTCGGCGTTGTTGTAGTCGTTGTCGGTGTTGTAGTAGTAGTGGGTGTTGTTGTAGTTGTTGACGGTGTTGTTGTGGTAGTCGGTGTAGTAGTCGTTGTTGGGGTTGTTGTTGTTGTCGGTGTTGTGGTAGTGGGTATTGTCGTAGTTGTAGACGGTGTTGTTGTGGTAGTAGGTGTTGTTGTAGTCGGTGATGTTGTGGTTGTCGGTGTTGTGGTAGTCGTCGGAGTTGTTGTAGTTGTCGGCGTTGTTGTTGTAGTAGGTGTTGTTGTAGTCGTTGTCGGTGTTGTAGTAGTAGTGGGTGTTGTTGTGGTAGTCGGTGTAGTAGTCGTTGTTGGGGTTGTTGTTGTTTTTGGTGTTGCTGTTGTCGGTGTTGTGGTTGTCGGTGTTGTGGTAGTCGTCGGTGTTGTTGTGGTAGTCGGAGTTGTTGTAGTTGTCGGCGTTGTTGTTGTAGTAGGTGTTGTTGTAGTCGTTGTCGGTGTTGTAGTTGTAGTCGGTGTTGTTGTGGTAGTCGGTGTAGTAGTCGTTGTTGGGGTTGTTGTTGTTGTCGGTGTTGTTGTTGTCGGTGTTGTGGTTGTCGGTGTTGTGGTAGTCGGTGTAGTAGTCGTTGTTGGGGTTGTTGTTGTTGTCGGTGTTGTTGTTGTTGTCGGTGTTGTGGTAGTGGGTATTGTCGTAGTTGTAGACGGTGTTGTTGTGGTAGTCGGTGTTGTTGTGGTAGTCGGTGTTGTTGTGGTTGTCGGTATTGTGGTAGTTGTCGGTGTAGTTGTGGTAGTCGGAGTTGTTGTGGTTGTCGGTGTTGTGGTAGTTGTCGGTGTTGTTGTGGTAGTTGTCGGTGTTGTGGTAGTTGTCGGTGTTGTTGTGGTAGTTGTCGGTGTTGTGGTAGTCGTCGGTATTGTTGTAGTAGTCGGTGTTGTTGTAGTTGTCGTCGGTGTTGTTGTAGTAGGTTTTGTTATTTGATTTCCTACAAAAAGGTTTGCGGGTACAGTTTAAGGGTGAAGGATAAGGCTTAGCAAGGATTTGTAAGGTTTTATTAAGTATTCAAAACAGACAACGCTTAATTGATGCATTGTACATTTAAGAACGTGACTCTATGTGTTTTACAATGCAAGGCATTTTTCATTCATTTACAATACACATGTTTGTTTGTTTTATAAATAATCATCATCGTACCGTTTGAGTCGCATGTACATTTATTACATCCATCTTTGGGATCGGTATAGTGACACTGTTTTGGACATTTCATAGACTCCGAAAACGTCAGACAGTTTGTTTCTGCTCCATGGTTTAAAACTTGTGGATACAAAACAAAACACCAAGCACGTAATGTTGTGGAAGCATCAATAAATATGGCATAAACATGAATTGTACGACCCGTATTACTTAATATTGTGAATTGATTTGAATCGTAACTTTAAATATCCAATTTAATAATACAATTTATGAACACATAAGGTTATTTTCACTTATTAATTACTCGGCCATGTAGTCTGCAAAACAAAACCTCTCTTAATGCTTATCCTATAAATGAAAATCATCATCCGATGTTAAACATATATATTGTCGCATTGAAATAAAAAAAAGAATTTAGCAATTGCATAGCATATTTCTGCATTTTAAAGGGATATAACTTACATCCATTAATATTCATTGACCCTGGGCCCCCTGAAGCACAATGAGGACAGCCATCGTTTTCGAATTGAATCATAAAATGCAGATAATTCAAGGGTTTGTGCTTGCACTCTGTAAAACAAGCATTAGGAATACCGTAGAATCTTTATGAGGACCCAATTTCATGGGCGTCCAATTTTGCATCCTTCCAAAAAACATTGCTTCGTTAAGATGCTATTTAGTTTACACATATTGTGAATCTTCTTTATTTTGCCACTTTAACCTTGAATTTAAATCTAAGTCATTTTCTAAGTTCAAATGATACATGTATTAAGATATCGATGCTGAAGGTAAGATTTAAGTTCTTTGTAGTGCTACAAGAGAGAGAGAGAGAGAGAGAGAGAGAGAGAGTACATACTTAACTGTCCTTTCACTGTGTTGGTATAAGGGGCCACAGTTGTCGTTGTTAATTGATTGGCATTACCGCTACCTATTACGGGCAGAATTAAACCATGAAGAACTCGAACAACATCCATCAATAAAAATCAAATAAATAAAGATGACCTATGACATTTATGTTATTAAGTTTTAACTAACTTCTACACAAACACGAATGAAGCAATATACAAATTTATTGTTGCTATTTGTAAACTTTATTTAACTGCGCATACACACAAAAGTGTGTTTGAAAACTTTCTGTTACTATTTATAGCGTTACTTCTGCACGCAAAGAATGTAGTGGAAAACTTATTGTTGCTATTTATACCGTTACTTCTGCACACAAAGAATGCGTGGAAAAATTGCTGTTTCTATTTATAACGCTACTATGGAACACGATGAATGCAGTGGGAAAATTATTACTTTTTACAGAAAACACATAAAAATGCAGTGAGTATGTTTTTGTTACTATTTATAAACTTGCCTGCGCACACAATACACCCAGTAGAAAAATCGTAGCTCATAGAACACATGAAGTTGACGGGGGCACATCTTCTCTGTCTGTTGATAGTGTAACCTGGATAAAGAATGCATTGAATTTTGATTAAACAATTCATACTTTTTTCAACGATGAGTATGATTGGTTACATGAGCTACTGTAAAAAAAAGTCAAACATTTAAAACGTAACAGTTACTTTATAACTAGCATATAAATCTCATCATCCTAAAATGGCGTTAGTCATTTCATTTTTATTTTCATGAATGAACGTACTGTATCTTTATGCTATTGATAGAAAATTAAATTATCCGCTTAAAATAAAGTTCTCCTTTCATTTTGTTTTAAAATTTGAATACTTCATTATAACCTCTCTTTTAGAATAATAGTTTCTTCTCTCTCGATTGTTGCCAAAGACTTTTATTATTTTTATAAAGGGGTTCAAGCACCGATTTTCTTTATATTGCACTGATACACATTAATATTGAAAGTAACTAAATGGCATTAATCTGTTGCTAAGGTCAACCGTTGCCATGGTAAAGGTGACTAAATAAATGGGAAAGTGGCAAAATCTTGTAACTTTAAAGTATTATAGAAAGTAATTGCGGTTATGTAATTAAGACAAAGAGGATATTAAATCCACGATATGGTAAATTTTTAAACTGAATAAAAACATTGGTGGGCAAATCAAAATATGAAGAGTTAATGATAGTTTTCATTACGCATTACGTTTTTTCCGGATCTTTTTTAACGAGGCCGAGTACAGAACGAGTACGCACGCTTTCGCGCAGCGTTTCATTTGTATTGTGACGTCATCTTTTTGCTTGGTTGACGCCATGGCGTGATAGTTTCAACTGCAGACATTCAGCGAAATTTGTTGAAAATGGCTCGTTTAATGCGTAAAATTAATGTTATATTGTGGAATAAACATAACTGTCTCGAAGTATAAGCTATATTTGGGCTCGGGTCGAAAACGTGAAGAAGGTTCAGCAGGCCTAGCCCTTTGTCACGTTTTCTTAACCCGCCTAAATATGGCTTAATTCATATATTTCAAGACAGTAACCATGTATTTTATATTAATGACCCTTAATATGTGATGTTATATATTTTTATATTACTTAAATATGTCTGAATGCTTTAATAATATTATAAAGATCACCTTTTCCGCCTTTGTCAAATAAAAAATAGCCATTATCTGACAAATCTGGGAAATTGGGCATACAAAAATCAACTTTGATAAGACCCCTGGAACAAACCAGGAGGTAATAGGTTTTTTTTATTTGACCATTTGTTGCCTTTTAGCAATAACTTTAATAGGTAGAACAGAAAAAGAAATCCCTAGGGCAGAAGTTTAAAAAAATGTGCAAAATTGATGCATTTCAAGCGAAATCCCATAGGGTCCTATGTTAAAGATTAACAAACTTTGAGATGACCCCCTAAATAAACGGTGTGGTAAATGTCTTTTTTTTAAATCTTAAAATAATAATTATATCAGTAGAAATTCAGGTAAAAATTTTCATTAAAAAATCTAGGGCAGAACTAATTAGACCCGGCCTCGTTAAATACGATAGAGGTTACCATTAAACCAAACAATGTATAGCTCTTCTTAAAACATATTTATAATCTTTTTTTTATGTAAGAAAATTGACTCCTGTGCTAAAGGTACATATGTAACAAGGACAAAAATAAGAACACAATAACCCCCCCCCCCCAAAAACCTCCCCCCCCCCCCCCAAAAAAAAAAACCCAGTGTGGTTCTATAAAAAGCAAAAGAACTAGTTCGTCTAAAGACAAATTAGAATCATTCTTTGATGCAATTTTTTTTAAAAACACGCTTAGCTTTAATATCAAATGCATTTAGGCATTATTCAGTATCGTTAAAATGTATATCAAAATTCGGAGGTTTTAAAATTTATTAGCCTTGTTACTAGTTGACGAATTTCAATTTTAATGTTTTTTCTACTTTGTTGCCAAGCTATAAAAACAGATTGGAATATGTCTATTGAAAGATATTCATGTGTGAATAAACTGAAAAAAAAATGGCATGAATACATGTACATACTTACGTACTAATGAGTTTGAAGAAAAAAGACTTAAACCAAAATACATCAAAGCTCACCTTGTGAAATTGAAAATAGCGTTAAACAGACAAGGAAAATCGGGAGATATTTGGTGGACATGCTGATGGTTACTCCCTGCTATCTTTGGCGTGGTGCGGTCTTTGTTGACTGGTCCCCAACTGGCTTGTTCCTTCCTTCTGATAGGAATACAGGTGCTGGGTTAAATACACGACATTCCATGGGGGTATACAGTGCGTGAGGTGTTCAGTGATAGGAAAACCAGATTACGCCAACAGTGGACATGTTTTGGAGAGGTGATCACCGGAACAATATAGATAAAAGGTGATACTAAAAATGGAAATTGTGCAAAGGAAGACGGTGCGGGTCATTATGGATTATTCAGATTAAAATTGTCGATTTTTAGACTACATTAATCTCGTTGAGAGGAAAGGCTTTGTTTACGGACGGAAAATCACCATTTTCAAAGACTGAATATTTATTTGTGTTTTTTTTTAAATTATTGAATTATAGAATATGATAAAAGAAATAAATTTTAAAATTTTATAATGGACCTAATGGTTACTATGTATTTGTTGACTATTGAAGTAAGCCTTTTAGAGACTCCAAATTACAAAATAGTAGTAATAATATATAAGTTCTTAATGATAATTATTGAATTTGGAGTTAGATGGGCTCAATTTTTTCATTTTCATTTCTATGAAGAATGTCTTAGATTATGACTTGTATCCTGTTATATCCGGAATGTTTACATGCTCGGTTCTATATGTTGTTGATGTCATGCGCATTAATACATAATAATAAAGTAGTTCCAAGATGGCAGCCTCTGTGTATTCCATGTGTTATAGTGCTAGGGCGAATATGTAACATATTGGCGACGAGGATAAACTCCGGTAACCTCAAATTTTTCCAAATTGTCTGTTTCTAACCTGTCCCATTTGAGCAGTACTTCACGGTGAATGAGATAGATCCTGAAAAAAAAGTACCGTCTTTATTATGTCTCATCGGTGGACGATTATATTCTCTCCTGCGGGACTTGACTTTTCCTGATAAACCAGCTGAGAAGACTTATCAGGACTTGGTGACATTACTCAACAGCCATTTGTCCCCTAAGCCCATCAAAACAGCAGAACGCTTTCGTTTCGATAAAAGAGACCAGAAGGAAGGAGAAACAATAACGGAGTATGTAGCTCAGTTAAAGAAACTCTCGATTTATTGTGATTTTAATGCTTCGCTAAATGAAAAGTTGAGGGATAGAGTGGTATGTGGTATTAGACACCCTCACATTCAAAAGCGCTTGCTGTCAGAGAAAGACTTGACATTTGAAAAAGCTATGGAGATCAGTGTGGCAATGGAGGCGGCAGCTAAGGATGCAACATAATTAGTACAGGCTAGGAATCTGACAGATACAGGAGTGTCTTAAAAAGTATAAGTTTGGGTGTAGTGAAGTACCTTAAAGGAGGTTGATATATATAAACTGATATAAAAGATTACGACCATACAGCCGTAAAGACAATTTACATCTTTAGCCAGTTAATTTTTTTTTCATTACAAGACATTTGTTCTTACTGTTGTTTGAGGTCTCGGTTCCTTTGATGACGTCATCGGAACAGATGCAGACTGGACAAAAATGGTCGTCCAACTTGAGGCAGCTAGAAACACAGTTTCGAACTTTTTCTGTTATTCTGCAAACTGCAAGCAATATTAAGAGAGGGTGTATAAAGGTTGAGAGAGAGAGAGAGAGAGAGAGAGAGAGAGAGAGAGAGAGAGAGAAAGAGAGAGAGAGAGAGGGTTTTACCAGAGTTGGTTGCTGAGGATGTCGTGTCGTGTTTTGCGCTGGTTGTTGGTGTAGGTTGGGTGGAGGCTTGGCCTGTCTGTGTGTCTGTACATACACATACCGGACACATACTACTGTCCAATGTAATACAGCCACTCGGACACCTTACATCCAGAGGGACACAACCTGAAAACCAAAGAAATTCCGTACGTCCGGTTATTTTGCCGACCATATAATTTCTCGCTTTTTTGCGTTCACATTGATATCGCAAAAATACGATATGCAGAAATGCTTGCTTGCTATATAAAACCAGACTTAATCCTTAAAAAACATTAATCATATTAACATGTTTCGTGAAATAAGAAGATTTCAAAAAAGATGTTCATTATCAATTTATCGAAATGAAAACAAAAATCATTTTTGAACACATTGTGTTAGTTCACAGCTGGACTGGTATAATATTTTTGGCACTTTGCGCACTAGTTGATCGATTGTGAATGGAACAGTTAGAAAATCTTTTCATTCTCAGGTGGCTTTAAATCGCCATGGTTTAGACACTTCGACATACTGTTAAATTATAATCACCAAATGAATACTGTAAATTCCTTATATTACGCGAGTGCTTAATTCCGCGATCCCGCTGGTTTGTATCAAATTGCGAGAATATAAAATCGCGAACTTGAAACTCTTCTCCTTATTTCTTATAGTTTTCGACTCTCAGAAAATAATGGCGAGATTTTAAAATCCGCGAAGGATGCTTCTCGCGATTTTACGCGGATATTAATTCCTCGCGTTTAATTAGGAATTTACAGTATTTAATAAAAATCTCCATTCATCTACCATAACCTTTGGTCAAAAGGTCTCAGACTTATATAGAGTTTGGTGTATATCAACTGGTCTTTTATTAACCCAAAGCGAAATTCATTTTTTTCCTCATTAATGAAATAACATTGAAGCATACATATATTATATACATTTATGTCACATTACATACTTTAATCTACCAAACGCAGGATCTAAAATTCACAAAATAATGTTTGGAATCATAAATCGTACTTATGGCCGAATTGTGTGTCTCGTTTTGTTGCTCTGCCCAGCTGCAAACAGGACATTTAGAAACAGGGTCTGTCACTTGACAATCAGCGGGACAGGATGAGCCCAAATCCAGGCAGTCTGAAATACAATTACATGTATAGCTTAACATTTATTTTGGTCGACCAGTTAAAATTTCGTGGTCGTCGACCTTGGGCCTAAATATGTCAGAGGTAATTTCGTAGGAGCTCACCTTTACTATTTGAACCCTTCATGGATTCTGTTGGTTTGGTAGTTGTGACGTCACTTGGGCGTATCTCAACTATTTTCTGGAAATACGACGTCAATCCGGTAGCGGATGACCCAGCGACATTTTTATCGCTTATACTGCTGTTCAATAGCAATACTTTTTCTGGTTTAATTTGACCCTCAGGTTTCTCTATTTGATGACCCTGACCTGCGAAGGATTCTTCATTGTGACCTTTGTTGACCTTTGCGGCTTAACTGTACAGAACCTCTGGAAGAGATTTACGTTCTTTAATCCCGGTTATTAAAATCTTGAATAAATCGGCCCCTGTAAGGTCTACTAAACTACTTCCAGTGGACGGATTGGAACCTTGACCATTTGTGAACTTTGAGGTCAAGGTAATTCCTGAGCTCATATTCAACACCGAGTTTAGCTGCTCTAAAACTGTATTCTTTTCTCCGGAATTAGCGTTTATACCGACAGAATGTGAATTCAAATTTTGTGGTATAAATTCTTAGTAGCTGTGGGTGTTGGCGGTCCCATCTCCGTTGTCGTTTCCTCGATGCTTCCCTTGATATGTTGAAGATTGACAGATTGTGACGCTGTTTGTTGGGTTGAAGTCACAGACAATGACGTAACAGTTTGTTTCGTTGTTTGTTCCGATGTCATTTTCGGTGTAGTGGTTGGTACGTTGGATGTTATTTGCTCGCTAGATGGCGCAATAGTTGTGGTTTGAAAAAGAGAAGAAAATAAGAACTATTTTCCAGAGCCTCCACGTTCCAGTTGAGAAAGTGAATTACTTACACTAACTGAATACTAAAGTGTGGTTTATTTAATATTCAGGATACGGTTAATAAAACCTATTAATTATAATGATTTAAGATTTTTGGAAAATGAAAAAAAACCTCGTTTAACCACAATTACCTAATGAATAGAACACTGAGATTTTTTGGATAAAAAGGTAGACTTAAGTCTTTTGTAACGACCTTCACATTCACACCGGAAACAGCCACTGAATCCGTCCGTTTTCCAACACTGACCTGGGCATTCGTAGCTCATTTCTGGACACCTTCCAGGTAGAACCATTCCAACTGGCTTGTAAAACTCTTCATTACAGAAAGAAATGAATTGAATCATGTAAACAAAATGTGGGTTTTTTATCTTGATGATGATTTGTAGTAGAATTGGTTATGTACATTAATTAAATTACTAGTACTAGAAGTTGGAGTAAAAGAAACCCTTTAGGTACATGTTTACCCATATATCAAAAACGCTTGATAATGCTAAAATAATATTTTAAAAAAATTCCTGACATGATGAAGAACATATACATATAACATGCATGAATACGATAGTTATGCATTTCAGAAAAAAAAAATATATATAGAAATTAAAATAGATAAAAAGTATATCATGAACTTTTATATATACTTCGAAAAGATATGAGTGTTAAGCTGTAAAGATTATTGGTCGCGGGAAAGTATTCAACATTCGATATGCCAATCTTTAAAATCGATAAAGCTGCTGAAACAGATAAATAATGGGGATAGGCTGAATTTTTACGATCAGCGATCTGAAGTCTTAAGCAATACTTCATTCGTAAGATATTATTTCAGCATTATATTTGCTGTAAAATTGTGTTTCATTATTATAGTCGGGTTTGATTCAGCTTCACCTTTAAAGTCGGGCTCGAGATAATGCCCCGTTTGACTGACGGATTCTACCCCGCCCATCATAACTCCACCAAACGTATTTGCTTCAAAATTTCCCATATTTATCTACGGAGATGTTCGGATATTTGGATTTTGTTCTTGGATTTTGTTGGATTCATC
This sequence comes from Magallana gigas, assembly GCF_902806645.1. Taxonomy (NCBI): domain Eukaryota; kingdom Metazoa; phylum Mollusca; class Bivalvia; order Ostreida; family Ostreidae; genus Magallana; species Magallana gigas. The sequence continues at coordinate 17,504,606 of NC_047560.1, read as the reverse complement.
TTTGGTTCCCCTGTTTAAATTAACAAATTTACTTCCGGTCTGGTAAATGGGGTCATAATCATGTTTCATCTGTTGTATGGCGCCCTGCATAAATGAGTTCATTGATTCTATTCCGGAAAAGATAAATGAAAAAAAAATATCATTTGACAATATCCATTCTGTTAAGGTTAATGTTTTTGCTGGTCAACTTTTCTATCCTTAATAACAAGATGATATCACTTCGACAAACGTTTTGCAAAATTTTGAGCATTAAAAATCAATTGCACATGCATTAAAACTAATTGTTATACTTTCATGTTAAATACTGAAAACTGATTGGTTTAGACGCGGTTCATAATCCGTTCTATTACCCTCAGCATTAGCAACGCACTGAGCAACGGGTAACATTAAAAATTGTTACATGCGCGAAAATTATGCGCGTACGGTTCGCCGTAGAATTCACGTTATTCACGTTATTACACCCCTCGAAAACCATTGTCAACCTCCGCTTCGCGTCGGTTGACAATGGTTTTCTCGGGGTGTTAATTTCAACTGTTACCCTCCCAAACAGGCACTATTTATATATTACTAATTCAATCAACACCATTCATCAAACTCGAATTTTCAAAGTGTGATTTCTTGTCGAAAAAACAGAGCGTGGGTTAATAGAGTATATTAATGTACGTATATTTATGTTACCAATTATTGTTTGCTTTATTAAGTATTTCAACGCATACATGTAATAATGTAATATCTGATTTAGGTCAATACACTGCACTAGTACATTGAAAACATCATACTTTCGCACTCGCAAATATAGCACTCATCTTTGATCTTTAAGCAAAACTGAGGACACATCACCACTGCTTCGCACTTTTCGTTCTGTCGCTTGTAGAAAGTAGTCCCTATCAAAATTAAGACATTTTACAAAATAGATCATGATATTAAAGTTGTTTTGTATTACAATTACACCTTTCATACCACTATCGTGAAAAAATAAAAAAATACCCTCTGAGAAAAGAAATTGAAAGGTAATCGATTCCCGTATTCTTTTTTTTTGGACAAGGAACTATATAAATTAAATTCAAACAAATAAAAATGAACTTGTTTGTTTTTATACGTACCTTCTGTTGATGGAAGAATGATAAACAGTAAAATCCACGAGAAAGTTGGCATTATTGCTATCTCCTTGTTTGGATTATAATTTTGAAAAATCTGAAATAAAGGTTTCCTGTAATGGTCACATTGTCTTAAAATCCAGTCATATACAAATTTTTTGCATGTAGCTTGAATGAATCTATATGCTGAGTTTTTTTCTCAAATGAATAACCTATTTAGTTTATATCTTTATGATAAAATGTGACTTATTTCACCTGCGCTTTGATAGCAAGGTAGATAACTACTGATAACACGCTACTCCCTGTAAATTGATCCCGATCGAAGTGACCAACAACCCGTTGTTCGGCAATTTTTTGAAATTCTGCTATAAAATGCCGTTTTTTGAAAACACGTTACTTCTGCATGGATTTCCATCACACCAAAAATAAGCAAATCAAGGTACCAACATTTGGCCAACCTGAAAAATAGTCAGTACTTAGTTTTTCTTCACTGGAACCTCCGTTTTCTGACAATGCAAAATTTATTTCGATATTCGCATGATTGACAAAGATATGATACTTTGTTTACATAATACCCGATTTTACGCTATACGTGTAGAAGTTTGTACATGTATATACCATGGACGGGGTTAAGGTGGCGGGGCGGTCAACCAAAATAACTATTAGATCTACCAAATTTTTAATTATTTAATTATTAAGTAAAGACAAAATCTATCCATTTTAACTTTATTATTGTAGTCTAAAAATGGCCACGACCATCGAGCTCTCTTTAACAATCAAACTGCGATAAAACACGGTGTTACTGTCGCAGAAAAAGAGGGGGTGTCAAGAAGGGGAAGGAGAGGGGGGGGGGGGGGCTCTGGAGACAATAAAATTATATTTAAGGACGACGGACGCAATTCACTTTTACATGTAAAATAGTGATTTTCATGAAAATTTTATAGGAATTAGAGTTACTAAAGATATATAAAATCAATCAAAAAATAATATAAAAATCGAATTAGATTTTTAGTAGGGACCATTTCAAAATACGTTTGTGTTACTTCTCTTTTTAAATTGAACATAATGGAAAAAACGTTCTTGTGGAAGACAATTTTTTAAAAAAACGTTCTGCAATAGATTTTTCTATCCAAATTAAATTATGACACTTATATGATGATTTTGATTTAATATCATTAAAAAAATATGACCATGTCATTGACTTCGTTTTGACGGGGACACATGCGAAAGTGCGGTTTGTCATTATTTTTCTTAAATTCGTCATTAAAAGTACTGCGCAAACTCTAAGAAAAACTTTATGTACATTATTTAGAGGTTGATTTATGAAACAAAAAAACTATCAGAGTATGCTTAACATTTGTGTATGATAAATTTGTTATAAAACGTACTGCGCAAACTCTAAGAAAAAGTTTATGTGCATTATTTAGAGGTTGATTTATAAAACAAAACAACTGTTAGAGTATGCTTAACATTTGTGTATGGTAAACTTAAGCACAGGGGCGGTTTTAATCTATTTTCAATACGAGTATTGAAGCGGATCGAAATGTAAATGAATTAAATTGTTCACTGACTCAAAATCTGTAAACTATAACCTATGTAGATGTTTGCAATTACTTTGAACTGATATAAATCTCACCACAGTACTTAACATCCCTTAAAGATAATTTGTGCATGTTAATTAGATAATGTTGAAAAGCACATTTTAGCATGTTTAAGGTCAGCCACTACTTGCGCTACATAAAGTGTGTATTAATGACGTTGAACAGCTATGTATTGCGTCATGTAAGCAATTTTTACTGACTTTTAGTGATTGTAATGTAATATTGAGAATTCGATGTTCGTAACAATCACTCCTTTTAGCTGCGCGATATATCTGCGCAAATGGAATTGGGTCCGTCGTCCTAAAGTTTATAATTGTTTTCTTTCACCAAATTGTTACCAAACAGAGTAGCGCTATGGGTTAGAACGTTAACTACGGATATGTAAGTCACCAATTGGAATCCCGCAAGGTCTTTTATTATTTTTACATTTCCCCAAAATTAAAACATAGTCTTTTAAAATCAAGTGTTTGAAGGTATTTTAATGATAATGTACCTTTTCCACATTGATATCGACAGGTGTCTCATGCTACTTTAAGAAGGAAATGTGTGGGATCACTCTTCATTCTTCAAATGATTATAATGAATCATCTATTGGAAATTGTCCCGGGACAATATCTTCAATTGTCTCCACCCCGTTTCCAATGAAAATATTAAACAGTGTTTACAAAGAAAATAAACACTTAATCGGACTAAAAAAGCCAGTAAAGAACAAAGCTCATATTTTGGTATTTGTGATTTTAAAAAAATGTTGATATAAACTCAGAACGCACTGAAAAAAAAATATAAAGTGGGTTTTTTTTTCAAAGTGCGTGGCCACAAGGCCACAAGGCTACAAGGTACCTTTGGTATAGGGACCGTAGCAAGATATATTTAAAATGGACTGTAAAAGCAGACATCAATCTCAATTGGAGTTGAAACTTCAGAGTTCAAACACAATTGAAAATCCTCTAAACACGCACATACATTTTACGCGATAAAAGTCGGACGCACACATTTCTACACAATAACCCAAAACTCATGGATGATTTTACATTAGTAGATATACATTATATATTCTCCATTATTCAGTGTATTATTATTCACTACCAGTCCACGCAACCCATGTATATAATAATATATTGACATTTCCAACTGTCTTTGTCTGTGATAACATTACGAATCAATAAGCCCAATAATTTCACGACAGAAGATCGACACACAATGGGCGTGTCTTATAGCATAACAGAAGAACGGTATTGTTTGCGCTGCGCCTCGAGGTAATACATAGCATATGCTACATGAAAAACTAGTGGTTTTTAAATGTTGTATTCAAGTGTAAAAATTAGAAATAATATAAATAAAAGTAATGAGGAATCATTCTTTGAATATTATGAGATGATAATTTCGATTAGAGCGTGGTCAAATCCAATTAAACCCTTCGGGCTTAATTGGATTTGACCACGCCCCTACCAAAATTACCAACCCATCATACTCAAAGAATGATTCCTTATTCCTTAAATACATCGAGGAGGAATAGAAAGTTCCTTAGGAATTTAACAGGTCAGGATAAAGCTTATACTGAAAAACACGAAATCTAACTGGCTTGTAAAAGATGAAGTACTTCACCATTTAAGAAAAATAGTATAAGGTTATAATAACAAGCATTCTGAGAGTATTGCATAAGCAATACACGTCCCCTACCGGTTTGTAGAAATTGTGAAAACAATGCACTGCTATGCAGAATAACGAACCCGAACATTAAAAAATTGGAATATAAAAAAATAATTTTCTCGAAAATATGTCAACCAGACGCTACAAAAGTGTAAACTTGATCTGTAGTTTGACATTTTGAAGCTGTTCAGCAAATTTCATATAATTCCTCAAACGCATAAAAAAGAAAAGTGTGGAAAACTGAAGTGGGACGGACAGATGGACGGACAGACAGACGGACGGACAGAAGGACTGACGGACGCAGAGGAAAGCTATAGTCCCCTCCGGTGAAAACCGGTAGGGGACTAATTACAGAATGCAGTTATTGACCAAATAAAGAAAATGACACATGAGTTCAAAGTCAAAACTCAAAAATAACGACAAGACAATCAGAACGAAGACTTACGTAGATCGATAATACACATTCATAAATAGTAGAATCTACACTTACAAAAAATTATGTCCGTTAGACATCTTTGAGAAACGATATATAATACTTAAAATATCTTTCATAGAATGTGTATAGTTATCTAATGCTTAAAAGACTAACCTTTATAATGCGTGAAATGTAAAGAAAAAGAAGACAGCAAACGTCTAGCTAAAAGACCAACACTATTTTGAAGGGCATGCATCAACTTTAAGATTAAACAAAGAGTGAGCACATAATTGCGTATTATTTTTTAAGATTTTATTTTCCAAGAACAACAAAAAACAACAAAAGTAACAAAACACAAAAAGAGACCCAAGTGAAGTTTCACCTCATCTTAGAAGGATGAAAAGTCAAAGAGAGACTCGGGTTTTAGTCATCCTGTTTTTAGAAACATTCACACCTGTCACAACCATTGGGATCTTTCTTGAATCCGTTTGGACAGTTCAGAACGCAGAACATGGCGGGACATTTAGAGGAAGTTGTGGCGCTGACGGGAGGTGGTGTCACTAAAAACAAAAGCAAACATTTTTGGATATAATTATCCAGAAATTAAACCCATTTTATTCCCGAATACTGTGGTTTTATTCATATTCCTGGACTTCTTTATTCTAGGATTAAGTGACAACCATAGTGTAATGATACTAAAATTTATGGCCTTTTAACTGGTTTCCCACATATTTTGGTAAAACCACAGAATTTTGTTTAGTGAAGTTTAGCTTACATCACTTGTATATTATATTGTGATAATGCGGAAGTAGGACTTACTGCCACAAATGCTGTAATCACAAGTCGGACAAAAGGTCACGGGGTCAAAGTTACCACACGGTCCAGGACAGCTTGGTGGGAACGGAGGACAAGCTGAAACAAATCATGGGAGTAGAGCTGATCATAAAAGAAATTGTTAAATATAACAAGGTCCTAGATTGGCTTTCTTAAATGAACAATTTTTAATGACGGTGTTTTATTCAACAGCAACAAACATACCCGTATTGTAACTTTAAGCCATGTGATATTATGGGGCCCATAGATAAGATTTGTCTACGATCCAGTCAAAACAAGTGATAGGTATGTGATGCCTTTCTGACAAGTGTCAAGCATTGAACTACGAGAATTTCATATGACAACTACTGAGACGTACCAGTTGTTGTTGATGGCTTTGTTGTCGTTGGCGATGTCACTGATTTGGTTGACTGTGAAGGAGGTAGGGTTATTTTCTGAGTTGTCGCTAAAGACGGAGGGAGAGTAATTTTGGGAGTAGGCTTCGTTGTTGTAGACGGCTTCTTTGTAGTCATTGATGTTATAGCGTTCGTGGAAGTCGTCGTCGGTGTTGTAGTAGTGGTCGGTGTTGTTGTAGAAGTGGGTGTTGTTGTGGTAATCGGTGTAGTAGTCGTTGTCGGTGTTGTTGTGGTAGTCGGAGTTGTTGTGGTAGTCGGTGTTGTTGTGGTAGTCGGTGTTGTTGTGGTAGTCGGTGTTGTTGTGGTAGTCGGTATAGTAGTCGTTGTTGGTGTTGTTGTAATTGTCGGCGTTGTTGTTGTAGTAGGGGTTGTTGTGGTTGTCGGTGTTGTTGTGGTAGTCGGTTTTGTTGTGGTTGTCGGTGTTGTTGTGGTAGTCGGTGTTGTTGTAGTCGTTGTCGGTGTTGTAGTTGTAGTCGGTGTTGTAGTCGTTGTCGGTGTTGTAGTCGTTGTTGGTGTTGTTGTGGTTGTCGGTGTTGTTGTAGTCGTCGGTGTTGTGGTAGTCGTCGGTGTTGTTGTGGTTGTCGGTGTTGTGGTAGTTGTCGGTGTAGTTGTGGTAGTCGGTGTTGTTGTGGTAGTCGGTGTTATTGTAGTCGTCGGTGTTGTTGTGGTTGTCGGTGTTGTTGTAGTTGTCGGTGTAGTTGTTGTTGTCGGTGTAGTTGTTTTTGTTGGTGTTGTTGTGGTAGTTGGTGTTGTGGTAGTTGTCGGTGTTGTGGTTGTCGGTGTTGTTGTGGTAGTTGGTGTTGTTGTGGTTGTCGGTGTTGTCGTAGTTGTCGGTGTAGTTGTTGTTGTCGGTGTAGTTGTGGTAGTCGGTGTTGTTGTAGTAGGTTTTGTTATTTGATTTCCTACAAAAAGGTTTCTGGGTACAGTTTAAGGCTTAAGGATAAGGCTTAGCAAGGATTTGTAAGGTTTTATAAAGTATTCAAAACAGACAACGCTTAATTGATGCATTGTAGATGTGTATATTTTAGAACGTGACTCAAATGTTTTTTTTAGTTTTTTAAATTATTATCATCGTACCGTTTGAGTCGCATGTACATTTATTACATCCATCTATAGGGTCAGTATAGTGACACTGCATGGGACATTTCATAAACTCAGAAAACGTCAGACAGTTTGTCTCTGCTCCGTGGTTTAAAACTGTAAGCACAGAACAAAACACCAAGCACATAATGTTGTGGAAACATCAATATGGCATAAACATGAATTGTACGACCCGTATTACTTAATACTGTGAATTGATTTGATAGTTAATTCAAATACCCAATTTGATAATGCAAATTATGAGCACATATTATTATGTTCATTGATTAATTATTCGGCCATGTAGTCTGCAAAAACAAAACCTCTCTTAATGCTTATCCTAAAAATGAAAATCATCATCCGATGTTAAACATATATATTGTCGCATTGAAATAAAAAAAAAGAATTTAGCAATTGCATAGCATATTTCTGCATTTTAAAAGGATATAACTTACATCCATTAATATTCATTGACCCTGGGCCCCCTGAAGAACAATAAGGACAGCCATCGTTGTCGTATTGAATCATAAAATGCGGACAATTCAAGGCTGTGTGCTTGCACTCTGTAAAACAAGCATAAGGAATACCGTAGAATCTTTTTTGAGAGCCCAATTTTATGGGCGCCCAATTTTGCATCTTTAAAAAAACATTGCTTCGTTAAGATGCTATTTAGTTTACAAATATTGTGAATCTTCTTTATTTTGCCTCTTTAACCTTGAATTGAAAGTCATTTTCTAAGTTCAAATGATACGTGTATTAAGAAGTCGATGCTTTGTAGTGCTGCATGAGAGAGAGAGAGAGAGAGAGAGAGAGAGAGAGAGAGAGAGAGAGAGAGAGAGAGAGAAAGAGAGAGTACATACTTAACTGTCCTTTGACTGTGTTGGTAAAAGGGGCCATAGTTGTCGTTGTTAGTTGATTGGCTTTACCGCTACCTATTACGGGCAGAATTAAACCACTGAACAACATCCATCAATAAAAGTCAAATAAATATAGATGACCTATAACATTTATGTTATTAATTTTCAACTTACTTCTACACACCAAAAAAAGAAGCATTTATTATTGCTATTTATAAACTTAACTGCGCATATACACAAACGTGTGTTTGAAAACTTTCTGTTACTATTTATACCGTTACCTGTGCACGCAAAGAATATAACGGAACAATTATTGTTGCTATTTTTACCGTTACTTTGGCACACGATGAATGCAGTGGGAAAACTATTGTTACTTTTTATAGTAAACACATAAAAATGCAATGGGAGTGTTTTTGTTACGGTTTATAAACTTGCCTGCGCACACAAAACACCCAGTAGAAAAATCGTAGCTCATAGAACACATAAAGTTGACGGGGGCACATCTTCTCTGTCTGTTGATAGTGTAGCCTGGATAAAGAATGCATTGAATTTTGATTAAACAATTCATACTTTTTTCAACGATGAGTATGATTGGTTACATGAACTACTGTAAAAAAAAAGTCCTTAAATGGTGTTAGTCATTTTATTTCTATTTTCATAAATGAACGTACTGTATCTTTATGCTTTTGATAAAACATTAAATTATCCGCTTAAAATAAAGTTCTCCTTTCATTTTGTTTTGAAATATGAATACTTCATTTTGCTAGTAACAAAATGGCATTAATCTGTTGCTAAGGTCAACCGTTGCCATGGTAACGGAGACTAAAGATTAAAAAATGGGAAATGGCAAAATCTTGTAACTTTAAAGTATTATAGAAATTAATTGTGGTTATGTAATTAAGACATAGAGGATATCAAATCCACGATATAGTCAATTTTTAAACTGAATAAAAACATTGGTGGGCAAATCAAAATATGAAGAGTTCTAAAATGGAAAACAATAATAATTTTCATTACGCATTACGTTTTTTCCGGATTTTTTTAAATACGATAGAGGTTACCATTAAACCGAACCATGTATAGCTCTTTTTAAAACATATTTATAATCTTTTTTTTAATGTAAGAAAATTGACTCCTGTGCTATAGGTACACATGTAACAAGCACAAAAATAAGAAGAACACAAGAACCCCCCCCCCCCCCCCCCCCAAAAAAAAAAAAAAAACAAAAACAAAAAACCACTGTGCTTCTATAAAAAGCAAAAGAACTAGTTCGTCTAAAGACAAATTAGAATCATTCTTTGATGCATTTTTTTAAAAACAGGCCTAACTTTTATCAAGTGCATTTAGGCATAATTTAGTCTCGTTAAACTGCCGTTGCTAGAAAAGTATGTTGATATACATGTAAGAAAATCATTCTGGAATTTCTAATTCTTAAAACGTCAAAGAACCGGCCATATCTCTTGCAAAATTGCAGCTTCAACTAATATTATATGAAAGCTGAGGACATATTTCGTTATTCCATCAGTTTATTTTTAAGTATCATGTCACTTGTGTGAATAAAAGTTATTCAAAAGTATATCAAAATTTGAAGGTTTTTAATATTTATTACCCTTGTTACTATTTGATGGATTTCAATTTTAATGTTTTTTCTACTTAGTTGCCAAGATATAAAACAGATTGGAATATGTCTATTGAAAGATATTTATGTGTGAATAAACTGAAAAAAATGGCATGAATACATTTACACACATACGTACTAATTAGTCTGAAGAAATAAGACTTAAACCAAAACACATCAAAGCTCACCTTTTGAAATTGAAAATAGGGTTAAACAGACAAGGAAAATCGGGAGATATTTGGCGGACATGCTGATGGCTACTCCCTGCTATCTTTGGCGTGGTGCGGTCTTTGTTGACTGGTCCCCAACTGGCTTGGTCCTTCCCTCTGATAGGAATACAGGTGCTGGGTTAAATACACGACATTCCATGGGGGTAGACAAAGCGTGAGGTGGTCAGTGATAGGAAAACCAGATTACGCCAACAGTGGACATGTTTTAGAGAGGTGACCACCGGAACAATATAGATAAAAGGTGATACTAAAAATGGAAATTGTGCAAAGGAAGACGGTGCGGGTCATTATGGGTTATTCAGATTAAAATTGTCCATTTTTAGACTACATTTATCTCGTTGAGAGGAAAGGCTTTGTTTACGGACTGAAAATCACCATTTTCAAAGGCTGAATATTTATTTGTGTTTTTTTTTAAAATTAATGAATTATAGAATATGATAAAATAAATAATTTTTAAAATTTTATAATGGACCTAATGGCAACTATATATGTATTTGTTGACTATTGAGGTAAGCTTTTTAGAGACTCCAAATTACAAAACAGTAGTAATAGTATATAAGTTCTTAATGACAATTATTGAATTTGGAGTTTGATGGGCTCAAGTTTTTCATTTTCATTTCTATGAAGAATGTCTTAGATTATGACTTGTATCCAATTTAATTCTATTTCAAAATATAATTCCTCAGAGATAAATGGAAAGGAATCACACGATACATGATGATATAAGTATTTTTTTCAAACACATGATGAATCTCTGCCATTCATTCACCTTCCCAGACATTTCAGTCAACATTCAGTTGACTAAATTGCAGAGGCTCATCCTGTGAAACAGGTAGAATACTTATTAGATTACTTTCTAACGTCTGAAATATTTTAAAGAAAGTGTTTTCTTCCTCTTAAAATGACAGTTTGAATTGTAAACTTTTATTTTTATAGTCCAAATACAGATCGCTAATTATCGTTCGGATTTCATAATGAGAACGTTTGTATACAGAACAAAATAATTCGACCATCAATGCAGCTTCTAAAATTAAATCAAAGTACCGAAGTACTGACGGGAGTTGATTTTAGCGATTATCATTTATTCTAAAATCAACTTATCTTGCATGGCAATTAGTTTCAAGTCTGTATTTGAATTACGCACCTTTTCATTATATGAATTTTAGACTTTTCCGACAAGAACTTCGAGAAACATGTTGTGTAATATTTAAAGATAGATTTCAAACTATGTATAAGTAAACGAAGCAATTCTAAAAATAATATGAATCCAAGCACTATATTGATATCGAACTCTAGTCTCGTTTAACTAGACGCTCGGCTGTCTCCGTTAATCTCCGACAAGCAAGAGATCCTTTCTGCTTGTCGGAGATTTACGGAGACAGCCGAGCGTTTGTTTAAACGAGGCTATATTAAACCCTGGCGTAGAAATACATATAAACTATCAACTATAAACTATCTTAGTTGTTCGTATTATATAAAATCTGAATATTTTCAAAGTGTTTATTGATAAGTTTTCTTAAAACAATGCTCTAGTATACATTACTTTGAATTTTTCTATTATTTTCAAGAACTAAGTCTTGTCAGTGGTGATGGTTTGTGCTTAGGTCCAAACACTGTTTCACTTTCGGTTTGCCAGAGTAACTGCATAGGAGAGTTGATTAAAATCAACTCCCCAAAAATAGGAACGCAGGCCAAAAAACTTACAAACAAGTTGCTGTCCTTTAAAAAAGGACTACAATACGTGGACCATTTGCACGTGTTTCCAACGAAAACGTGAAAGCTTTAAGATTCTCAGAAATTTCACCGCCTCTAGCCCTCTGCTTTTAACCACTAAATTTGTACGTTGTATTACGTACAAATGTATGTATAGCCCTGACTTTGTATCTCAGAATCTATAGGGTTCATACTTCTAAATTAATTATGATCTATCTATGAATAAAGTTTGCGTCGCAGTACTTTGTTAACTATGCAGTGCCAGCTTGGTAAAAATGAAAAATTTCATATTTTGATGCATTTTTCTTGAGATTTAAACTTTTATACAGTGACATAATTATTCAATCATACTTAAATGCTTAATAGAATCTAATCGGGAAGTACTATAGACTGGCTTACTATAAAAGTAGAGTTAAGATACCTGTGTATTCGGAAAACAACAAAACATTGCAAATTATGCTATTTGATGCATGTTGTAGTTTCGGCATTAACTTATTTCATAATACTGATAGTTCATATCACATGCCAATCATTTCTTTAAAAGGAATACTTTGTTTCTGTACTGTTTACCAACAACATTACAATTACAGTGCCTTATATGGCACGGAATCCCGATCCCGATTCAGATAAGCGTGTGCTAGCCTGGTTCCCTGAGCTACATGTACCTATTACGCACAAGAACCAGGCTAGCTCATGCGCAGGCTGAATTTTCCCCGTAGCATCCGGTTTAACCTCGCTTATATAATTTCTGCGTGGACCTCAGGGTCCACGCAAATACTCAGGGCCAAGATTCACGGTCTAGGACTCGGCAGACCGTGAATCTTGTCTCCAAGTTGGAATTTCACCATCCCACACGAGTATATAATGAATGATTCTATTTTAAAATCACAATATATACCTTAATGTACGTATACGTATTTTAATGACTGGTTTTTTAGCCGTATAAATCAAACCATTGTCTATTTCTCATTTTGACATTTCTGTGAAACGTTTTATTGATTTCGCAATCATGATTACGTGACGTGCACTATAAGCTTTTTTTTTAAACTCTCCCTATTTGGCTTACCACATCATATCCGATAATTTATTCATAATAATAAACTTATATACTTTACCTTTGATTGTTTACGGGTAATGAATGGACATAAACAGTTTCAGGTTACATGTATATTTTGTATGAACCATTTCAGTTTTTTTAAAGAACGGCCACCGCATATATGTCATCTAGAATGCATGTATTTTACAATGGGGTCTGTTGTAAATGCATGTCATTTACGAGAACTATACACGATCTAAAAAGATTTTTAATACGTTGTAACATTTTGAACAACCTTACATGGATCTTGAAACAGAGAAAATTTTAATATTAAGAAGACAATTAGCTTACCGATGAACAGGAAACACTTTTCGGGGGTTCTGATGAATAATTTTGTTTCCCGAAAAGGGGGGAGGACTTAAGCCTTTTTTCGGTAACTTAAATCATTTTTATTTATTTAATCATTTTCAAAATTATCGGAATGCCGATATCATCTTTATATTTCAGTGCTAAATGTAACAAGATAAGTGTGAGCCAATGGTCACTAGTAATACCCCCCGCTCTGATGTGAATATGCAAAATACGCAAAGTCGTCATTTAACAGGAAGTTGACGTCCGATTGGTAGACACACAAGCTCTGCGCAGAAATCCGCACATTTGCTATGAATATTTATTTAAACAATATTTTATTATGTAAAAAATATAACTTAATTGGATTGAGCAGCCGGCAATCTGCCTATTTGAGCCCTCTCCTTAATTGTTTGAGGGGTTGTGTCAAAGGACACTGCATGAATCATTGAAAATGGACATCATGTATTATTTCCTGGCTATGAATAATGACGTACATCAGAATAACAGAAAACAGCAAAAATTTTCATTTTTCTAAACATAATCTGTGATGCCGAAATATTTTTAGTGGAGAAAAATTAAGGAAAAAACTTAGTACGAATTTTCTCTGTTTGCGACAAGTCAGTTATATTACCACGGTTTATAAATACTAAAACGCCCAAAGGCTATTAATAGTGTCATTATCTGGTAGATATTGAATTTATATCTCAACACTACAATATTTATGTGTAATTTAGCAGTTAATGTAACGCCAGGAAATAATAAGTGATGTCCTTTTTCAATGATTCATGCAGTGTCCTTTGACACAACCCCTCAAACAATTTAGGTCGATGACCTACATTTTTTTCCTGTTCATCGGTAAGCTTATTGTCATCTTAATATTACAATTTAATTAGAGTTAACATCTATTGCAAAATTTTTTAAAATATCAGTTTTTATACCACAACCCTATTGTATCTGAGGATTTTCGTACCCAACGCCCCCAGTAAAATAAGGAAGTCGATAATTATGTTATTTCTTTTTGTTGATTTTCACTCGCGATTCAATGATTAATATTATATAAAAATTTGAAAAAAAATATATTGTAGAAATAAATTGGGTCCGCCGTCCTTAAACATATTTTATTGAATAAATTCAATAGGATTAGATAGCCTATGTATATCCTTTCCTTGGCGATAAAATTGACTGAATCGATCATGGCAATTTATTTTGTGTCACGGAGGCGTTTTTTCACATCAATGAGGTTTTCCCTTCGAAAAAAAAAACCAAAAATCGGCCACATTATTCAGTGTTATCATTTTACTTTTTTTTTATAATACAAGGATGTATGAAGTTTCAAGATACAACTCTTCATTGCTTTATTGGAAACGTTGCATGGAAAAAATATTTACATCGAATTCTTTTACAATACAAAAATACATGCACAATGAGCTTAGATATACAGCTTACAAACAACCATATAGAGAAATTGAGAACAACTATTTTGTTTCTTTTAAATCAAAAGAAATTCACGTAAAAAACGGAAGAGTTTTTTCCATGTGCGTTGATGAAAAACAGTGATCAGTCTGTCAATATTTTATACACAAAGCAGCAAGGATAGTTTCTAAAATTATATGTGAGTTAATTTTTATTAAATATAAATTTACATATATCATAAATAAAGATTACAAAAAAGGATGAAATTAAAAGCGGGAGTACAAATACGTTGAATATATATAAAATTCAATAAGCACATGTTCATGAATCGCTACATCAAAATGTGGATTTTGGTGGGAAAATGTGCTTATATGAAATATGATCACATCCCCCCTTCGCCGCAAGATCATCAGCCCCCTACGCCACATCGGATTTTCGATCAAATATTCCTCAATTCATAGATGTGAGATGGTTTTCATTTATAAATTATAAGATTTTCTATTCACATGAATAAGTTCTGCAGCAGGATTCAAAATTTTTAATAAAATACTGTCTTCCCACAAATGTTTATTTAAAAATAAAATTTGGTGTTATGACTATTTTATAGTCATAACACCAAATTTTATTTTTAAATAAACATTTGTGGGAAGACAGATATGTATTAAATAATTTCATGATTTATGAAATTCATAATTTGGGACTATAATTTTGGTTTTTGATAACATTTTCAGAGTTGATTTTTTTTTACAGATGTCTCTTTATTATGCAATATAAATACGACATACAAATGTCCTTTTTTGGTGTTACCTGGGTAAATTAGTCTTTTCAAAAAAACCGCAAAGGTGCTTCCGCTTATAAAAACATTGGCCTGACACGCTAATGGAACTCCATTGTATATATGTAATTGATTTACTTTGAGCTGTTACTGACCAATGTTTAATCACATCGATGCCCAAGTGATTATGTAATAATATTTAGTTCCTTTTGTTAGTTTGTCTTGTTTTTGTTAAGAAGGCCGCAAGGCCTGAGGTCAAGCACAGGTGTACCTATTATTTCAATTATCGTGACTATCTTTTTAAGGTCACGTGGTTGCTCATTTTAAATAATCTTCTTTATTAGGAAATTTTTTACAACTTTGTTTCGGTAAATCAACCAATCCTAAATTCTGATTGGCTAAAATCCTGGAATCCAAAGACGCAGGTTTGTCGGTGGAAATGCGCCCAAGCTTGGTCACTTCCATCGACGCCATCCTAAATAAAACATCTGATAACAATTATTATACTTATATCTCCTTTCTTTGGATTTCCAGGTATGTAAATTTAAGTTTTCATTTATTTGCAATTAGATATAAAGTCACCTTGATAAAGGATAGTGTATTTTTTATTTTGTACATAATCCTGTTTTTATTATCTTCTAAATTTGAGCTTTTAGTAAAGTCTTTAAAAGTTAAATTAAAGTCATCATCTATTAGGTAACGTGCAACATGACCTCATTTAGTGTACAGTACTTTATAGATTATAGATTGTATGTTTTAATATTTTTGTTGTATATCATATTTAGCTACAGTCTCCAGTCATATTTTTATATCACATTTATTTTTATGCATATCATAAGAAAAGTAGATTTTGAATTTGGCGCTTTTATTTATTCCCGCGCTCTTTTATGAAAAGAGGTAAAAAGGTTGTTTGTTTATAATACATGTCTAACGGAATCATAAGTGTTAGGATGTTCGCATTAAAATTGTAAGTTAAACACTTTATTGATTGCGTCAAAAAATTGTTAAATCCCTTATTTCAGAGTAAGATTTATTAACCTCTTCGAGCTAAACGAGTAAATATTAAAGGAAAGTGGTTAGATAGCGAGATGTTTGTAGTTCGAATTGTCTCTATTGAATTATTGAATAGGCACCGTGAGACTGTCAGCTATTATATAACTTTTTAGTTTAGTTGAGTTAGTTCATAGTTTGTGTGATAAAAAGTAACAATTAGACGGGTTGCCGTTTTATGAATTTAAGATGATTTTCACTTATTATAGTTCACTATGATCATGTAATTTTAATTAATATGCAGAGGGATTTTTGATAATTATTGTTTTACCCTCTGTACAGTCACCAGATTTTATTAAGTATCATTATACGTAAATTTATTACATTAAATACTATTTTGTAACTGGTGACTGTGTGTTTATAAAGATATTTTACACTTCCATCGACGCCATCCTAAATAAAACATCTGATAACAATTATTATACTTATATCTCCTTTCTTTGGATTTCCAGCCACCGTAGAGGACGAGCCATATTTGGAAAGCTCCCACGAGTAGAGCTGTTAATTGATCCAACAAGGATAATATCCCTCAAAGCGAGTTATTTCCCCTTTTATAACGAAAATAATAATAACACGGGAAAACACCCATAGTAACAACGTGTTAATACCCTGAAAATACATGGCGCCTGCCTGACCTGCATTTTGTCGAAGTGTTTCAGCTTTTCCAAAGATATCTCAAATCTCATGTAACTACGGGTAGTTTATCAATAATCACTGTCTTCCGTGCGATGCTTTTGGTTATCAAAATCGATTTTAATGAAACATAATAGGTCTTTGAATACTCGATGACCTACTTTCAAAATCACGGCCCCCGTGTTACACCGATCTTGACCCCCCCCCCCCCTCTTGTGTGTTCTACACGGTGGGAACTCTTCAGATTTTTTTCTCTTAGCAGTTATACAAGAGCCCCTGTAACTTGTACTTCATGCGTGCCCTCTTTGCTAGGACAGGTGCAGACTTGTGGCAGTAGTAGCCCAGTCACACAGAACGGGCAATCAGTACATATAGGAGGTTCTGTAGGTTTCCAGTTTCATTCACCTTATCCCCAGTGTGCGACTAGATTACATGTCCCCTCCCTAACCCCATGCCCGGCGGGTCTGCTTGGTCGGTATATACCCCTGATATAAGTTGTTTGGTTTGCGATTGGGGAGTTTACCCGAGGGTCTTCACACTCTGTTGATGTTAGGTTCGTGGGACTGCCACCATTGCATGATGATAGAAACTTGACGTCGTGGCCCCCAGACCCTTGCCTGTCGATCGCCAGAACTCAAACAGCAGTGCAGACTGTAACCTCTACAGGAATACCACGTCTCAACGAAATGCAGTCCTCCTAGCGCCTTTATACCTGTCTGTCATTTTGGAAGAGAGGGAGGGAAGACGAAGTATGTGCAGCCAACCTACTAGACAGGTGCCCCCTATGTAGCTTATTCTGATTATTCGCCGAACTGTATTTGCAAGCCCTAGGATATGCAGAGTAAACAGTCTAGGAGCAAGCCTAGGTGTAGAGACCTGATGTATGACTAAACATCGAACTGGAAGTCATTCCTGTTGAAGTTTTAGCGTCTTTTCCGTGATCAGCAATAGGTTGAGGAGGAGCAGCATAAGAGAAGGATGGAGATTGAGCAGACCATGGGGAAGTCTAAACATAACTGCAAGCTGACTTAGACTAGGGTATACCATGTCCGGCTGCAGCTGGGCAGATGCCTCCAGGGTGGTGACTGTCGGACTAGTTCTGGGAATGACATGAATGGTGGGAACTCAGTCATGCGAAGAAGGCACGCATGTAAGAATCGGCGGAAGGCAGTTTCCAGTGGGATAGATTCATTTAGTCAGAGGGTTACAGCTTTAACGATTCAGTGTCCTATTTTCAAAGATTTTCTAGTATTTTCCACATAACTATATCTACTACCCAAAAATTATTTAAAATTGATTTTGTCAAAGATTTAAATTACAAATATGAGGGAAAACACAAAAGCGAGGGACTGTGTCAAAAATAGTTCGGACCGAAAGTATTTGACAAAGCATCACCCGTTTGATAAAGCAAATGTTTATCACACGGGTAATATACACTTCAAGTATGAGATAGACATCTTATATCACACCCCTAGGGTTTTTACATCGCACATGGCGAAAAAGGATCTTTTTTCTATAAGTATATGATATACATGATTACATGGAAGTATACCACATGGATTTAATATGACGTTGTCCTGAACCTCAACAAAACCACTTTATTTTAAACCAATATTGTAGCATACAATCAATGTGGTAATCGTCAAAACAATTTTAAATTTCACAGACAGAGCTGTAATAGGAATTGTCAGGTTCACCAAAACAGACGGTTCCACTGACGCGAACGCTAATCCGATTTTGTAATGTGTATCCGTAAGATGTAGTATACATAGGGCAATGGAAGGTCATTACTGTGCTGTCATGGAATCTCCAAACATTATTCGCGTCCTTGAAGCCTTGAATCCAAACATAATCAACAGTGAGTGATGCATTACCTGAAATATCACAATTTGAACTATTTTAACCTCTTTCTCTGCATAGTTTACATGTAAATGCATAAATCTTTCTTGCGATTTTCTTAAAAAAAAACAATCCGTTATAAGAGTATTGCATAAGATATGATTACTTACTGGCGATAAATTGCTGAAATATGGTATACTTCTCAGCAGAGTCAATTCGGATTAAATCCCCTCCGTCCCTCTGACAACTTAAAGCTGCATCACTGTAATTTTTTGCCAGCAACTCCAACCTAAGACAGGTTCTGACCATTGAATAATTGACATCAATGTATTCTGTTGGGCAATATGAATACACAACATTGTCTCCATCTGAAAAAACCCCACACATTTCCCTCAGTATCTAAGTCCTACACGACTTGATTAAAGTACGACAAATAAAAGACAACTCAAATAATTTAATCGGAGTCTAGGTTTAAACTTTTAATGTATACTCTGTAGTGGCGACTAAATGATCTGCATGTTAAATAAAAATAATTATGTTTTCAACTGTCTTTGTTCGTGATAACATTAGAAATCAATTTTGAGCCCTAAAACCCAATAATTTCATAAAAGGTGAGCGACACATAATGGGCGTGTATTATACTAGCATAACCGAAAAACGGTATCGGCTGCTCTGCGTAGTAATTCATACATTTGTAGAATGTGCTACATGAAAAAAACACCAAACATTCGTTTTGAAATGATCTTTTAAAGTGTAAAAAATGGAAATAATATAAATATAGGTAAAAAGGAATAATTCTTTGAATGTTATGAGGTGATAATTTTGGTCGTAACATTGTTATATCTAGCCCTTCGGGCTTTATTGGATTTGACTACGCCCCGACCAAAATTATCACCTCATAATATACTTAAAGAATGATTCCTTATCACTTAATTAATACTGTAAAGATTTTTCTTGCAATATATCATAATGATAAATACAACTCGGCTACGACAACACATTAGCAGAACATGTCCATTCGTCATTGGAAGGAAAGAGGCGCCAAAACGCCAAAGCAGTTTGGAGCAGTTTTTACAATCGTTTTGCTTAATCACTTTTATTGCACAAACTATCCTTTATGTTTACCAATAGGCCTAGGTAAATAATTTTGGGGTGTAAACAATTTTGAAGTATTTTAATTTTCTTTCCCCTCAAATAGTTAATTGTTTTCTCTCTTTTCTGAAGAGTGGAACATTGTTGCTATTCTATCAATGTTGAAATGACACTTTTATTTTCTAAACATATTTGTTTGTTATGTCCTTTGTATATTTCAAGTGTGTTAACGGTAACAGTTGCTATCTTTACATATTCAATGCATTACACGAATTATTTATTAATAGCCTACTATAACATAATAGACGTTATAATTAACAATTACCAGCAGCGAGACAGCAAAATCAAATACCACAACTATAACAACAACATAGAAACAAAATAAAAGAAATACAGTAAATCTCGGTTAGCGAAGTCCGAGGGACCAAAAAGCATTTATTATTTTGTATCCTTTATTCGTTTCATCCGTATAGCGAATTCGTAACTTTAACTATAGCGAATTTAATAAATGCTTGGTCTCTTTCGTCAGAGTACAATTTTAGCTAATTGAAGCATAGAATGTAAAAAAGAAATCTTTTGATCATGTCTTTAAATGGAATTTGAATTGAAAATTTTTTGTGAAAATAC
The DNA here is from genome assembly GCF_902806645.1 of Magallana gigas. Lineage (NCBI taxonomy): Eukaryota > Metazoa > Mollusca > Bivalvia > Ostreida > Ostreidae > Magallana > Magallana gigas. The sequence continues at coordinate 17,484,300 of NC_047560.1, read as the reverse complement.
ATTTATTTAAACTTTTATTTTAAATGGAAGTATCAACTGTTTAAACTGTCAAAACTTTCGTTATGAAAGTGTTAAATGTTGTCATTATTTACCTTTACGGGACTCAAAGTTAATTCGATATATCCGTAAATTCGTTATGGCTGGATCCGTTATTACCGTAAAACTTTGCAGAGATTTGTCACGAATTTAACTGGATACTCAAAAAAAGAAAAAAGAAAAGAAAAAAAACCACCTTTGCTTTTCCCGAAATTTAGCTATTTTCTTTTAATCGTTCTAAACAAGATTTACTGTATGCAACAAATGAAATTATTCCAACCTCAATGTTCAATATTTTCATCGACACTTTAATTAAACAAAATGTGTTACCTTGTTGATACGTGGTCCACTCAGTGTCGGAAAACTGTATCCCTGTTAACAAACGTCTACAACAGACACATCTTGTAGAGACAACATGGCGACTGGAAACAACATTATCCCTATGAGTCTTCAGACAAATAGCCGAGCAGAGCAAGGAGCTTTCGGTTTGGTTAGCGACCTCAACGCAAGAAGAGGTTGGCAGAAAATTACTTTTAACGAATCGCTGTTGTAACACAAATCCTGGTAATGTACATTTTACCGAAGCGCTGAAATACACACATATAAAGAAGAAATGAATTTGTCCTCCCATGCTTCAACTATATGCCTGTTGTGACACTGAAGCTTATTTGAATGATATTCCCTGAAACTATGTTTTATATAAGAATTTAAAGTATTGATTTTGTGATTTGATGATGTGTACATTTTTTCGTTAGTATCTTTGAAACAATGTATATTTTCAAATGAGTGCAGCAATATATATATTTTTATTATCAATCGATTTTTGTTTGTAAATATAAAGTGAGTAATTCGTCGTTGTCTAATTTATTATTATTTTTCAACAAATCAAATATCTTTGTTTAAAAGGGTATACGTATTTTTTTCTGTAACAAGATATTTATTTATTAAAAATAGCCCACTACTAATCAAGCCTATTTTAATTGTCTTAAATTTTACAATTTTAAATTATCAGGACCACTTATCGATTACAATTTAGCATTTAAGAAAGTAACAATATCGAAGTATCTTTTTAACTCTATCAGGCAAAAGGTTAAGTACACTAACATTAATTTAGATATTGATTGTTTAGCTTTTTGTAAAATTTTTGTTTTACAAAACTTTTCTAATATATACTGTAAACACCTTTACATTTATTTCTTTTTCTTACTGTTAACTGAAGTTTGCATCTATTTTAATTTCTTGTTATTAATCATTAAAGTATATATTTTGAATCAAATTACTTTCGTATACCAAAAAAAAAACTAAATGTTTAGAGTCGAGAACTTTTATATGTTGGCATATCTCTGTCCCTTGTGTGCAAGTTATTTTTCTATCAAATATGTCGACATGCAAGATAAATATGTTGACATGCAAGATAACTATATCAACATGCAAAATAATTATGTTGACATGCAAGATTATATTATTGCAATCAGATGAGAATTATACAAAATCTCAAAAAATCTCAAATATCGCCCACCTGTGACATCCAAAATGTTAGATGCCACCTTTTAATGTCGACATGCAACTTATTTATGTTAACATGCAATATAGATATGCTGACATTAAAACTTATTTAATTCAACATGCAGCTTATTTATGACGACATGCAGTTTATTTATGTCAACATGCAACTTACTTATGTTGACATGCGAGATGAATATGTTGCCATGCAACTTAGTTATGTTTACATGCGAGATGAATATGTTGACATGCAACTTATAAGTTGTATATCAACATAACTAAGTTGCATGTGGACATAAATATGTTGCATGTGGACATAAATATGTTGCATGTTAACATATTCATCTGGCATGTCAACATAACTAAGTTGCATGTCGACATAAATGTGTTGCATGTCAAAATATTTATCTTGCATGTCGACATTAAGAAGTTGCATATCGACATTAAGAAGTTGCATGTTAATATAAATAAATTGCATGTTGACATCAATAGGTAGCGTATCTAGCATCGTGGATGTTACATGTTGGCGATATTTGAGATTTTTTATAATTCATTTTATATTTTTTAAATGTTTTTGCATGTCAACATAGTTATGCTGTATGTTGACATAACTATCTTTCATGTCAACATATTTATCTTGCATGTCGACATATTTGATAGAAAAATAACTTGCACACAAGGGGAAGAGATATGCCACCATACTTTTATCCATGGCTACATGTATGTTTCTTTTTTCAGTTTAGAATTAAATCTCGTGCAAACGTATTTTTTTTTAAATAAATGTGGGGAATGTATAAAAGGAATATTAATCGTAGCGGTTATCAAGATAACTGTCAAGTGGAAAGGTTTGTAACCCATCATAATACACGCAACACAACAGTTTGAAACCTGTTTATTTTAGTATAGTGTTTTTATGCTATAATAACAACGAAGACCCATGGGCTAAATGCCTACCAGAGCAACAATTATAGACATTATAAAATCGGTTCAATGGAGACATTATACAAAATAGCTGAACAATGTAGTATGATACATTAAGATTCTATATAGATTAAAATCCATTCTTTCTCGAGCTCCCTGGATATTGTTATGTTTATTATCAAATCCTTGTTCTAACTGGGCGATTTTTAAGTCATACCACATGTTGGGCATTGTAGTTCTCAAAACGATTTTAAACATTTGTGTATATATGAGATGTAAATGTACATCAAACTCTGAACCTCTTGTGAGGTAGATAAATCTTCCAGGGGCCAAAACTAAACAATTCTTTTGATAAAAGTCAGCAATATGTTCTAATGCTTGCATATTAATTAAACCATACATTATAACATTTCAGTTTTTGTGAATAATTACATAGGTTTAAACATTGTTGTCTATTGTGTCTATTGTGTGGCAAGACGATGGATTGCTATTTTTAGCTAAGTATAACTCCTGCTATGGCAACTCTGGTACACTCTGCCCATAATATTTGAGACCATATTAAATACATTCAGCCTAGCAATGAGCTCGATTATGTTTTGCTTCATTATGTCATGACCACATATGGGGAAGATAATATAACAGTGTATTGAATGAAAAATAGGAAATAAAAAACCGTAAACCATCTAAGAAGCCCATTAAAATTTAATATTCAAAACAGAGCAACACGGGTCTCCATATAGATAGAGGAAGGAGCAGGTGCCTTGGAGGAGTGAGCATCCTCTGCATCCTCTGCTGACCGGTCACACCCGCCGTGCGCCCATTGTCAATCGGTAAAAATGACAAATTCGGGAATAAATGTCGTAATTTAGGGAAAATAACAGAATCGGATAAAACGGAGTCAAATTGAAATGAATTATTTTAGTTATAAAAAAATGTATCGTTGTTGGCACCATTTCAACATTTTCAGTCATATATATATATATATATATATATATATATATATATATATATATATATATATATATATATATATGACTTTGTTTAAACTTTACAATGTATGCTGTTTTATAATGCAACAGTCCACTCAGCTTTTAATTTATATTACTTTTAATAAAGATTTCAGGATTGTGTAGAGAATTACAAAATCTAACGTAAAAATGTAAAATGTCAATTTCTGGAAATTTATTCTAAATCACAGTCTTTCATTATACATAATTTTTTTTTTAATTCCAAGAATTGTCTAATTGCAGTCATCATCAATTACTGTGATCAATTACACGGACTGATACACTTATTAATAATGAATATTTTAATTTTAAGAAATATATATATATATATATATATATATATATATATATATATATATATATATATATATATATATATATATACATATATATATATATATATATATATATATATATATATATATATATATTACGTAAAATTCAGAGAGTTATGATACTGCAATCCCGCGCGCCAATTTTTATTGATTTACACGGAATGGTACATCATGGAATGAATGTTTTATACAGAAACTTTGTAAGTGTTGTTTTTCACTTAATATTCCATCAATTCTAAAATTTCTTTGTCGCGGTTCTCTGCATAAATCTGTGTTTTATAGACAGAATGGAACAACATGAAATAAATATTTTAAACTAAACACCTACTGTGTTTTACTTAAAAATCAGAGAATCTTTTCGACGAATCCCCAGCAGCAATTTTGATTGATTTTCACGGAAAGAATTATAAAAGATTCATTATAAAATGAATCTGTAATACGAACATATAAAAACGCACTTGAAATAAGCAACGACACATTATTATTAATTAAAGTATAATGTTGTAAAATAATCGGGATTGCTTGGTTTCTAAAGGCAAACTTGCTCTGTGCAATCGACCAAAAACACGAATGAGTCTATCATCAAGAAGAGGGTCCATTTTTTGACATTGCTACTAAGTTTCACATGATGTCCTTTCTTCCGTTCGATTCCTGATGCAAATGATTTTTATAATGAATTTCAAAATAACAACTTCAGCTTTTTGCAAATCCTAAACTTGTCTCAGTTACTTTTCGTTGTGTCTTGTGTTGAATTCTGAAAAAAAAGTGTCTCCTTTATTTTAAGAACGAATACCGCTCTTTCTTTTAACCTGTACCATTAGGAAAAATAGTTCAAGTGTCTTTCAACACTATCAACATGATTATCACTTTATTCAGTTGAATGAATAACTGCCCTCACTGTGACCCTTATGACCTCTGGATCGTCAACAGGTTCCATTGGTGTTTCAGGCCATATATCATCTTTTGCAAACACGACTTCAGGTGATGTTATCTTATGTTTTCCTTGGAAAATATCATTTGTGGACATGAATCTTGATGCAAGATCAGCAGAGTTTTGTTTGGTATTGATATATTTCTATTCGTTGGGCATGAGCCTTCATGAATCACTGCAAATCTATTTGTGACAAATTTGTGAAATCTTGGTGAGGTATTCCGTATGTACTGAGTATCTTGCATGCCGTATGTCCAAAACACAGTTTCATGTATAGGTATTTTCAAATCGAACTTCAACATTTTGTCTGCACTAACTGCTACCGAGGCCGCTCTCAATTCTAGTCGGAGAAAGGTCGTCTGTTTTAATGGAGTGACACATGACTTGCCAATAACGAATGAGCATGAAATGCACCATCACAATTCTAATGTCTTAATAATGATTCAGTTCCAAATCACATTCATTGACATCTGCAAAATGATGTAGCTTTGTGGACTTTATATCTTTGAATGTTATAGGTTTATAACATCAACATATAGCACTTTAAGGTCAAAACGTTTCTCTAAGAATGTAACAATTAGCTTCACTGTTGTGTGAGATGGCCTGCTATCTTCTCATTTTATCCCACCTGAAGTTTACAATAGAGTCGGCCAGTAGATCATCTTCCCTTTACGCCACCAGAGGCGCGGCTGTATTATGAGGTATGGCGTACGCGTCGTACACAGTAACGGAAATGAAAAAAGAAGTAACAAGTTTAGTTTTTTAAAAACACTTCCCGTGTTTAGAGCAAACTTTAAACAGCATTAGGTTATACAAAATCATTTTTAAAAGGTCGCCTTCCTCTACATGCAATGACTTTTGAATCTTTTTTATATGTACATTAAGTGTGCGTGCCTAAAATTGAGAATGCATACCACTTGCTTGTGAGTTGAGATCGACTATAGTAGGGGAAAAGAGATCTTAGGAAGAGTCGTATTATTTTCATAAAATCAAACTGAATACCACAGCATTCATCACTTTTTTTTTACTAATATGAGAACCATTTTAACAAGACCTTGGACTTTAAGTGGGACGTAACTATGTATTCCTGCATCAAAACAATTTAAAAATGACGCTGGTTTCAAGCGGAATATACACCGATTTTGTAGTTTTAACTCAAAAGCCAGACAAATCTTGTTGATTTTAAAGAGCCATGGTTATATGGCCAGCAATGAAATAGATAGGCCTCCGCCGCAATGTTGTTTGACACCCAAGTACACAAAGTCCAAGATCCTGTTTGGTTTTAGTTTTACCCGATACCATATCTTTTTTTTACTGAAATTAGGCATACCGTATCAAACTTTCAGATTTTTAGCCGGGCTCTGATGAAAGCAGAGTCCTGCCTGTAGGCAGGCAAATCGACAATGTTACTATAAATAGCACATATTCAAAAGCAAACAAAAAACCAAACAGCGTCAAAGTAAAAGCTTCCGCTATACCAAATTGTTGCACAAAGAGCCACGTTTTGTCAAAAGTGTTGGCGTTTTGTTTCTCTTTTCTAATTTTGAGAGAATTGCTTATCTTTTTTAAGTTTTCTTATTAATAACGTGTTAAAAACATTACTATGCATTTTGGACACATACAATGCGCATGAATTTCCATGATCTACCTTGCTGCGCGTTGAAGAAATGGGGATTGAAAATGTAACGCTTGTTGTAAAATTCAAGGCAGCAACTGTTGAGCTTTTTTCTACTAGACAGACATATTTTTGTTTATAGCCGCTTACAAAATTTGGTCGCTCTCTGACGCTTTGCCGACATTAAAAGTATGAGAGAGAGAGAGATAGAAAGAGAGATTTATTTTCAGTCTTTATTAACAATATGCATAAAGACACACAAAAAGATCCCAGCTTTCAGTACTTCAGTACTTTGATTGTACAATGTACTTGCATAAATAATCCCAAAAAAAAGGAAAAAAAAAAACTTCAATAGATGTTATACATCATTGCTTTCAATTAGTTGTACTGAAAAGTTAAAGTGGCATGGTCACAATTTGAGTCAAAAATTATTTTTTCGATTTTAATGTTTACAACGCTTTAGTAAGGTATTTTTAATAGGCAACCAAAATGTGAGTGTCATTTGTCGATATATAAGCGAGTTACAGAGCTTACAATTCTTCGCTATGTAAACAAAGCTTTTGTTTACATTTTGAATGTTGATGTAAAAAATCCAGTTTAAGACCTCAAATGAAATGTGTTAATCGTTAGGAACTGTTTACTTGTGGTTAAAATAAAATAAAAAGATAGACTAATTAGCTTGGAAAAGCGTTTTTACTGGTATATTGAACCTATGTAAACAAAAAAACAGGGCACGAGTCTTGTTTACATGACGAAGAATTGTGAGCCCTGTATCTTGCTTAAAACTCATTGACTGGCACCCAAATTTTATCTGATCATTAGAAATGCATTCCCAAAGCATTGTAAATAATAAAAAAACAGAAAAATAAAATTTGACCAAAATTGTGACCATATCCCTCTAAAGCCCGAATTTCATTTATAGAGAATTTTGTTGCTTTTTTTCACTTTCTCACCTTTCAGAAATAAAATCAACGAATATTGTTAAGTCTTACGTACAAAATGATCATTAGAAAATTGTTTACCTTTTGCTGCGCCGAACAGTTTTTTAACCAATGAAATAAATAATTCGTGGCACTGTTACGACTTAAGAAAAACGGACTTTTTAGAAAGGTATGGGATTATACATATATGTTGTGGCATTTTTTTTAATTGAATAAGTCATACAATTTGTTGTTTTGAACTGATATTTAAAGTCAAGTGCAAAGTTTGTACTACATTGCAAACGTGATCATGTGATATATTTATGGTTTCATCTGAGAATGGTTTCGGTAGTTAAAACAAAAATAAAATAAGTGATTAATATGAATTTTTATCAGTCAAATATTTTCGTAAAGGTTGGAAGCATACGAAAGAAATTTTAACTTTAGCGGACTAGTGATAGACCTGCCAGCGGAAAGGAAAGTAGAATGGCCGACTACAGGGTATAAACAAATAACACCTGACCACTACTGTCTTGCCCCATACTACAGAGGCCCATGTAGAAAGTAATTTAAAACAAACTCTATGTAGACAATCTCTTCTGAACTGTTGAAACCTATCGATATCTATGTTGCTTTTATACAATTATGAATTAAACCCAATCTACAATCGTGTAGCACATTTATTTGAGTCAATGTCAGATTCCGGCTTATTAGCCTCTCCCTGTTTTAAATATTTCCGATTTGTTAGGAAATTATTATTCCTATGTGAGACCCGCTTGGACAGAAGGTGTTAGAAAAAGTCAGCAGTTTATCTGATATTGAACGGTCTATTGCGTCCATTCTTATTCTATTCCAAGGTTTTTGTCAGAACTGACAAGCTCTAGGCAGAAAAATGATGAGCAACACACAGTCTGTTCTAAAAAGAAAACTGCTGCTGGAGTCGGAGAGAGTGGAAGTGTTGAGAATTAATATTAACTCTCAAGATGATCATGACACCTTATTTTTGACTGGATTTGTTAGGGCAGCAATGAAGAAGAAGGTCGTACATCAGTAAAACAATATCAACAAAAAGAAATTTTATGATTAAATATTAGAAATTGTTATATTCAGTAGTATATTCTCACTATATAACTCTATATAGACAAATTGTTAATAACTGTAATATTAGCTCGTCCGAAAAATGTTGACCGGTCAATATTTTTTTGCTATTGACCGGCTAGGAATAATATCTAGAGAACATTCCCTCTATTTCAAATAATCACCTCTGATTTGTTGATTCGTAAACGATGACGTAAATAACTCTTCGCGACTCCAAAATAAGGTGACGTCATAATAGACAGTCAGTCAAGGCAAGTAAACAACGGACGCGCAATGCGACGGTTTGCTATCATAATGGATATAAGGATTTGCGAATTACTGTGAAGTAAAATCAGGTAGAACATCTGTATTTTAATTCTTCCGGTCGGCGGAATATCACCAGTGACCGTTTGATGCTGAGGATATTTTGGAAATGAACTTTGAATTCTTAGGTATCCACATCTGATTTACACCGCTTCTTGATTATACTCTTGACTTATATCATTTACTGCTGTTAATTCTTTGATAAGGAAAAAAGAAGCTTCGTAAAACATTTACTGGAACCCGCTGTATATCTTTGTTTGTAAGGATTTTTATTAAGTGTTGGTATCTAGTGTAGGAAAGGTAATTCAAATTGTTTTTGGTTTCTGGGAATATTTAAAATATTCAAAACTAACAAATGATTTTGAAGAATGCCCCCCTTACGCGGTACAGTTAAGGCGGCCAATAAAAATATCGGCAATTTTTTTTTTTTATAAAAACACGTATACTTTAATTCAACTGGCATGACCTTTTTAAAATCAATAACAGTCACTCAAATACAATATATTTCTAAAATATATATATAACAGTACAATATTTAATGTTGATAGTGGTCACGTGATATGGCAGTCGCATGGTACAAGCAGACGAATTTGTGGTTTTGAGGTCATTTAAAAAAATCAATATTGCAAGAGCAAAACCATGTCAAAATTAACAACTGAATTATAAAATAACTTGATGTTATATCGTGGATTTAAAAAAAAAAAGTTGCAAACTTTGAAAGATAAGATGATTTGTTAGTAAAAACCGTAATTTACAATGCATATGTTGAATAATTTTGAAGGTCACAGGGTTAATTTCATTAAAAAAAATTAATTTGTAAGATTTTACAAGGATCGTAGAAGTTTTTAAGTTACATAGCATATTTCAAATTCACATGTTAAAGTTTGTCAGGATCAGTTAAGTGTATGCCCCTGCAATTAAGTGATTTATTTAGGTACTCAGCTTTAAGATATACGATATTTTACACAAAACCGAGGTTGCCTCTTTAACCAATGCATACTTATAACAAAATGAAAATAAGACTATATAGGTAGCATTCTACTAAAATTATTCTTAAACAAAATATTCATTTATAATTTTCCGTTAATCTATAACATTTATTTTTCTTCGCTAAAAAACTGCATTATAGCCTTCAATGACTTAACTTAATTCGTCATTTTGAAGCATATGATGTCTTATTTTGTAGTACAGTAAGAACGACATCTCGCTTTTTTTCAGTGTGTACGATATAACGGGCATCAAAGTTGTAAATAATAGCATTTTTGTTGTTTTTAATTAAAAGATTAGCATATATTATTTTTGCTAATAAAGAAATCAATAAGTACTGTCATAATTCACATTTCCCCTTCTTTTTGTCTGAACGGAATTTATTGACAGCCTTGACTGTGCTGCCTAGAAAGAGAGCTATGAGCATACTTTGATTTGTAACTTGTGGAATTAAATATAAGTTGTTCTAATATGCAGTTTATATAATGAACCTAACAAACAAAGACACCGCTGTTTCTGGCTTTGTCAGCAGGCACAAGTGCAGATTGTACTTAACATTCTTGTTGTAAACACTTCCGTTTTAGAGTGATTCTAAAATTTGCAAATCTTGGCGATGATGTGACGCCAAATGCTGAAACAACATTTGGAACTAAATGATCTGTTTTCTACGATTTTAAACCTTCAACTATAGCAATATAAAGAAACTTTCATCCTCTAGTGGTACTTTCACTTGATAAAACATGTTGTCGATGTCTCACATGATCACAATCTCATCTTGTCTGAATCTTAAAAGTGTACTTATTAGAGTATTTGTGAGATTCGGTCCTTGTAACAGTCGTTCGTTCAACAAGGTTGCCGGATATTGAGTTGCACAATCGAACACAACCATTACTCTCGACCTCATTTTGCTTTGGATGGAATACTCAATGATGGGGGTAGGTACCAAACTCGTCCGTCGTCCAGATGAACTTTCTCGTTTTGCACTACAACATACCCTTTTTCAAAAATCTTGTTCATGAATACACTGTGTCCTTTGTAGAAGTTTTCATTATGACTAAATGTTTCTCAAGTGACGTCAGGCTTTCCCCAACTTGTTTCCTGTTGTTAGGTAAACCCACCTTTTTTACGAAAGGCTTATTACGTAATGCTCGTCTTCAAAAAAAAGTTTGACAAGTATTGTAGGAATCTTCACATCTTCACATGACCAACCAATAATTAATTCCCCGTATGTATAAAAACTGTCACCTTGTTTGGTAAAAAAAGACACTTTACGAATTTCATGGAGAATGATCATGAGCGCAATGAACTAAAACATGACTTTTTAGTATCATGCATATATGATTTTTTATTTTTTTTTACTTCGAATCGGACAAGGTATTTAAATAAACGTTTTTTTTTTTTAGTATGAATCAATACATTTTATTTCATACATCTGTTGACTATCAGTTTTGGTATTAAGTATCAAACCTTGAACCAAGAGTAAACAGTCAAAAGAATGTTCTGCATGTATTACGAAATGAGATAATACTTGTTCACTATTGGCACGCAAAATGCATGTTATGGCCAATGTAGGCGTACACACATACCTTTTTCAATATATACCAAGCCATCCTTCAAATAAACCCAATTAGTTAAACCCCTATGGAACATAATACTCGTGTTTCTGTCAATTGTTGTTTTTGGACTATTTACATCATGTATTTATTTCAATTTGATGCAACTATATGATATAACATTCAAGAGAATGATAATTTCCGCATATCATTCCATTCATGATTTGGGGACAAAAGACATACCTGTTCGTTTTGACGCTCATTTTTCTGTCAGTTTTTTGCTTGAATTTTTTTTTAAAAAATTGAAGTAGTTCTTTTTCTGTTCTGTAACTTTAATCGTCGTCATTGTTATGTTTTTAAAAAAAATTTTAATATTCGAGTTGACTTCTTTGTACGCTTTCATTATTTTATCTTGCATGACTTATTCATAAAATATCTAATGTTATGCCTATCTAATAATGTTTTTCTAATTATAAACACATTTAAATTGCGATAATAAGGGAAAAATACTCTCTTAAGAATATTTCATACAGAGCAGGTCATATTTTTAATGAATGATGCACTGAAAAATCTTAAAACCATACATTTTTCTCATTATTTGTTTTATTTTAGCAGAAGAACCCCAGAATCTGAAAATTCTTAAAAACTACTTGGAACCATTGCTAATTATGATAATACAAACTCGATATGTTTTTAACTGTTTTAAATGGCATAATAAATATTTTTTAGCTGGACTGTCCTGGCTATAGGCAGGCAAATCGCCAATGTTACTATAAATAGCACATATTCAAAAGTAGACAAAAAACCAAACAGCTTCAAGGTAAAGCTTCCTCTATACGAAATAGTTACACAAAGAACCATGTTTTGTCAAAAGTGTTGACATTTTGTTTCTTTTTTTTTAATTTCGAATGAATTTTTTTTTTTTAGTTTTCTTATTAATAACGTGTTTTTAAAATATTACTATGCATTTTGGACACATACAATGCGCATGAAATTCCATGAACTACGTTGCTGCGCGATGAAGAAATGGGGATTTAATATATAATGCTTGTTGCAAAATTCAAGGCAGAACTTTTTAACTTTTACTAGACAGACATTTTTTGGTTTAAAGCTTCTTACAAAATTTGGTCGCTCTCTGACGCTTTGCCGACATTAAAAGCATGAGAGAGAGAGAGAGAGAGAGAGAGAGAGAGAAATATGTGTTCAGTCTTTTACTACACAATATGCATAAAGACACACCAAAAGAGCCCGGCTTTCAGTACATCAGTACTTTGATTGAGAATTGTAAAAATCACTTTAATTGACAAGAATGCACAAAATCATTAGTACAAATGTTCTTCAAACAATCTTGGCATTCAAAAAGTGTGATAGATAAATACATAAGTTTGCTCTTATAATCCATTAATCCATTATATATGTTGAAGGTCTGATTTTATAAAAAAAATGTTTGTTTAAGGTAATTTTGTACAATTAATGTATATGAATTAGATTTGAAATTTGTTATAATGATAATTTAATTAAGAGAGAGAGAGAGAGAGAGAGAGAGAGAGAGAGAGAGAAAGAGAGAGTGCGCGCGCGCGCGCGTGTGTGTGTGTGTGTGTGTGTGTGTAAGTTCCCGTTTGTCTATATACTTGAGATAACTAATGGGGATCGGTTCTGTCCTCAAGCACCTTTGCAGTAAACAAGCTATTTTTATTTTGCAATTGAACACCAATATGCATATTATTGTTTATTTTTTTTTTTAAACATTTACAACTTTTGTCACGATATGTAAACTCATCTAAATCATCTAAACGTAACTACTTATAATTAAACATTTATTTACTAAAAAAACCGACTTATAGTGAAAGTAAGAGTCATTTATTGGGCAATCAATATACTGAGCAAGCTCCATTTTTCTATATAATTGCACTGGTGTAATATCATGCTAAACACCCTGTTATGAACACTTATTTACATAGAATAACAAACAAAAATTCAGTTAATTAAATTCTGTGATGTATTGGGTACGAAAAGAAATTTATGAATACCGCCCTCCTCTACCCTTTTATAAATCTTTAGAATTGTTAATAATAGTAACTAAAGTCATTTGATTATCGGGAATACAAGGCTTGTATTTGTTTAATCAATCATAAGTTGTCTAGCTATTTCGTAATGTTGTCTAAGTGAAAATTGGGCAGCAAGAGCTACGCGCACTTCTGCATTAGAAAAAAATAAAATCAGAAAAAACGGAGACTAATTGTTCGTTGTTAATTGGTATAAACACTTCCATAATAATAAGTAATTATTGAGGTTTTTTTTTTTTAGGAAAAATCGATTTTTGGTCAAATATATACGAAGAAAAAAAAATAGCTACATAGGGTATCAAAAGTTTTGAGAAACAAGTATGCTAATTTTATTAGCCACGGCGACTCTTATCAGGTTCACGCACAAATTTTTAATGAATATTTACATTATATTTACATATATGAATACACTTTGCTAATTTATGCGCCATGAGCACCGATACAAACGTGTTCGCGTGTTTTGAGTATATTTATTTTGGTATGATTAAAGGAGCATGATCACGATTTTGGTCATAATCTTTTTTTATGGTTTTATTATTTACAATGCTTTAGAAATGCATTTCTTATGATCAAATAAGATTTGAGAGTCATTTGTAGAGTTATAAGCAAGATACAGGGCTAACAATTCTTTGTCTTGCAAACAAGGCTTGTGCCCTGTTTTTATTTACATAGGTTCAATATACAGTAAAATCTTTTTTTCAGCTTACTTGTCTATCTTTTTATTTATATTAATCATAAATAAACGGTTCCTAACGTTTTACACATTTGTTTTAGGTTTAAAACTGAAATGTTTACTACAATATAAAAAAATGTAAACAAACGCTTTGTTTACATAGCGAAGAATTTAAAGCTCTGTAACTCGCTTATAACTCAACTAAATAACACTCAAATTCCGGTTGCCTATTTAAAATATCTTTTTAAAGCAATGTAAATATTAAAATCCGCAAATAGTTTTTGACCAAAATCGTGACCATGCCCCTTTAGATAAAACTTTCAATCTTACATAACCAATTTGATATGTACTTTTAAAAAAAAGATGCATTTATATATATCCACTCCTTAATGAAAAAGATTTTTCTCCACAAAGTTTCTGGAATTTTTTCTTGAATATTTTTTGTCGCAGAGGCTAACTGACTAACATGTTTATATGGCTGTTCCATGTATGTTTCATATCTCTAAGAGCACAAATAATGGCTTCATAGCGGCGATACATAATATTTCAAACAAATAGACATCAGTCTGAAAATATAAATATGAGCACTGAGTGCTTATTTTTGGATGTCGTCGGTCCTATAACACACCAAGCGGTACCGACAAATTATCATTCCTGGTATTTAATTTGTCTGCACCACTTGGTGAGTCAGAGGACCGACGACATCCTAAATATAAGCATTCAATGCTTAAATGAATGCAAAATGATTCAACACAGTATGCCCCGTATAGCTTAGAACTGTCGTATTTACAAAAACAATAATGCACGGCTGAAATACGTAGTCAGTGGAAAAGCGCTCATTAGAAAAAAATCAGTGCAGGTTATAAACAAAGTGGATGGATAACGTTGACCAAGAAATAAACTGGCTAGGTCATATTCTTGTCGCTGTTTTCAGCTGTTGTAAAACGACCTTGACTTCCTTGTTACTAATAACCGGTTTTTTTTAAATTTAATCCGGCCGGAATCGATTGATTGCTGTGGATTTGTGGATCACAAGAATGAGAGGTCCACAATAAAGTAAAGCCAGTTATGTTCTTATATAACACATATATAGCATATGCGATTGAAGGGAGAACAATTAATGTAAATTTAACCAAAATAAAATCGGTGTCTGAGAATGAAGAGTTGTCCTTCTTTGAACTTCAGTCACTCCCAATACAGCCTGGAGATAAAAATGAAAACAAAGATTTTGATCATAAGTTCAGTTTTCATAAATTTTGCTTTCTGGGAAGATGATTTGATGCCACCGGACTCGATATATTTTCTTCTGTACTGTTTATTCCGTATCAAAATCGGCCTGCAATTACAGTATATTCAAAATTCAGAAACAACCCTCACATTTAATAAGCTTAACAACATTTTAGTTAACATTTTTCGAGGCGTATAAAACGCGGCCTGAAGACCTTGTTAAATTTTGACAAAAAGTACATAAATATATCTTGCTAATGAATAAAGAATTTCAATATCAAGTTGTCCAACATTAACAAACAAGTTTTAACACTTTTGCATTGATGCATATATAACTTGTAAGTAAGACTAATTCAAATGTAATACAACCATGCATAGAAAATAAAGTATATTCTATTCTTGCATTCTTTTACTGCTAAATTAATACATCTGACATTAGAATACGGTATGCTTTAAACTATCTTTCGAAGTATTCATCCTATGAAGTTTTGAGGATATGAAATAATTGAAACCCAACCCTCGGATTCATATATTGTAACTTAATACGCATGTTTCGTTCGTGTATTCTTTAAAAATTGATCAAATAGATTTAATCAATTTTCATGCAAACAACCTCCGATATGACCCCCCCCCCCCCCAAAAAAAAAAATAAAATAAAAAATAAAACACTTTAAGATTGTTATATACATCAACATTTCTGGCAAAAGAAAGCATTCGCCTGTGTTGCCGTTGATGCGGGGTTTTTATTTTATCTGTCTTTCAAGTGGTTAAGAACTACGAACAGATCCCGACCGGTGCGAAACGAAACCGGAGCCTTCACTTGATATCACTTCCTGTTTTGTTACATTTAGCCCAGATCGTTCGAAATAATCTAAGTTGCGGCTAGAAATGACATGCCCTTGAAAGCAGAGGAAAACTTAACCATATTATCGTGAACTTCATATATCTGATGTCTGGAAACTGACGGGGAAAAACTGGATTCAAATTCGTCTAATTATCAGGGATGTCAACGAATATTCGAGTGACAAAATGGTAAACTGACATCAATATTTACAGTTTTATGCGTAATTGTATGGATATTTATTTTTTTAAAGTTAAAATTAATACACTTCTATGATTATTTGAAATTTCTTATTTTCATCTGTCTGGTTTGCTACCGGACAGGGATACGTACAATGTACGTGTAATATCATAATTTATATCTTAAGTTGTACAGCAAGTCCCTTTTCAATAAGTACAATGAATATTCTTTGTTCATTGTTAGTGTAATCAACGTTAGTTCGCTGCATTGGTATCTAATATTTTATTCAGTTTTATTGAATACGTAACAAAGCAATAGAATTAATTTAAAAAATCGATCGTTGTTTTGTTGGCAAACTTTTATATATATATATATATCAGTAAATACACTTAATTTAATCCATGTTCTACATAAACGTATGTAAAATGTAAAGTATTTTTTCACAAACGCTTAAAAGTGAAAGTTATTCAAATTTTGTCAAATTTGTACCTTAAGTATTTATTTGTGTCCACTCCAATGTAAAAAAAATAAACTTAAACCAAAGGTAAAATTTACTTTGATTTGTTATCATCCTTTATAATTCTAAATTTTGAACACTATCTGAAAGAAAAAAAGGGGGAAAAAAGCAAAACAAAACATATATTACATACTTATGTATTAAGATTAGATAGAATATAATCAGGTATTTTTTCACAACCTGTATAACACCAACAATGCCACTTTAAAAAGATATTTAATATCACAGTATACATGTACTTAAATTGCAATATGATACAAAGTGTCGATGATTGAGATGCAACATATTAAATGTAAAGCTTTGATTGCTAAATTCCAAATTGTTTCGTTTAACTTTGACTAGTTAACAATAGTATTTGAAATCAAATTGTATTTTCCACATTGCATCTGTGTTTTTGGGAACCAGATGCCAATGAACTCGATATTGCTTAGGTAAATTTTGACTGAACTGTATCTTCAGATTTCATGCATGTGTATCAATGCTGTATAATGTATATTTATGTACTGAATTTTTCCCAATTTGAAGTAATGGTTCTGTATAGTGTCTAGAGTGAACATATAAGCTTAGAATTATAAAGAATCAGGATGACTGTTTCATATTGGGTATATCCCTGTAACTATTGTTAGAATCGGTAGGGCAACGAAGTAGTGCCTCTAAACAAAATAGTTACTATACCTCCAGAGTGTATATACGTTAATTGGGACATTTTATATCAGGATGTTTGACACATGTCAGAAAAGAGGATTTATAATTTTAAAATCAATTGTTAAAATTAAATTATTATTCGAAGGAAATAATTGAAATTGTTTGATGTACACCCTTTGCGTAAAATTTCCTTCTATACTTTCATTTTTCAGAATTTTTACACACAAACGCATTGTATAAGATCAACTTGATGACCTTCTTAGGAAAATGATATGATTACTATAAAATTCACGTCGGTAGCTTCTATTATAATTTGAACGATTTTCACCGTTTTATGTGTGTCTCCTTCTCTTTTCGTTTTACCGTAAAATGCACATGAAAAACATGTTCAGTGATTTAGTTCCATTGTTCCATGGATGTTAAGACCATGCAATTTAAGGTGAATCGTTTGTGGTGTTCATGATTTGTCAATATTTTGGTGACATATATTTTGCTTTAGATATCAAACTTTGTTTTTTCTACATTTTGACATTTCTATGAAACATTTTGTTTAAATTTAAGATTATGATGACATGGTATGACATGGTATGTACACTATTAGCTGTTCTTTCAAATTCTCTCTAATTTCTTTGCCAGATCATATCCGATAATACAATTATATTCAAATGGAATGGTTTACAAATACCTATGATTTTGAAATGGTAAAAAGGACAGCTTCAATATCCATGTATATTTTTTTCGAAAAATTTCAGTTTATTTAAAAGTAGTTTATATATAAAAGTAGTTCATTACAAGAAAGACCATGCACCATTTATTTTTGTCATTTAGAAATCGTATTTATCTTTTTTTATAATAAGAACTATCATAAGTTTACTATTATTGGCACATTCTAAAAAAAATTACTTTTTAACAGCTTGACACAGGGGTGTACTACCACATATTGCTTTGACAGATATTGAAAAAACAGGAGAAAAACATGGCGGAGTCTTCTTAATGCGAATTACAAAATCCTTATTTTAAATCATCCATGTCATGTTGAAAAAACAACAACACCCCAACCAAACAAAAAAAATATCATAACCAAGAGATATTTAGTTTTATTTACAAATGGTTTAATGCAATGGCATGTAAGTCTTTAAAATAATACTCGAGGCCGATTCCTTACATTTATTTTACCAGAGAAAGGGTCGTGAACGAACGTGTTTTTATAACAACGTATATAAGATGGATTTAATAAGACGTAGCCTGGACCTGAACAAACACACAATATCTCTAAACAAATGTACTAGAGATATGAGATGGTTGTTGCTTCTCTTTCACAAACAGAGTTGTAGAAATGTGTCGGTGTATTGTCGTTACAGATGCCTTCTGCGATCATAAATCGAAGCCGAGTTTCAATCGGCATATCTGAAGTTTCTAAAGGACAATGTTCTGGCATAACTGTGTGGTCATGGAATCTCCAAATCATATTTAGATCATTCGGGTCCCTGAAGCTTTGAATCCAAATTTCAGCAACTGAGGGTGGTACATGACCTGAAATATTACAGTTTTTTTTACTTAATCAAGCTATCCCTGCTTCATAAAACATTTGAAAATATTAGTATTTACCAATGATTTTGAATTTCCTCCATCTTTTTTTTTTTAAATGTTACCCTTTTTCTTTTTGATTTAGCATTACATATCTAATAATTTGTAGCACTAAACCATTAATTATCAAAATATCTGCATTTCGTTAATTTTGAAAATGTTTGGGGTCAATATAATTAGGATCACTTTTTGGAGAAATATTATCTGAATTCGATGATGTGTATTTTTTAATGCTTTGGTGTGTGTCTGTACATGTAATAAGAAATTATACACAAGAGAAACAATGTACTAATACACATAGAAACTTCAGTTTTTTATTACATTGAATAAAAAGAAATTGCCAGGCTAAATAGGAAAATAAAAAAGATCGATAGCCACTGTTTCAGTATATATCCACTTTATGAACAAGTAAACAAAACATGAATGTTGAAATTTATTTATAACATTGTTATTGTGTGTTTAAAAATAAATAAATGGATATGTCTTCAGATATTGAACCTAGTAAAAATAATTTTTTTTAAACACAAACCCTGTTCTAACGTAATCCTCAAAATCGTTCTATTCTATTTAACACACCAAAAATAAATATGATTCGGTAGAAAGTAAAGAATTTTTGTTATTGTCAATCTGATTTGGCAAATAGTCTAAAGTAACTCACTGGCAATGAATTGCAGAAATATGGTATACTTCTCAGCAGAGTCAATTCGGACTAAATTCCCTCCGTCTGCATGACAACCTAAGGCTGCGCCGCTGTAATTTTTTATCATCAACTCCAACCTCAGACAAGTTATGACAGGTGAATGATTGATAATAATGTATCCTATTGGGCAATACGAATACACAATAAGGGTTTCATCTGAAAGCAAACCATTTCTTCAATATTAACATTCAGCATATATATTTCCCATTAAATTTTCATTATAATCTGCGACGTTCAATTTTCTAAGAAAACACTTTGATTGGATGATGAGTTTTATTATGACGCCACAAACGTCGAAGAGCACATCGGAAGCGAAAGTCAGAGTTCACACTTGTGGATGTTACAATGGCAGACAAGGCAACAAATTAAAATGAAATATAGATATAAGCATTATATGCTTTTTTATGTCGTCAGTCCTATAACACACAAGGTCATGCAGACAAATTATCATACCACGCTTGGTGTGTTATAGGACCGACGGCATCCCTAAATAAGCATTCATTGATTAATTATTTAGTGCTCTAGACGTAACTGGTTGAAATATGTCAAATAAAACGTAATATACAAAAAGTGTATTAGTAAGATGTTTGCTGTGTAGGGGCGTGAAACTTGTGTGATTTTGAGAAAAAGTGATACTTTTAATAGTTCCTGTAAAATTAAAAACCAACTACAACATCAATACTAGCAGCGACAACTTAATCAACAACAACGAGGCCAACAGCCACAACAACTACAACAAGTTTGTTAGAACACAATTTTATTTACACCAAATCAAATATAACAAATTGCATCATCTACTATACTCTATCCCAAGTTTCTGCTTCCACCATTTATCACTTGGTATTTTGATAACCATAAATATCTATGGATTCAATCCATAAATTCATGCACTGCAATAAAAATCATGCCACACTCCAGCGCGGTAAGTTTCTATACAAATCCACAAATAAAAAGTATACGGAGATTTTCCTTTGGAAACAATATGAAAATTATCCGATCGAATGATAATATAAAAACAATGTGCAAGTTATCTGAGTGACTTCCGAATAAAAAATAAAAGTTTATTTTACCCATTATCAATCCCGGAAGAAATGTATCGTTATCCAAGTGTCTTCCGAATTGGAAAACAAAACGTCTATCTTTTTTCATTATCAATCCCCGAAAAAATGTATTTTCTTGCTATTTTCTCTGGATATAAAGAGGGACCATGTGAAAGAGGTAATCTTGGAATTGTTGTCAAATAATGATATCAAATGTGTGTGACTGAGCGGTATTTGTGTCAAAAAAGGTTATGATTACAACATTACACTATAACTATTACCAATCATGACTATAATACGTTTATGTCGAGGATGTAAATTCGGAGGTGAGAGCTACCCGCGAAATCCACAGAAATTTAGTCTCAACGAATTATAATTATTACATAGTATAATTTATGGTTTTCAGACGAAAATGTCTATTCTTCTTCATCTACATTTTGGAAGGACAGAGGCCCCGAAAACGCCAAGGCAGTTAGAGGAATATTTTAGCGATCATTTTGCTTTATTTTATTTCCCTATCACTATTCTATTAGTTAAAAGTTTTACCAAGCTATATTGTTTTGCTTTTGTATGTAAATATTAAAACAAAAATTAAAGTAAACAATATTTTTTTTTCTTTTCCAGAAATAGATATTTTTTCTCTTTTCCCATGAATTGAATAATTGTTATATTTTAATCAATTTTGATTTTCCAGTTTTACTTTTTCTCCATATTTCTCTGATATGTTTGTTTTATTTTTCTAGTCTATTTTCTGATACATTTGTCATTTTAATATATTCAATGCTATTACACGAATTATTTATAAAAGGCCTTATATAACATCTATACTACTATTTTAGAATAATAGACTCGATTTTTGAGCTTCAATACCAAGAAATCAGATGAGTACTGTCTTTTGTTTTATATATTTTAAACATCGATGGTACATGAAGATTACCAATTTTGTTTTTATTTTTTCTAAATCAAGCTTCGCAATTAAAAATCAAAGAAAATTCCTTTAAAAATCCGGAAATCATCTGAATTTTTTAGATTTTACAATCTTGCGCATGCGCATTACATTCACGCTAAATCACGGGAGGCTCTTTAGTTTATGCTTCTAAAATATGACATTTGTATTGTTAAACTAAGAAACGATATTACGTGTAAATTTTCATTATAAATTTGTCATATATTCAACAAGGGAATTAGGGAGATAACTCTCAGTGCATTTAATATGAGAAATCCCGAGAGTTCCGGATGTCAACATGGTGTGTAAATTCAAAGCGAGGAAACATTTTGGTGAATGTTGAATTCTTCATTAGTATGAATTAAATTTTTAGATGAAAGATATTTACAGCCTCAAAATGGTTTTTGGAAATAATTTGACTGGTATTTAGAATGCAGCTTCATTAATTTTCTCCACAACCGTTCCGGAGCGATTTTTTGTGCAATTCTTTTGCTACATTAATACGGATGTAAATATCGGAGGTGTTTTAACTGTAAAAGGCCGTCCCGATATTTTTCAGATAGATTTTTCTAACTAGGCAGAGTGTAGTAAAATTAATAGCATTATTGTAGGCTTAAAGCTTGTTTATGTAAATGTCAACAATACGGCGTGTCGATGTTTCTAATTCGTAAATGTCCAATATCATATGTCATATACCAACCCGTGCTCGCAGGGGTCAAAGTCTTGTTATTAAATTAAACTTAATACCATACATGTAATCAACAACAAAATCAAAATCAAAGAAAAGCTAGATCTAAAACAACAACAATACAACAACAATCATGATAACAAAATACAGATGATGAACGAAGTGGTTCTTAAACATTCAAAACCATTTCTATCGACACTTTTGAAAAAAAAGAAAAGAATAAAAGATGTACCATGTCTATACGTGATCCACTCAGTGTCGGAAAACTGTGTCCCTGTTAACAAACTTCTACAACAAACGCATTTTGTGGAGACAACATGGCGACTGGAGACAACAATATTCTCATGGCTCTTCAGACAAGTCGCCGAGCAAAGAACGGAACTTTGGGTTTGGTTTGCGACCTCAATACAAGAAGATGTTGGCAACAAGTTACTTTTAACTAATCGCTGTTGTAACGCTGAGCCTGCTAATGAGCATTGTACTGAAGCGCTGAAAATCACACTTATTACGAAGAAATAAAACTGTCCTCTCATGCTTAAACTGTTTGCCTCTTGCGACACAGAAGCTTATGTGTGAATTTATATTTCTTGAAACTGTGTTATATAAAACTTTGTTGTATTGATTTGTAGATCCATACTAGTGGCTAGAAATTGCAAGAGTTTTAATAGCTTTTGAGTATTGGTAGTCACTTTTTTCAATGATCGCAACATGGATTAATTCAATATCAAACGATTATTAATGAAATATTTTTCTAGTTGTCTAATTTATTTATTTAACAGATCAAATTCATCTGTTCTAAAAAGAACATACATGTTCTTTTTTTCTCAAATAAGATATTTTTTTTATCAAACCTGTCAGTTTTTTAATCAATTAATTCACTGTACAGAGTAAGCCTTCAATTTTAATTTAACAGGTAAAATGTCAAATTTAAAACTAGCGTCTATGAAATTATGATGCGGTTGTTATCATATTAAGTTGATATATTTTGAAAAATACTTTGTCTACAATTAAATTTAACCATTCAAGGTTTTTTTAATAAGCTTTTCTATTGAAATAAAGTTAAAAACACAACACAATAAAACAATATTTATCTAGTAACTGTTGTATTTTTTTAACAATAATTGTTAAGTGAGTTTGGCGGTCTTGGCCACTTGGGCTGTATTGATCTCCTTTAGAGCAAGATCTCTATAATAAAAAAATACAAAACTTAAAAGGAAATGCATGTATTCCTTCTTTACTAAAATGCGTAAACAGCAAATGAATCAATTCTGAATATTTAAGATAAATCTGACGGTGTTTTTGTTTACCAGTCACCCTCCTTAATGAAGTTTGCATCTGGTTTTAACACGTCATTGCATCTTTTAAATAGACAGACATTAAAAATGAATTATCTCTTTTATTGGTACAGCTAAAAATTGAAAAAGGGTAAAAGCATTTGTTTTTAATTTCAAAGGAACATCTTTTGAGTTACATGTATGAGTTTTATTCATTATAAAAATGTTATTGTAGGTTTCTGATAAAAATAAACGTTCTCTTTGATACCATCTTTTATATATTAAAGAATTTGTTCATTTCAAATCAAGTGACTACTGACACAAGTGAAATAAAAACTGTTCGTTCATTTTATCGAAAAATAATTGGATTTCTTGGGTAAAGGCTTTATATATACAACACATATATACACTATGTGGTAAATTGAGTGTTTTAGTAACATCTTAATTTAAGTGTTTTGGTAACATCTTAACATGTTTGCTATGTTTCAATTACTAGTACTTATTCTTTAGCATTATTTAAACTGTAAGTAAATTGTTTGGGGTATGAATGGCATAAAATGTGTTTCTAGAGAAAATAGGTTGTTTTAAATATTTAAAGATACGCTCACAAGTAATACTTTAGCAACCAGTTAAAACCACTATAAAATTACGAAACAATTTACTGACCATTGATTTATTGGTTAAATTGCATTGGCATTACCAACATGCAATATACGTATCTGAGTCTCATCATGCTTATCAATGGCAACATTTGGAAGTTACAGTCTACAACAATAATATTAGTGGTATACATGTACACTGTCACATCCGAATGACACTCATAACAAAATATCCACGCAATTCCTCAAACAAGTAAAGAAATCTGTAAATCAATATCTTAGCTTTAATTACGACCCTAGCAAAGAAGATTAAGGGAAGCATTGTTAGAGCATATCAAAGAAGAAGAACTTAATTGAAATACATTATTGATACGAAGCCTGAAACGGGAAACTTTGATGATCTTTTATCCAGACTGTGTTCCACTTGAGAATAATAATCAGGTATTGCTTGTAAAAAATATAAGAATAATTATTTGTGATAATTTATACATGACAATTGATTATTTTGTATTTTTCTTAAACTTTTTATACTGCATTAGCTGAATTGTTGGACCGATGGTATTCTAGGAACGATGGAATAAAATTTAAGACGCTTCAAAGCGATTTATTTTCCTTCACATGTTGAAAAAATCAACGTATACTTCAATGTAGCTACAATGAAATGGTTATATAAATTACCGCATAGTTTTCACGGATATTTGTAAGATGTTAATAACGATAAATGTAGTCTTAAAAGGCATCAAATGGTAAAATTTAAAAAAAACCTTTTACATCCTGGTTTGTTCCAGGGGTTTAATCAAAGCTGTTTTTGTATGCCCAACCTCCCAGATTTATCAGATAATGGCTATTTTTATTTGACAAAGGCGGAAATGGTGATCTTTATAGTATCATTAACACATTCAGACATATTTAAGCAATAAATAAATATTTAATGTAAGAGGGCAAAGTATATTTAACATCGGGTTCGAGATTCACATTTATATTTTCTATAAAAGTTAAAATTTGGAAATGAAAAAGTATTTTTATGTTTATATCCTAATTGAATAACTGTTATAATATCAGTATTCGGTTGTAAGTAATTTATATTATTAATTTTTTACACTTGTGAATCTGTCCATTGATTGGTCAATTTACGATATAGGCAGTAGGCCATCTTTTGGCGGCATTTTCATCGTAGATGTTGACGGGGAAAGACCTTTTTGTCTAATAGATTCCTCATATGCTGACGTCACAGTCACAGTGACCGGAAGCCCTAATACAGCATTCCTTACTTAGGACCACTGTCAATATTACCAAGTATTACCAATATTACCATATAATAAACCATCAAGAATAAAAGAACTGCAACATAAAAGGACCGTTTTTATTCTTATGTGCTACAAATGGCGTCGTGGACAGGATTTTTGTGATTTCCGACAGTGTGCAGTATTATAGTTACCATGGAACAGCACATCCAAGGACTCTTAGACAAAATTAAAATTTTGGAGAGTAAAGAAGACCAAGATCATCAGGAGAATGTGGCGATGCGTCAAGAAATTCAACATCTACAGAAAAAGGTCTCAACTTTAGTAGAGTCAACCGAGTCCAAAGAAAATCCCACACCTGTAGTATACGTGAAATCGGAAAGAAAATTCCCTAAGTTCGGTGGGTACCCAGAAAAAGACACAGATCCCGATGTTATAGACTGGATCTCAGAGATGAGAGAACACATCAGAGGAACGACATCAAAAGACAGACACAGTGACTTCGTAATGGATCATCTTACTGGAAATGCCAAGGCAGAAATCCGTTTACATCCAATTGAACAAAGACGTACTGGAGAAGAGATACTTAACATTTTAGAACGTGTTTTTGTGATTAAGGACACTGTTACACAATTACTTCAGAAATTCTACCAAAGAGATCAAAATGAGAGCGAGACCCTAGAGAACTATTCACGTATTTTGATGCAAATGCAGGAGCGCATTAATAAGAAAGTTGATAGGAAGATGCAGATAACTGATGTCAATCTAACCGAAAGATTTATAGATGGTATTAGAGACAGAGTTGTGCGACAAGAACTGAGGAAAATTGTTGTGGAACAATCAACCATTCCATTTCAAGAGTTTAGACTCAGGATGCTTAAGTGGGTCGATGATAATCCACCGTGTGAAAATAAACAGGTGAATGTTGCATCAGCAATTGTGAATAATTCTGACCCTTTAACAGACATGTTGCAGACACAACAAGCGATGCTAGAAAAACAACAACAACAGATTGATACTATTGCACAAACATTAGAAAAATTTCAACAACCTGATTTTCATCGAAGAGGAAGCAGACCAAACAGAGGATTTGTACACAACCGAGGAACCAGAAGACCAGCTCAAGTTATTTGTTATGCATGCAACGGACAAGGACATTTTGCTTCAGAATGTGCAAACCGTAAAAACGAATTCTCACAGAACAAAGAAAACAGAAGACCTTATCAACAGTCAAGGCCAAAATTTATGAACAGTGACCCAAAAGTGAAACCCTCACAGTGAAGAGTCGCCTGATAGAGGGAAGTGAAAAAGACTCGTGTGATATTAAAGAGAAAATAAAAAATGCTGCAGAAGACAGTCCCACTACAATAGTTGAAATAAATGGACAACCCATCAAGTGCCTTCTCGATACAGGAGCAGAAGTTTCTACTATATCTGAAATGTTTTATAAACAGTTCCTACATCAACAAGATATTACAGACACGAGAAAATGTCTACGACTGTCAGCTGCTAACAAAATCACAATACCATATCTAGGATACATTGAAGTTGACTTGAAGATTCAAGACCAACTATTCAGTGACTTGGGAATGTTAGTTGAAACTGTAACAACAGATCCAAATGCTGTACAAGTGATTCTTGGATGTAATGTGCTGAAACATATTAGAACAGCCTGTCAATGTGATAATGTTATTATGAAAAACCCTATATGGAACAATGTTATGTCTGTCTTAGCGTTAGCTGAGAATGAAGTAGATGTGAAGATTGGACTTGTCAAAGTGGCAGGAAGAGAAACAATAAGAATTCCAGCAAACTCTATGAAAACCATAGTGGGATCAACACGACAAAATAAGAAAAAACACCCATACGTAGCAGCCGTCCAACCTATTTCTATTGAGAATGGATCTCTACCTCGAAATATACTGGTGGTGGATACTGTTAGTGTTGTTGAAAGTGGAAGAATTCCAGTAAGAATGTTAAACATTGGAGAAGAAGATGTTTGGATTCAACCAAAGACTCGTATTGGAACTCTACATCAGATAGAAATTTTGAAGAGTTCAGACCAAGAATATACAGTTGATATTGAACCAACAGAATTGAACATTCGTAGTGTCTCGGTGTCGAACAAAACTTTAAATTCTGATAATTCCGAGCTAACATCTAAACTTGATCTTGGAAATGTTCCATTTACATCCAAGCAAGAACAGAAACTGCTTGAACTATTTTCTAAGCATGAAGATGTGTTTGCGAAAAGTGATGAAGATTTGGGTTATACGACAACTGTAACTCATCCTATAACTGTGACAGATAGTCAACCAGTGAAAATTCCTCATAGGAGAATTCCTCCAAATCAAATTTCTGAAGTGAAACAACATATAGAAAAACTGTTAAACCAAGGAGTTATTCGTAAGAGTACCAGTCCATACGCTTCACCTGTTGTGATCGTCAGAAAGAAGGACAAAAGCATAAGACTCTGTGTAGATTATAGAGCACTCAATTCAAAGACCGTCAAAGACGCATATCCACTACCGCGCATTGAAGACAGTTTGGATATTCTAAATGGAGCCAAATATTTCAGTAGCATAGACCTGATACAAGGATACCATCAAGTAGCAGTAAGAGAAGAAGATATTCCTAAGACAGCATTTCGTGTAGGTACTGGTGGACTTTACGAATATGTCAGAATGCCGTTTGGCTTGTGTAATAGCCCAGCCACCTTCCAGAGACTTATGGAGGCATGTTTAGGGGATGAAAATTTCAACATACTAGTTCTTTATTTGGATGACATCCTAGTGTTTTCAAGGACAATAGAAGAACATATTGATAGATTAGATCAAGTGTTTATGAAACTTAAATCCAATGGATTAAAGATTAAACCGACAAAGTGTCATTTCTTCCAAAAAGAAATAATATTTCTTGGACATATAGTCTCTGAAAGAGGTGTATCTACAGATCCTGACAAAACAGCTGTTATTGAGTCATGGCCTATTCCAACTACAGAAAAGCAACTCCGCTCATTCCTCGTACTAGCTAGTTATTATAGGAGATTTGTCCAAGGATTTGCTAGCATAGCAGCTCCTCTTCATGCATTACTATCAAGACCAAAGAATACCAAACTGAAAGCAGAGCAATTTCAAAAATTATGGACTGACGAGTGTACCAAGTCATTCAACGCCCTAAAGGAGAAACTCATTTCACCTCCAATTCTTGGATTTCCTGATTTTTCACAAGAATTCATTTTGGAAATAGACGCAAGTTTTGAAGGACTCGGAGCAGTTTTATCTCAAGAAAGACCAAAACGGAGAGATTGTGATAGCTTACGCATCAAGATCACTTAGAAAATCTGAAAGGAATATGGAAAAATACAGTTCTATGAAGCTTGAACTTTTGGCACTCAAGTGGTCAGTTAGTGAAAAATTTCGTGATTACCTTCTTGGATCGAAGTTTGTCATTTATACCGACAATAATCCGCTCAGTTACATCAACAAACCCAAACAACGAGTAGATGCAACGACGATGAGATGGATAGGAGAGCTAGCTCAGTTTGATTTTACAGTGAAATACCGTTCTGGTAAGGTTAATCGCAACGCGGATGCGTTGAGCCGTAGACCTACTTCACTGGAAGAAGAAGAATTGAAAGTTTCCTTTAATAGTATTACTCAGAGCACATCGTTAGAGATGTTAGATAGACGTTTACCGACTCAGTTGAATTCAGAAGAGATGTCAGACTTTCAAATGCGGACAGTGAGCGCCATGACAACGCTTCCAGAGTATATTCCTGCAGATATATCAGCACTTCAAGACCATGACCCGAAGTTGAGAAGAGTTCGTTACTGGATGGAGGAAGATCGTAAACCTTCAGTTAATGACTTGAAAAAGGAGCACAAAGATGTGAGAAAACTTCTTAATCAAAAGGATAAACTTTTCATTGACAATTGTGTCTTGTACAGGAAGATCACAGATGAGACCGGTGAACAGAGACAGTTATTACTTCCTGAAGTCCTAAAGAAGACAGTTCTGGAAAATATTCATAACCATGCAGGTCATCAAGGTGTCGAGCGAACATATTCTTTGTTGAAGAAAAGATGTTTTTGGCCGAGGATGCTACAGGATGTCCAGAAATGGTGTAAATCTTGTGAAAGGTGTTTAATAGGGAAAGCCCCTGTTCCAGCCATTAATCCTGCAATGAGTAATTTAATAGCTTACAAACCTCAAGAAATTCTCGCCATTGACTTCACTGTATTAGAAAAATCATCGGATGGACGTGAGAATGTGTTAATCATGACAGACATTTTCTCTAAATTTACTCAAGCTGTACCGTGTAAAGATCAGAAAACAACTACGGTGGCAAAAATTCTTGTTAAAGACTGGTTTGTGAATTATGGAATTCCTAAACGTATTCACAGTGATCAGGGCCGTAATTTTGAGAGTTTCATTATTCAAGAACTGTGTCACTACTACAACATTGAAAAATCCCGCACAACACCTTACCATCCAGAAGGGAATGGACAGTGTGAGAGATTTAATAGAACCATGCATGATAGACTAAGGACATTACCTCCGGAAAAGAAGAAGAAATGGCCTGAATATCTTCCATACTTGGAGTATATTTACAATGCCACTGTTCATTTATCGACCGGTTACTCTCCACATTTCTTGTTTTTTGGACGAGAACCTATTCTTCCCATTGACTTGATGCTTGGATTATACAAGTCCTCAGATGATGACAGTGAAAACTTACCTATGGATGACTGGATTCAAGACCATAAAAAGAAGATGTTGGAAGCATCAAAGTTAGCATTGTCAAATACAGAAAAATCTGCAGAGCAGCGAAGCCATCAGAAAAACAAGAAAGCCAGTGTTTCATTCATCCCAGTTGGAACAAGAGTTCTTACGAGAAACCACACCCTTGGAAGGAATAAAATTCAAGATACCTGGTGTTCCACTCCATACAAAGTTGTGAAATATCTTGGTGATAATGTGTATTCTATACAGCTGGCAGATGGATCTGGCCCGATCAAGAACGTGACAAGGAAAGAAATCTTAGACACAGGTGAAAGAATGAATTCGAGTGATGGATATTCCAGTTCTGAAGGATCGGATCTTGAGTATGTTCCAGAACAGGCCATACAAATTCAAGACGAAGAAGAACACTCCGCAACCGCTGAGGATTTAGAAGAAGCTGCGATAGAAAAACCATGTGCACCTGCAGCTAACAGTGACGATTCAGAGGAAGAGACGGTAAACGTGACACAGCCTCGACGAAGTAAGAGAACGACCGCAGGAAAACATTCCAACCCGTTCAACTTACCTAAAAGTACTGTACCGTGCAATCAAATTTCCGACCAACCGTCAAAATTCAAGGAACTCAGTGATGCGATTGTGAATCTTGGTGCTACATTAAGTGCTACTTTAAGTGATTCGTGGGCAAGACAAAATCAGATGTGATTATGTAGTAACGAAATCAGATGAAATTATATAGTTTCATTGCTTTGTGCATATATACCTGTACTTTTTGTTAGTTAAATTTTTTTATTATGTTTTTATGCAACCTTTTCATTGCTGTGGAAAGCAATGATAAAAATGGGGGAAATGTGTAAGAGGGCAAAGTATATTTAACATCGGGTTCGAGATTCACATTTATATTTTCTATAAAAGTTAAAATTTGGAAATGAAAAAGTATTTTTATGTTTATATCCTAATTGAATAACTGTTATAATATCAGTATTCGGTTGTAAGTAATTTATATTATTAATTTTTTACACTTGTGAATCTGTCCATTGATTGGTCAATTTACGATATAGGCAGTAGGCCATCTTTTGGCGGCATTTTCATCGTAGATGTTGACGGGGAAAGACCTTTCTGTCTAATAGATTCCTCATATGCTGACGTCACAGTCACAGTGACCGGAAGCCCTAATACAGCATTCCTTACTTAGGACCACTGTCAATATTACCAACTATTACCAATATTACCATATAATAAACCATCAAGAATAAAAGAACTGCAACATAAAAGGACCGTTTTTATTCTTATGTGCTACAATAACATCACATATTGAGGGTCATTAATATAAAATGCATGGTTACTATCTTGAAATAAGCTTTATTTAGGCGGGTAAAAAAAACGTGACGGAGGGCTAGCCTTGATGAACCCTCCTCACGTTTTCGACCCGAGGCCAAAAATAGATTATACATGTACTTCGAGACATTTATGTTTATTCCACAATATAATATCAATATTCTGTATCAATCGAGCTATTTTCAACAAATTTCGCTGAATATCTGCAGTTGAAACTATCGCGCCATGGTGTCAACAAAGCACCAAGATGACGTCAGAATACAAATGAAATGATGCGCGAAAGCGTGCGTACTCGTTCTGTACTCGGCCTCGCTAAATTGCAAACCCAAATTTTATTTTTAAAATTGTGCCACAACTTCTTAAAAATGATAAACAGAGTTTTAAAAAAACGTGTTGATATTACATGTCTTTTACTTTAAAGATGCAAAATACACAAGTTGCATTCTAAAGAAACTGAATAACCTTTAACATTGTCTGAAAAAATAAATAAATAGACCTCGCGTGGGATAGTGCATCTATTGGATTTTCATTAATATAAAATACAGTCTATCTAGATGGATCTTCTATAAATAATAGACATGTAATGTAAATTCAGACTAATAACGGATTATAAAACTGTATTGCAAAGAAAAGATAAATTGATATAATTAAAAAAATAACAACTAATAAAGCAACTTTGAATAAGAATATATTAATTTTTTTGTTTTAGATGCTGTATCGAAATAAAAAAAACCAACATATCCATGCCACCAGGAAACTTATGCTTAATATGAATAGAAATGAAGTGATACAAACAACAGACAGTGTTTTATTTTAATTTATTTCCCTTACAAACGATGCAAAAAGCAAATACTTCACAATCTTTTCAAGTTCTAAACGTGGAAGATAATTTTTTCCAAAAAGAAATAATTTTTTGCTAGCGCAATTTTATATTGATATATGTAGCTACGTTTATTTGCTCGAATTCCGCATGCTTAGAATGATGAGCAGAGACTCTTAACAATATGTGCCCATGTTCTAAAAATGTACTCGTGTTTTAAAAATTCGAATGTTTTTCATTTTTTTTAGGTTTATTCTTCACCGGGCCATTTAACGTGGAAAAAATATAAATGTTTAAAAGACATTAAAAATTGTTTTGTGGACTTTTTTTTTTTTTTTTTTTTTTTTTTATCTCAGTTGACTTTAAACAAATACATGGTGACTAAAATTGGTTGTACATTATGCATTGAAATACTTGTTTTGTTAAATGTATGTACTGCTTCTCGGCGAAAATTGAAAAAAAAGAAAACTTTTTTCCCTCAACTTATCCATTTGGACTTAAACAAATAACTGTATGTATGGATTCGATCATTAATGTAAAGGATTTTCATCGGGTAAAAAACACAGTTTTGGTAAATCTATCTTTTTATGTTACTTTTATCTAATCTTTGTTCACGATGTTGTGTCAAAATAGTACAAGTCTCTTTTCTTAATATTAAGGTTAAAAGATTGTAAAATATATTATCAATATCTACGTAAAAAGCAACCAAACAACTTTTCTTCGAGTATGTGTGATGTAGTTGGCCTTGACTGAGAGTTAAATTAACAAAACATTACCTGGATAGTACTTCTACATTATAGCCGATTTCAGTTTTGTGAATGAAGATAAATGTTTTCAATATTTAATACATGGATGTAGACTAAGTCTTATGATCGAATATTCTACTACAGTTATTGCCGAGATCAAAGAGATGCCGCGGACATTATTCTCCAATATACCACGAACGTCATCAGTAAATTATCAGATGAGAAATACCTATTTGTCTTGCACTAATCATGGAAGTACAACTTCAAACCGTAAAAAGTTTTAAAACCATGTCAATTTCACGTGTTAGTTCCAGTCAAAACAATGTGTATTGCCTCAAATTTTTATTTTAAGCGATCAATGCGGCTGTTCCTAAGACCTCCCTAGCACATTTTCTCAATGCGTGTTTTTACATAAAATATATAACGTGTAGTAGTAATAATCGTATTAAATTGCCATTAAAATATAAGGAATGTGATTCAAATATATTTTATAAATAAATGAAGAGAATTAAAATCCTAAGAAAAGTCTGTCGTCTGCATGTGATTCCTTTGGTCGATACACATGTAAACATTAATAACAAAACCATTGGGGTTACACGGAACAGCCGTCAAAATGACCTAGATCGTCTCTCTATAGGAGAAACGATTTGTAGAAATACTGGGCTGTTAGTAGAATAGAAATAAAGTTCTTGTTTTCGTGAATGTTGCAGGATAACCTCCTCGGTCTAGAAATGTTGTTTGAAATATAAAAGCCTCGGCTAGCGCCTCAGCTTTTATATTTCAAAACAACATTTCTCGACCTCGGAGGTTATTCTGCAACATTCACGAAAACTCGTTCTTTATTTCTTAAATAGCATACAGTCAGTAATGTACTTTGGAGTGAGTACAGTGTATTTCATAGGCTTGTGTTGAATTAGATAATGAAAGTAATGTGTAAAGATTATGTAGAGGCCTTTCTAAGACTAAACTATACTTTTTATTTTCCTTTCATGTAATGTATGCTCATGATGTCGAATAGTTAACAAAAACATACACAACAATTAATCAATAAAAATGTGATTGTATACAGCTAACTGTGCTAGCTTCCATACTAATGTTAAAAGAAACTTTTTTAAATCAATACTAAACTCTTCATAAGACTTGCAACTTAAGTTTGCATAGTCCGTATAAGAAGTATTTGCAACATATGTTTTTTATTTCATATTTTTACATGGTTCTTAATTAAATCAAGCTGCAATTAAATTCAAATCAATGATAAATCAATTGATATTGTGTTGATATTTTTCTTTAATCAGGATGGTTGTCATTACTAAGTGTACTCCGACTAATGTGGCTACTTTTAGATCAAAGAGGATACTGGGAAGATTGTGGAAGACCTGGAACAAGTGAGAATGACAAAACCAAGGAGGAGAATATTCATAATAAAGTAATGTTGGCTGAAATGACTTTTTCCTCTACATGTATAATCGTAATATGATAATTTGAAGGTATATACAATGTATGCCGTTCTTAACGACAGTTTTGCAATGTTAAAACCAGACCCAAATTTTGTCAGCATGAATAGGTTTATGAAAAAGAAGTATACCGAAAATTTTGCAACTTTTTTTTATAAATATTAACGGTTCTGACCATTATTTGAAAATGAATAAAGGGGATTTACAGATCATATTCATAAAAGATTTACGTTTGAGGTGGATTTTCGCATGTTCGCGGGAAAAGTAATTCAGAAAAGCAACATGCAGAACGAGGTAAAACGACAGGTTTGTTTACATTGTTTGAATTCATGTGAACAGGTTTGTGTTCTATTAACAGAAAAATATTAGATATTGTCATCTGATGGTTGCGTTTCGGTGTCGAAGACAATCGATGAAAGCTCTTTTTCAATTGACCATTATGTTTAAACGTTGACAACTTTTACACCCCTGCAAGTGTATTCGGAATGTTTTCTTTATTGTTGTTAAGTATGTAATAAATGCAGAAGTGCTCGAATGAAAGTTCACGAGACTTCACCGAGATTTGTTCAGTTCCTGTGAAATTTCGAGCGGAAGTATAAGTGTTCGGATAATATTCTCAAAATACGTAAGTACTGGTCGTTTTTATATCATATCCTACTTTGATTTATGTTAAAACATGAAAATCTTTTCAGATGTATGTCTTATTTTACCATCAAGCGATTATTTATATTATACGATAATATTCAGAACAGAGTTATCGTTCGTGTTCAACCACGTCTAGAGTGGTTGAAAATATAAACATTGGGTAGCTTAATAAAATCATAGCCATGTTTGATGCTTGTGCTGTGCAATACCATGTTTTAAAAAAAAATATTGGGTGTCTGTTTTGCATTAAAACGTAGTATATCGAGCCATTTTCAAGGAATATTCTGCATAAAATAGTATAGTCTGTTTCACTCTTGATGCTATTACGTGGTCAGGCGCGGATCGAAAATTAATCCTATGGGGAGTTTACATTAAAGCATGTTAATTGTTGCAACATCAGACAAGAGCTATTTTTTTGTATTGTCACATTTATCTCTAGAACACATTTTATCCATCAATTAATGAAGATAAAGTTTAAAATCAATAAACATCTAGATTTCATATTTGATTACAAATATCTAAATTCTATGAAATAGACTATAAACACGAGGCATGATTTTTTTACTGCGAAACTAAAAAGGGTCAAATAAAACCACGTGGTCTAAAATTTTAATGACAATAACATTTGCAGGGGTGTTTTATTATCATAATAAAACGTCAAAATTATCCTGTCTTGGGTCCCTCGACTCAAAACATATTCAGTTTATATATTTTAAGTATTCGAGTGATAGCTATACAAGTTTTATCATATTTAGACAACGAATATCATACCATACACATACGCTTCTTTTCCTTACGGAGTAAATATTGTTTTAAACAAAGAAAAACACAGCTGCGTGAACCATCTGTCTATAGCAAGAAACCGACAAGCTTATGCTAAAACACGACGTTTCTAACACGTGTCCACCGCTCAAAGTGGTCTTCAATATAAATTCTTAATTTACAATGTTTTCTGTCAGCCTGTTTCTTTCTTTCTTTTCTCTTTGAACGCATTATTCCACTGCCACTGGTCCGACCACGTTTCCGCATCGACCTCTTGTGTACGTTCTAAAATAAGCTTGTTACATCACGTGCTAATGAATATTTCAAATTTTGGCGTTTGTTGACCGGCCCGTTAAAAAAAAATAAATTCGAATTAATATAAAATACTTCTATTTTTACTTTTATATGCATTTAAAAAAAATGATATAAATTCATAACCGACAATTTTTTGATATTAACGATAATTGTTTTACAAGTAACTTCAAATATGAGAGCGGATTTCATTCTTTCTTTCTTTTTTTTCCTTAAAATATGCACGTTAATTTAAATAAACTGAAAGCAAGAAATGAAAAAGAACAATACTTTTCAAAACTATCGTAATAAAATAGTTATTATTTTAAAAGAAGAAAATTAACTACACTTGTTCATTAAATACATTGACATGTATGACTCTGAAATATGATTTAAAGCCACTCTTTGCAATTTGTTCCTGGAAAGGGGCAATGATCTAAGGCTTCCTTTTTGAATTACGCGTTTATCACATGGATTTAATGTATTGACATGTAGGCTTTTAAAATATTACTTGAGGCCAGTCTTTTACATCTATTCCCGGGAAGGATATTGATCCAAAGAATTTAATTTTATAATTACGTAT
Source organism: Magallana gigas (assembly GCF_902806645.1). Lineage (NCBI taxonomy): Eukaryota > Metazoa > Mollusca > Bivalvia > Ostreida > Ostreidae > Magallana > Magallana gigas. Next base: position 17,447,482 of record NC_047560.1, on the reverse strand, counting down.
AAACCACATGGGTCTAATAATTAAGGCATAATTTAAATCATAGAAGACACACATCATTTCTAAGCACATCTACTAGTATAAAGTTAATGATTGTCTGTCACTTCACTCAATTTCAAATCTCACAAACAGAGTTATAGAAAAATGTAGGTTCATGATCGTAACAACGGTTCTGCGCGATCGTGAATCGAATTCGAATTTGACCTGGATAATTTATTGTTTCCAACGGACAGTGTTCTTGCATAACTGTGCCATCATGGAATCGCCAAATCTCATTCGAGTCCCTGAAGCCTTGAATCCAGATTTCAGCAACAGCAGGTGGGACATAATCTGAAATGTTACACTTTAAACTTTATTAGGCGGACTCTGGTTTTTATTTCCGCACCTGTTTCGGATTTAACAAAAGTCACATTACACCAACATTGTACTATGAAAAAAAATAGGGATACCAGTCCACATTTTCCACTTTAAAATCATACAAAAGTCCGAGAATTTAAAGCAAATATAGATATGACAAGTTTTACCTGTCTGTAAGTCTCAGGTTTAGTTTGTTTAATTACATGCATCTAGCATTGCATTACAAAACAAAATCACCTTGGAAGTTATATTTTTAACTGAGTTTTTTAGCTGACGAAACTAAATTGATTTTAACTCTTTAGAGAAATATGCATTCAGAATTATCAACATTTAAAGAATAACCATAAATAAAAACGATCTCCCTCAATCCGGGTAAGGCGGGTGATTAAAAAAGAACAATAACTACCAGGAAGTAATCATAACATTCTAAAAACAAATTTAAATACAATCCTGACATTGATAAAAGTGGTCAGAGTTTCGACTGGTTTGTCAATCAAATTTAAAAAAAAAATCGTAATCATAAATTGATTAAGATCATGCCCACTAAAACCCAACACTATCAATATTGAGAAATAAACAATGTAAATCAGGTAAAATGATTATAAGAAGCATCATAATCAATTGTCAACTAAAAAAAAATAAATCATAGAAATTACATAGTAAGCAGTGCAATACAAAATTGCCGGACAAGCAGTTGCATAAAGATAGATTAAACTCCTTTACCAGCAAGTATGTGATTGCCCTGGAATGTATACTTATGTTTAAAATATAAATCATTTATAATCTGTGTGTGTTATCAACATGACTTATTTTAGGAATAAGGAATGATTATTTGAGTATTATAATGTGATAATTTTGGTCGGGGCGTGATCAAATCCAATAAAGCCAGAAGGGCTTTATGATAGATTCGATCACGCCTCGACCGAAAATAACACCTTATAATATTAAAAGAATGACTCCTTATTCCTGATATTTATATAATTTTTATTTAAATATAAATAAGCAAACCCCGCTGGCGCCTCAATTATACGTCATTTGAATTAATGGGTTTTATAGTACAAAATCAATACGTAGTGTTATCATAGGCAAAGAAACTGGAAAATATAAATATAACTCATTAACAATGAATTGTTACCCATAAAAAATGTGAATAATCTCGAAATCAAAAAAAATATATGATTTAATCGACAATTAACGAAGATAATATTATGCTGTGGATTTTTTTTTAAAATAGCAACTTTTGTTATGAACTTGGTTCTCTGATAACTCACTGGTAATAAACTGCTGAAAGATGGCATATTTCTCGGCAGAATCAATTCGGATTAAATCCCCACCATCTGATTTGCAGCTTGTGGCGGCCTCATCGTATTGTTTTGTCATCAACTCTAACCTAAGACAAGTCCTGACTGTCGATGAATTGACACCAATGTATCCTGTGGGGCAATACACAATATTGGCTCCACCTGGATAAAAAAAACCCAACAACTTTACTTCATACAACGAAATGACTCAAAGTATATAAAATTGGGCTCATTGATGTACAAGTAAAACATTTTCATAAGAACTGCATTCTAACAGATTAAATCGACACATTTTGTCGTTATTGATGAATTTCTGAGCTCATATAAGGTATGCATTTAAATTGATATTGATGGCGTTAATATATGAAATTGTTGGAGGAGGCCAAACTTAGATTAGCTGTCATACACGCTCTTAAGGTAAATTCTACAATTTTTGTAAACAGTGCTTTTCCTTGCTCTACACCTCAACATTGTAAACTCGAAGCATTTACAATTAAAAAAAAGAGTGTTACAAAGAACATCAGCATGTGATGTTGAACCATTTGATGTAAACTTTTATTGAACAACAGATATTTTATACAATTTACGCTCTCTTTTAAGTTGGGATTACACTTCTCTACTTTTTTTTCAGTGAACATATGCATCGTAGCTATAACATGAACATTGCTTTTGCAGTATTACTGGCTAAAATACTGCCAGGGTCATGTATACCGCTATTGGATTGGGTTAAATACCGTGTTGACAAAACATGTTGAATATATACATGTATAACAGTCACGCAACTTACTGTAAACCTACTTTTATTCGCGGAAAATTTCTCGGTGCAAACTGGTCCTTGCCCCATAGATTAAATAACAACAAGGTTGAAGATAAGGCTTAGTCACGAAAATAGTCGCTGAGGGAGTTTATATCATTTTTTTTTTCGGGAAATAAAGTCGTCGCGAATAACAGTTGGTTTACAGTAAATAACAACAAAATTAACTACATGAAACCCAAAACTATAATAACGAATTACACATAAATATAGCTGTTGCAACTACAGGTATAAACACACTATGCAAGGAAAACCAATATAAAAAGAAGGTACCCTGTTTATAGGTGATCCACTCCGTATCGGAATAATGCGGCCCTGTTAGCAGAGGTCTACAGCAAACACACCTAGTGGAGACAGCATGACGGCTGAAGACAACATTATCCTTATGATTCTTTAGACAACTCGCCGAGCAATGGACAAAGCCTGGAGTTCGATTAGCGACCTCAACACAAGAAGATGTTGGTCGAATATTAGTTTTAACGAATCGCTGTTGTAGAATAGAGCCAGATATTGTAAATGATAGTTGAACGCTGAAATACACACATACTAAGACGAAATAGGTACTTACAATCATGCCTACTTTATGTTCATGTGATGCGACATTGAAGCTTATGTGTAAGTTATATTTCTGGTAATAAGTTGATATAGAACTTTAAAGTATTGATTTGTTGACCAACACTGGTGAATTTTTATTGTTTTAAGGTATTTCCAATCACATTTATTTACAGTTATTTAGAGCATAGAATTAATTAATATCAAACAAATAAATGTTTCTCAATAGCCAATAACAAACGATGAAATTAAATCGCCCGTTTTCTGATTTACATATTTATTTAACAAATCAAATATCATTGTTGTTTATTGGGCATACATTCATGGGTACATCTACTTTGTTTCTGTAAAAAGATATTTACTCATTAAACATATTAGCTCATTTGGAACCCTCCTCCCGTCTAAATTCAATATCTATTAAATAAACAAAATCCAAGTATTTATATGAACTTTGTTTTCGAAAAATACTTTTCTGCAATTGTAACTTTCACCTATCGTATACGCTGTTATAATACAAACAGCAAGAGAAAAGAGCAAAGATATAATGTAAAATACGTCATTAACCAGATATGTTTAGTCGTAGATGTAGGAACGTTAACGGGTATTTGCATCTAGATGTGTATGAATGACTCCATATTAATTACTGTAATATACAGTATGAGTTATTTGTATTGATACATCTAAATATTTTACATAGATAGAGGCAAAAATTTTAGCAAATTAAAACAAATTGAACAATAATGAAAAATAAGAGTTTAATTGTTGTTTATATTATTCAAACACAAACTGTGTCCTTAGAAAATATTCCATACTTTGATTGTATTTTTTCGTTGAATATCATCATTTTTCGTTATATACATGTATATATATATATTTTTCTTTCTCGTGTTTATTGATTTGAAAGCGGAGACATTTTTTAAGAGAATCATTTTAGAAGTAAAGTTTTGCTCCATCTCAGAGTCAATATCCTTCCCCCGGACACATAAAAATTACAATGTTGGCATATGCCTTTTAGTTTGTCTGTATAGCTATAATATCAGGTTTTCTCTCATACTTGCGGAAGTACTTTTAGAGACGAAAAACAACATGGTAAAATTTTTGACATGTTTGACCTTTCCGTGCATTTCATATCAATTGAAAACTTGACTTTATTCATTTTAATTTGTTTTGTTCGGAAAGCAAATGTTTTTTCGCCGTATGTTTGACGCTACAATCATTTTTTAATGATTCTGTATCGAGTGTAGTCGAATGTGTAATAATGATAAATAATATCCAAATTTTGTTTAAGTAACTTTTGAATACATGTTCAAAATATTTGTTTATTTTATCAAACAAGCGATCGAAAATTTGGGGTGAAACACTACTAAAGAGGGCATACATGCTCACAGGGTTGTAACTATTTTCTGGTCACTTTCAAACATTTTTCTCTTCCAATTAATTCTTATCTTTTATGTATTATTGTATAAAGATTATGTACATTGTTCGGGTTTGCGTGTTATTGTAAGTGTTCTATGAGGGTTGGGGTAATATAAATGGTAGGAACAAACGTGTATCGAGATTACAAGTAAATTCAAGTAGAAAGGTATTAGATCCTTTCCAAAAAGTGTAATACATGTAGCATAGTCTGAAACATGAGTAGAGTCGTCGCTTTAAACACTAATTCGAAATCATCCTCCAGTTTTCTTTTCTCTCTTTTTAAAGAATAGATATGCAAGTGAATTTGCACCATCTATATTATTCAGACAAACAGCTTAAAAAACAATTTTAAAAAAGGAAAAGAAAGGTTTCTTTTTATTCCATTAATGCATTTGTCACACCGAAATTAGAATTTCCAAATTTCACCCGTGTCATTAATTGCCACCAATTAAAAGAAAATACCTGGTAGCGACAGTCTAAAACAAATAAACCCGATGTATGAATATACTCTGTTAGGATCGAAGGTGACGATAATCACGAGATTCTTCAAACAAGTTACATAATTTTAAAATCAATATCTCAGTATTGAGTAAAGAAGATTAGATAAATAATATCAATTTTCTTCTTGTAAAATCATCCGATACACTGTAGGATCTAGCCACATTACATCACATCGAAAAAAAAGAAACTTATTTGAATGGCATTTTTGACATCAATACCTGAAATTAGCCACTTTTTTCTGTTTTTCAAGCAGATTGTATTTCACCAACTTGAAATACAATATGTTATTGTTTAAACTAGATAGGACTTATGATTATAAAATTGCTAAAATTCCTGCACGAGGATTGATTATATTGTATTTTCCTTTATTCTGAAAAAACATGGATATTTTTTATTAGGGCCCCGCAAGGATTTGCGGGTGCCCTATAGTAATCACTCTGTCCGTCCGTCCTTCTGTCCGTCCGTCTGTCACTCTTCCGTCCACAAATTTCCTGTTTTTTTCTAATAACTTATTTTATGGTTGCCCAATCAAGTTCAAATTTGGTATGGTAGTTCAGTAGGCAGAAATACATATTTTGATGCTAAGTTTGGTTCTCTATGTCTTCTGGTTTGGAGCTGGGGTGGTGGGGTAGATTCCTAACTATGCATAAGAAGAATGGGCAAAGAGAGATAACTGCTGAGAATGAATGGGCAAAGAGAGATAACTGCTGAGAATGTTACCATTGTATACATGGAAGGCTGTGCAATATTTGTCCTTTGGGATTCATTAACCTTCCACAGGAAGAAAATCCTAAGCTTTATCTCTATCTGTCACATTGAGATTAATTACTGCACTGCCTGTGTCTGCAAATGAACTTTGTTTTGAAGTTAAGGTCAATTTTGAATGATGTGTAGTATTGTGTACATTCTTTGAAATATGGATTTAAAATATGATATTCATATTTTATTTTGGTTAAAATACCGTACACAATGATTTATAATAATTTATTGAATAGAGGCAAAGCCTAGGTATCATTGCATTGGTATCAATTCTTTAATTTGTTTTTTTAACAAATTTTATTTCATCCCATGTTAACCCACTTTATCCCGTGGATATGACTCATTGGATATTTTTTTGATATCCCACAGTTGTGACTTTACAATGGGATTTGCCTAGGCATAATGAAGTAAAATAATGTAGAGTTTTATAAACAGTATAAACATTGATTGCGGTGTATAAAACATGGGATAAATAGAATCTCATATGATTTGTAGTATAATATGATTTTTATCCAACTTGTGTGTTTTATTCCCTCACTAAGGCTCAAGAAAAAAAACACTTTAATTGTTGGATGAAAATCATATCCAACTACAAATCACGAGATCCTATATATTCCAGTTCTTTACATCTTCTTCCGGGCATTTATTTTTCATCATTGTTAATTATATAAAGAGGATGGAATTCGAAGTTTTTTTCACTTCTCTATATTAATTGTCATAGCGGGGCCCTTCCTGACTGGTCAGTTTTCTAGTTTTGTAGTGTTTTGTTGGCAATACATTAATCTCTAAAGAATGAGTTTTTTCAAATTATTTCGATTTTCTTTATTTGTTGCATATACATGTATCAATGTATCAATGATGAAATTACAACGTCACAGCATAGTTTTGAGAGACAGTTATGATTTGTATAAACAAAAATAATTACAATTTTACTTAGTACTCACTAAATGTTGATGATTTACAAACAAGAAGTTAAAATATGTCAAGAAAAAACTACTTGATTAAATGATAAAGATGTTGTTTTCCTTTTTTCTAAAAGGTCTTGAGCCGTGTGTTAACGACTACAGGCGTGCATTCTATCTGTGCCAGAGCCTACATGAAACGTTATAACAATGGAGGTAGTTGTTGTCCAACACATTAGGAAAGTTATGCAAGAATCCACAATGATGGTCCACTGGAAAAAAGATATCCGTCGCTCTCTGATATTTAAAAAAGATGCATTAACAAGAATTCAATGTAAACAGTTTAGTATACAATCCATTGTATATTATTATTAAACCGATATAATAATAACCATATGGATGATTTTTCTTAGAATAAAATTATAGTTTTTACTACATTTTGCCATATTACAGGAGTTTTGCTTCTTTATACCGTTAAATTAACTATTTATCTTTATATTTCGTTTGCTTTCAAATATACTATTTAGCTTTAAACTATTTTGTAAATCATTTTACATGCAGCTTTGTAAGTTTATACATATTTTAGGTATTTTTCACTTTTACTCAGTGCATTTCACAATGTGAAAATAACACAAATTCATGCTTATGATCTTTTTCACCAGTTCAAACAAACATAAATTATTTATAAATTTATTTATATTTATAATTATTTATAAACTTAAACACATATGTAGGTACTGCAGCGCCTTCGTCTGTGCATCAGACTTCAATTTAATGCAAATTTTTACAACAACGAGCATATTCATTATATCTTCTAGTTCTTTATCAACATCCTACAATATACAAAATAAAACATTATATACATGTACACAGTAAACGTAAAGGGAAGGGGCGGTGCTGTTTCACGTAAAGCAGCGAAACCTCGAATGGCTTTAATTCCCCAGGACCTGGACACAGGTAAACCACCTGTTCCGCACGAGTACACTTAATTCCTTATACTCGTCAATGAACCAATCGAAATCGTTATACTATAATAAATAACACCGGAAACAAAAACACGTGTTTCTCTTACCATTTATAAATATATGTACCAAATGATGAGATAAACATATTTTGAAGCCTCTATTCTATGTAAATCCAGGTGTCTTTTAAACTAAACTAAAATAATTTAAAGATTTCTTAAAATAGTTTATGCATATTGAACATTTCTGTTAAGTTCGTGAGAGTTATCTTTCCTGCGGTAATGTCAACGTTATACAGCATCTTCATATATGGACACAAAATCAACGTCGCCGGATGTAACCAATGAATTTATTTTGCGGTTAAATTTTGGAAGCGTCATTTTACTAGCGTGGGTTCTCAATTTCTTTCAGGACGACGATAGCTAAGCATTGAAAATTTTCAAAGCGAACTGTAAACCACATCAACCCCCCCCCCCCCCACCTTCCTTTTTCATGAACATGTATAGAAAAAGAAAAAAAAAATGTGTGTATTTTCATTTTTTATTAAGCATGGCGCTTTCAGGCCACAAAGATTATGCTTTGCATCAATCACATTATTGATTACATGAGTAATGGGAGTTATGGATTATTTAAGATGTAAAATATTAAGGCATAAAGAAAAAAATATTTTATGATTGATATTATAAACTTATTATTATTGCTATATAATCATCTATTTCCATTTTCCTGATTTTTTCAAACCAAATTTGGTTAAATAATAAGGCCACAGAAGTAGCAGAGTGCAACACACAAATTTTCCAGTTTTTTTAAAATTTATTTTTGTCGTTTTCAACAATCGAATGTTGCGTGCCTTAAAAACATTTTGTTGAAGATACAGCCCTAACAAAATTAACGTTAAAATAATTGTTTAAATAAGTGTTTATAGCTATCATGCTATCAGAATATTTTAAACAATTAAACAATGTCTAGTACATACAAAATGTAACTTCTTACTTCATTAAAAACAAAAAAGACATAAACGTTATACAAAAATAATCTTTCATCAACATGTCTACTCAATTAGTGTGAATACAGAAGAAAACAAGTAGCCTGGTCCGACCATTTCTTGAACAAAATGTTCTAAAAGTAATTCAGTATAAAACCCTTTCCACCGCAAAGAATTTTTTTATCACTTGATAATCTGTCTCGTAAATATTCACACTTATCACGGCGATCAGCGAATTATCTTTTTAGTTAAGGTCAAACGCATTTTACGTAACAAATCACTTTTCAATTAGGAATTTCTTTTGATGTTCAATCTTCTCAATTAGGTCTTGTCATCGGATTAAGCTCCTATGTCTGTATCCACGCTATACCTATCTTTTTGTCAAGAGGCCCTTGATATGGAATCTTTCTGTAGTAAGGCCGTTTGAAGGTACCCCATTCTATATTTTTAATGTCTCATGGGAGGTAACTCTACCTTTCCGGAATTATGAAATCCGGGGCATTTTGAATAATATGTTTGCCTGCTAAATAAACGTGCCGAGCCTGGCACTCTCCTCTGTTCTTTTCAGGGATAACACATCCTTATTCTTATTAATATGATAATTAATTAACCTGTAATGTTCATTGGTTTCAAAATGTATTTTATAAATACATGATGTCTTAACACTTTATTCTACAATTTTTCAACAATAAAAATGGTCTTACTATTAAAAGCACAAAGAGTTAATTTTAATGGATTAAATTTCCATGCTCATATCTACATATCTATATCATAACCAATTTACACCGATTTTAAAAATGAATTGTTCTTGCCGTAACTAATTTACTCCTTCCGTGAACTGCAATTTATACCGATTAATTTGAGAAAAAAAAGATTTCATCAATAAGGGTATGTAAATATGAGCATTATATGATTTATTTTTGAAGTCGTCGTGTCAAAAACTGTCGTCAGGTGAGCAGACAAATTATCAATAACGTGCTGACATAAATGATATCATTTAGCTACAATAATGCAATTTAATGTATGATGAGCAAAAACAGTCTGGCAATTACTTTCCCATTGATATAATTTAAAACAAATCTTGATTAGTTAATCATGTATATTTTTTAGAGTCATTAGAATTATAGGAATCAAAACAATGTTGTTTTTTTTTAAATCCGTGATATCCAGCGTTCGTACAATATAACAATACAATAGGTTTTGGTTGAATGATAACGGCCGAGAAGAGTTTTTACTACCTAAAAAACTTGTAGAGCACGTGTTTAAAGGAAAGCCGGTGAAAAGTTGCAAAAACATGTAATAGGAAAACGACCAAAACTTTCTGAAAATAAACGACAACGGGCTCTTGGGATGTTAACGACTGGTTGCTCACATAGAGATGTTGCTCAAAAATTTAATGTGCATCCGTTTACCCCATGCTGACTTTTGAACCGATTTAAAACCGCGGGGAACGTCAGTGGTCGGCAGCGTTTAGGACGTCCACGTAAGATGACTGTCTGACAAGATCGTTTTATTGTAACAAAACCAAGACGTAACCGTTTCATGGCTGGTCCTAGAGTTGCAGAAGAGTTGCGACGAGCTACTGGAGTAAGATTATGTGGTCAAAGTGTACGAAATAGGCTACGTTCAGCAAATCTTCGAGCTCAAAGACCTTTCACTGCAGTAACATTACCACAATGTTATCTAGTAACCTGTATCGCATGGGCCAATGTTCATTGTTGTTGGATTCAGAGACAATGAAATGACCCAGTGGGTACGCAACGTTGTTTTATCGTTGAGGCAAGGTTGAAATCAAGTTGCAACGTTGATCAACCATTATTCAACGTTGAGGTTTCAACGTTGAAACCCAAACCATATATCAACGTTGATTCCACGTTGAAGACCCAACTCACTTTCAACGTTGAAGACATCAAACACTTTTCAACGTTGAAACAACGTTTAATAAATGAAACTGGCCACATATTTTCAAATTTAAAACTTCCTTTTTATTTTTTAAAATCTAACTTTCACATGTACTTATATTTTGTCAATTGTAGGAGCATGAAATAATGTATTTTACAAGTATTAATGTTAATTTGAATATATCTTCATCTTATTTGATTTCGAAGTAAATTATTATATTTTTTTTCCAATTTTAATATCAAAGATTTTTTAATGAAATGTTAATTTTTTTCCATTACATTTTAAAACAAAAGTTTTGATACAAGAAAATTGAGATTGAGCTGTGCGTACAGCAACTGGCTAATTGCATTTTAACAAGGTCAGTGATAAGGGGATGCGCAGACCCAGCACTACTGCAAGCACTGCTGATCTTGGGAATTTTACCAGGCTGCTCTATGTCAGCTTGACCACTAAAGACGCTATTGGTGAACAAAGAAATTCAGTTCTCAGGTACAACTCGTGCAGTTAAACACGGATTTTATATACAGTAAAATGCCGGATTTCTAAGCTTTTGAACTATTGTGACTATTTTATATTTTAAATTCGAATATTTCGGGAGTCATTTTTAGAACAGTCTGCAGAGTGCAAATGATGAACTGATTATTGTGGATTCTACGTTTTTGTGTTGACCTCCTTTGTTCCATATCATGGAAAACAAGCATTGCTACCATTTGGCGGAATGTACGCTTGGTTTCTTTGTGTTCATTTTCCCATAGCCTTATGTAAAACATTATGAAATGCAACGTTCCATATTTTAACAAGACCTTCATACAAAAGCTGTTTAGCGAAGGATGTCCTCGTATATTACAAGGGTTTAAATGGAGATCGATTTTTTACATTTGGATCACATCTTCTTTTAATAAAGGTCAAAACACATAAAACAACACAACATAATTAAAAAATACATTTATAAGAAAAAATTAACCAAAAGTCACTTAATTTTAACTTTTTTTTCAACGTCATATCTACATATTTTCAACCAGATTTCAACACCTTTTCTACGTTGAATCGACATTGAATTTTGACGTTGAAACAACGTTACATTTTCAACATTGCCTCAACTTTCATATGCAGCTTTTTTTCAACGTTGATTCAACGTTGATGCCTGACGTTGAAACACGTTGTTTAAACGTTGAAATGTATACTGGGGAGGTACTGTTCATCGAAGAGTCCCGATTTAACGTATTTTTCGCGGATGGAAGAGTTCCTTTATAGAGACGAAGAAACGAGCGATTTGACCCAGAAAACATTATCCAACATAATCATAAGGGCGGCTGAAGTGTCATTGTTTGGGATGGAATAAGCCATCGGGGTAAAACGGTGCTTGTGGCATTTAATGAGACGTTAAATTCTAAAAATAATGCGAAGAGATTGTCGTTCCTGTAGTTGTCCCCTTTTTACGCCAAAGTATTGCAAGAATCCTGCAGCAAGACAATGCCCGTCCGCGCACTGCACGTCACACACAAACCACCCTTCAACACAACAATAATGATACTTTGGATTGGCCTGCACGGTCGCCAGATTTGCCACCTACTGAGCACGTTTGGGACATTCTTGATCGTCTATTGAGACTATTAAGGAGCTGGCCCTTGCCCTGCAGCATGATTGGAACCCGACCACAATGCAGGAGGTACGAAACCTGATTAGGAGCATGAGACGCAGCTGTATGGCTATATGGAGACAACACAAAATACTAAAATTCAGTCTGATTTTAAGATCTTAACCCCTATTAAGTAATAGGTATCCGATTCCACTCTGGGTGTAAATTGCTGTTAAGTAACGAAATTCCTGGTTTCAAGAGTCTGCAAGAAATATGTCTGGTGTTTACTTGTACACAACTATAACTGTAGGTAACATTTCCATATGATTCAAGTAACACCTGGAAATATGATAGAGTCATAGCTCACTTGATATCGTTTAAATTGTTGTTTTTTCTCCCGATATTTAGATTAAACAAAGAATACACTTGTTCTTTTTGTTGTACCCCCATTTTTATCTGTACCTTAATCGCTTCTTCATCGGCTCAAGTTGCTATCTTCTTTGTAATACTATACCGCTGACTGCTAAAGAATGCAGCAGAGATGATTGGATGAGCATGGGTGTTTTTACGACAAGTCTGTAAGGTTTAAGGTCAGACGACACGTTCCTCTAGAATCTTTTTTGTATCTCCTCGTAATAAAGAGTTCCAATAAAAAACATTAATTTTATAATTACTTTAAATATAATCAAAATTTACTTGAATTTGGTTATATGTGTACATGGTCGAGTGGTTAGAACCGTGGCCACTCACTGCCAGAAGCGTATAGGTTCTAGAGGTCGTGAGTTCAAATCCCCGCCCCGGCGGAGATATACTTCTAATTTAGTGAATTACGCTGTGCTGTAGATGTATTTATTTTTATATCAGCAATTCAAGTGTATTTTCAAGAAGATTATATAGGAAATTGCATACTCTAGTATTTTGCAGAAATGCCTGGTAAGGTACCCTAATTTTTGGCGAGAAAGCTTGTCAAAGTAGTAGTAAACCATTAACAAATTCCTGGAAAAAGTTATCTAAAATTGAGGAACGTGTCGTCTGACCTTAAGGGGTCAATTGCTCTACTGAACAGCAGTTTCTTGTATCATTTTATTGCAGCTTTTAAATATATTGCCTAAATATATTTGAGATAAACTTGAAACCCCGCTTTGGTATCGAGTAAGAGTCATGGGTCACAAATAAAAATTAAAAAAAATCCCGAAAAACTTAAATATGGAAAGTAAATAATGATCTCCATGAATTTCTATGTTGAACTTAAAACCCCTCTCATACCTCATTTTTACTTTGGGTGGCATGAATTTAATTATTTAGAATCTACATTGTTTGAAATTGTAGCATGAACGTTCTTGAGAAGAAAATGAAAACAGTTATTTTCATCAGATATTGTTAAGGTCAAACTTTGAAAGCTGTTTTAGGCCCGATTAAAATTCAGGGATCTGGATTATATGAATTTAAAATTTGCATTTTTTGAGGATGCTTGCATAGTATTCTCACAAGTTGTAGTAACTGTAGCTCTTAAGAACTTTTTAAAAATATATTCCATACATATTTCTTTTTTAACTTTCAACCCCTCTTGAGCTTCGTATTAGTTCGGAAGTCTTGATTTTAACAATTTAAAATCCAAATTGTTTGAAATTATAGCATTGAAGTTCTTGAGTAGGAAATTTTCCCATTTATTTTTGTGTAAAATTTTGAACATTTCTTTGGGCCTTAGTATAAGATTTAAAATCTTCATTATTTGAGACTGCTTGCATAGTAATTTCGCAAATTATAGCATTGCTGGCCTTGAGAATTTATCATCATTTTCCCCATACATTTCTAATATAAACTTTGATCCCCTATTAGAGCCACCTTATTAGTCTGGGGTCACAATGTTAAACATATCTAATATACATTTTTTAAGAATGCTTGCATTTTAATCTCACAAATTGAGGCATTGTAATTTTTGAAATGTATTGTTTTATAAGTTTTTTCCAATATATTAGTGTATTTGACATTGAAACCCTCTTGGACCCCTAGTATCATTCCGGATTTTCATATTTTGCAATAATTTATATACAATTAAGCATTACATTTCCTTCAGGATGCTTTGTACTAAGATTGGTTAAATTTGGCGCAATGGTATAGAGGTAGCAAGGGACAGTTTGGGATAAAGTACCCGTCAATAATTCTGTAAAATTGAGAGTTGCTGTACTTGAAGGCTTATGAGTGTTGCTAAAATTCATGAAATGATTTTAAATGATTATCATTAGTTAGAAGGGTGTCTCTTGTTGAAATTGATATGCAATATGTAGGCCCCTTATGTTAGGTACATGAGAATCAGAAGTAAAATGCAAAACCTGCTGCTATGACTGTTGTGTTGACTTTACACAGTGAAATTGTAAGTAACAGACGGGAGGTAAAATAACACGAAAAGTAGGTGGATGGGACATTGTAAACTATACACCGGTAAGTTTCTGACATGTGATAGTGCAACATGCACACGGTACGGAAGGTCAACTCTCTGCAGGGAATTAGTTGGGGGATGTCTAAAAAGTGAAAAATCATGAAAAATGAGCAAAATATGAAAGGGTCAAAATCTCATAAAAACCAGTATGTAGAGAATTTTACAGGTTTTGACTAGTAATTTTCTTCAGAAATTGGTGATTGGCATCATAAAGGGTGAATTAAAGGCATTTGTGCTGAATGGGAACAGAGATAATTCTAGTTACAGAGTTCCGAAGACATGCATCCCTTGGCTACAATGAATTGTATCAAAAAACTGTCCCCTGCCACCTAGAGACGTCAAACATGTGAAAAAATTTACAGACGGAAAGACAGACGGTCAGACGGACGTTGGGCAACAGGTGGTTTGAAACGTTTATTCGGTTTATATGAGCGAAAAATCAATAATGACCTTTTTATGTTGATATGTCACTGGTACAAATGTATCTTTGTTGCAAATATCATATGCTATCTTAATTTTTCACCACAAATTCTGAGAGGGAAAAACTCTTCACTCTTTTTTGCAATTCTTTACTGAGACTTAAATTTATAAAAACATGAATGTTGAATTATTATACAATTAATGCTCTAGTACAACAATGTTTTCTCCACACGACGGTATACGTATATAAAAGAAGACTAATGTAACTGTAACATATGGAGTGTCTGAAAAGCATTGTTAGGAAACTCAGCAGTAATCACAAATAGGCTCGCTGGTCAGACTGCATCTGGTTGTTTCCGTAGTCAGATCAGATAATATGTATCTTTTTTTCCTGGCAAACCTTGTTAATACAATTGCAGCGAAGATGATCAATGTAATACAAAGGTATATTTCAAATATAAGCTCAGTATACGGCTTTATATGATCTTCTGACGGTGATTGCGTACTTCTACCATTTTCATCAATTCCAGTACTTAGGTTCGCAAACCGTCCGATGATTTTGAAACCTGATCCTCGGACATAAATCGCCATTGTTTTACTTATTACTCTGAAATAGTAATGGGATATAAAATTTTGCTATTCTGTTTCAATCAACAACAAATAAAGCTTAAAATTTAATGCATTTTTGTCTCAAGGTATGTAACACTCGCTGTAGCAGTACACTTAATGACAATATGACAGAATATTCAACGAACATGTATCGATTTCATTAAACAGCAAGCCATATTCTTTTTATAGTTTATAAAAATTAGACACAACAAAAACAATCGATAAAACAATAATATCAAATGAAACAATAAGAAAACATATTTTTTATATGAGATCTAGATTTATTAAAGTAAAAATTGTTTTAAACAAATGTGCATTGTTTCACTAAATAACATGCACATATGTAAAAAGAAAGTATATATAAAATAGTCTTACCGAGTTATACAGCTTCTCCCGGAGAATTTTGGTGGATTTAAACTAAACTGATACTAATACCACTGATTTTGCTACACTCAGTTGCTATATAAATATATGAATTAATGGGTAGAAAGATTTGAAAGCATTTAAAAGGCCGCCAGTTTTTGTCATACTGTAGGAAAGACGTTTTATCTCATAGCAAAACTAAAAAAATATCTTATTTCATGTTTTTTTTGTTCTTTCATATATTCTATTACATGTTTTTTAACCTTCCTTACTTTCAGTTTACTGCTATTTTTTCTGAACTCCATCAAGGTGGGAATTCCTTCTTTGACTAATTCAATATAATGTTTCTTCTAAGCTGTTCAAAGTGAACATATCTTGCTTTGTAATCATTTCTATATCTGACCATTCTTTGTACGATATGATATAATTTTTCAGAGCCAGAAAGAACAAATGTAAGGATGTTTAAAATCGGAAAAAAACCGGACTCATATTCTTCATCTGACATTATCATATCTATTAAAAAAATAAACTGTTTTGAAGACTGTAAAATGATTTTTTTTTCCTCTCTGATTTAATTATAAAAGACTACATTGCTAACGTAATTTATTTAAGGAATGTCTCTCGCCGAAACATTAAGTATTTCACGAACATGATGGCAAGAAAGAACTCCCAGTTGATGGAAAAGTTGAAAGGGTACGATGGTATTTTCTGATTACTTCCCGATAAAATGCACAAAGTACAACGTTGACTAGTTTGCTTTTTCATTTGCCGCACATTGTATTAAGCTTTTCATATAGTCATACCTTCTTAGTCGATTAACACCATATGCAATCAATGCATATCCTGGTATATGAATGCGATACATTGGCGCCTATAGATTGATGTCTCTTGTTTTTTATTTCTACCTGAGTCACTCATTTAAAAACCCAGACCCTTGACAGGGCTGAATGATAAAAAAGCTTTGTGATGATCATGATCTCGAATAAAGGTCATATAAAAATTTCAATATCGCGAGGGCATACTCTCATACTCTTGAAATAAATGTTTAAATAACAATCAAATTCCACTTATCTAGTATGTTCTAAAAAGTGCTGCTGCTTCATGTAGAGTATCTTTTACTACAATAGAGATCAAACAAATCAGCTCCGGTTGAACTTTATATGACCTTGGCTTAATATTTTATGCATTTATTAATTCCTCCTATATACTTTATTGAAGCAACAGCACTGTCTTGATAAATTAAACATACCCATAATTTATATCAAAAAGATCTATGGAACGCCATAGCTGCTTTAAGGTCAATTTCATATTAAATGAACTGGTATTTCATTTATATGCAATAGTAATATCATTATATGCAGTGGTAACATCATTACATGCAGTGGTAACATCATTACATGCAGTGGTAATATCATTATATGCGGTGCTAACATCATTATATGCAGTGCTAACATCATTATATACTATTATTTCACCATTATATTCAGGGGTAAAATCTTTATATGAAGTGGTAACATCATTACGTTATGTCGTAAGATCATTATGTGCAGTAGTTTATTCATTATATGCTATGAATAAATCTTTATATGATATGATAAACTCATTTCATACAGAGCTAAACTCATAATGAACTATTGTTCAATCGTTATGTTATATGGTACACTCTTCATGTGCAGTTGCAAAATCCTTTTATGCAGTGCAACTTCTTGATATTAGGTGAACAATTCATTATGTGCAGTATTAACATCATGTTATGGTGTATTAAAACCATTATGTATGGTGGTAAAACCTTTATGTATTGTGGTGAAAGCTTTACATGCAACTGTAAATCCTTTATATGATGTGATAATTTTATAATATGCCGTTGTTGAGTCATTATATTATGAGGTCAGTTCTTTACATGATGTGATCATTTCATTATATGGAGTGGTAACTATATGCAGTCGTAACTCTTTATGATAAGGTTGTAAACTGGTTCTCGCTGAAAAGTTTTAATGGGGAGGAGGTCCAGTTTTATTTTGAAAAAGATGCCGCGTTCATTGTGACGATGCACATTTCCTGGTCAACTTGTTGTTTGTTTTGAAGAGAGAGAGAGAGAGAGAGAGAGAGAGAGAGAGAGAGTTTATCTGTCCTTTAACATCGATATCATAATATCAATCATTGAACCCATTTTGTGTGAAAAATTGAATGTATTTAATTTTAATTTTTTTCTTTTAATTTAAGCGTAAAAGAAATTACAAAAAATGAAGCAAACGTTTTAAAATCAAAGTCGAAAGACCTTTGTTTCGATGTACCAGGTAGATGCTACTCCTCGCTGAATAATGCCTCCAACACAAAAGGAATAGACAGATTTTTATTCATAGACATAAATAAAAGTTATTTTTCATTTTTCTTGAAATTAATTTGATTTTTAAGAAATAATAATGAAATTGGTTGGTTTTAACCTCTTTTTATGGTTGTTTAATCCACTGTATAAAATTTAAGCTCACCGGGCATGTATTTTTGTATTTTAAATCCTACAAAGAAGGTGTTGCAGTACGTCCTGTGCTATTTTCCATTAAGCTGTTGCAGATATCTTCATATCATTTTTATAGGATCATTTTATACGCGGATCAATACAAAATTTTCAAGGGGGAGGGGGGAGGGGTGCGATGAATACTGAAGTTTGCCGAAGGGGTGGGGGAGGTGGGTCCGAGGCAAATTTCATGGAAATTTTAATTTTTCTGGGGCGGGGTCCTCCCCGCGACCCACCCCAAACCCCATTCAAAACCCCCATGCATTAAACAAATTGTAAAATGGTTTCACTGAAAAATGTGACTGGTTTCATGACATATCCGAATTTTGTTTCAAAGACTGATCACCGCTTATCAGGTATATAAAATTATAAAATCTTTTGGAGAGAACGGATTATAGAAAAGAACATGTTTCGGCAAAACTTTAATTTTTAAATACTAGATTAATAGGTTAATTCTATACTCTGCATAGTTGAGAATTAAGATACATCAAACCTCCCAGTCGAAAATATAAATGGTACACGCTCGGTATCTTATTTTTTAGTCTTTTGCGCAGTTTGAATGTAAGCATGCATGCAGTAGATTATATCAAGGTCTTGAATTTGTGACATATGATGCCATCTGTGCAGTGAAAAACAAAATTGAGATAGTGCATTCTGTAATTGTGCACAAAATTGTGTTCAATTTCCGATGCTATGAACCACATATACTATGACCACAGATGTACATATTGATTTACAAAATAATATACATATAAAAGGCATTCAAATTTCATGATGAGTGTAAAGAAGGATAGCGGCATTGAAGATATTTCTCAACAAAGTAAAAGGTAAGAAATCATTTTCCTTCGATCTGTGTTTGTACATAGTTTCAAAATAACATATAATAATTATTAACTTAACTTTGAACAAATGACCGCTGACTGCTACTAATAGAAACTAGTAGACAAATAAGAAAATGCCTTATTGAAGCGCCTCTTAATTTCTATCAATAATTAAGTCATCAAATGTGTAAAGTTATATATGCCTCATCTATTTATGAATAAGTAAATAACGAGATGGGGGGGGGGCGACCTAAAGACCTGTGGTATGTGCATGAATATTTAAAAGCATTTTGTTATGGTAGATTATAATGACCCACAAGTTTTTATGTGAATATTTAAAGTATTCTTGAGCTAGTCTGTTCTTGGTGTCGGTATATACTTAATATTGTATGGGTTTGTCATCCGGTGTCTGTATAACAAAGTTGTTTCTTCGCGATATATCAAACCATTGGCAATTCATGCATAAAAAATACGTCAATGAAAAATCACATATCTTTATATACATATCGGCTAATTACAGGAACCACTTATCGGTATATACCAGTATATACACATTGGTTAATTACGGGAATTTTACATATGGGTTAATTATGGGAATCACATATCGGTATAATTATTAAATGCTTGAGCATGCAGTCAATAGACCCGAACAGCTAAGTATGTAGTATGATCTATTGCCCGAGGGCAATAGATCATACTTAGCTGTTCCCTGCACCTTCGGAAAAATATTCGGTTCTATTGACAGCATTAAATAATTGTATAATAAAGAATAAAGGCAACTTCAATCAATAAAACACAGAATATTATTCTTTGAAAGAATTTTCCAGGTTTCCGTACCAATTTGCACAGATAGTGCTGCCCTACGTTGCATGCACATCGAACACGTGTGTCGTTCATACAGAGTGCATAACGTCTGCATCTTTCTGAAATCCCGGCGGCACTACTACCAACACAATAGATAGATGATAGTACACTGGCGTCGGAAGCAAATTGAAAGATGGGGGGCTAGACTAATCCTTAGAAATATTGAGAAAAAGGTAATTTCCAAAATCCGTGGGGGGGGGGGGGGGGGGGGGGGTATACCTATACTTCCAAAAGAAAAAAAACTTACTTACCCAAATTTTTTTCTCCCCAAAATCATGAATATCCTAATCCGTGGGGGGGGGGGGGGGGGGAGCTCTGAATCCCACTTCTCAATCTTTCAAGGCAAATTTAGGAACAATAATCTTTCCTGCGAGAAAAAGTGTGGGGGTTGGGGGCTGAACCCTCTATCATGCTATGTTTCTAATGGTTAGGTATAACTTTGCAAAAAAAGTGGGGAGGGGGCTAAGCCCCCCCCTAGCCCCCCCCCCCCCCCCGGTTCCGACGCCTATGAAGAGGCATATTTTTAAAGATTAAACTTCGAAAAAAAACCTCCGAAGTTAAAACACGGTGTTTTAAATCTTAGCAAACTTCATCGTGTCTAGTGTAGCCGAGTGGTTACACAGGATGTCCGAATAATCACCGAGACTAACTGCTTGGTATTTTTAAAATTAATTTTTTGAAAAGGTAATACCCTTATTCCGATGGTTTTGAAAATAAGTGATGTCGGGATAAATAAGTTTCAAAACGCTTGTCATTGTAATATTTTACATGTGTGCTGATTTTTTCAACGTTACCGACTTTGATCACATTATAAACATTTGTAGCTGCAGATCTGTAGCTCTCTGGTTGAAAAAATTCGGATATGCATCCACTAAGAATGAGTTCTCAAATCTAAATATTTTTGATGAATACATAATGATCGAAAGCATCATATAGTTCGAGTCTCATAGCTAGGTATGTTATGGCGCGACAGTATCTTGTGGGTGCTATAGTAAACATCAAACTATAGTCAAGCAAGAAACTTACATTCATATTAGCTACATGTATCGTTATGGAAGATTTCAAAATTATTAGCGATTTCGCTTTCTGACAGTTTTCTTTTCTACCCTTGAATATATTCATCAAGTCTTCTGTGTTACTGGGTTATAATATTAGTACACTAAAACGAGTTAAGTTAAGGTACTAGTCTCCCAAAAACATAGAAGTGTGAAACTAATGTATGCATGCTAGCTGTTGTCTTCTAGAAACTCTAGAAACTGATATATGGGTATCTGATCCGTCTGCTCGCGCAGCGGCTCCCGTCGGATAACAGCACCGCACTTTGATTACTCCAAAATAGAACAACCCCTATATTTGTTCACGTAGACTCACTACAACCTATCAGAAGACCAGGATATATCAAGAGGCCAAGCTGCTAGTGAGAGTGTGGCCGACTGGTGAACTGGACCTTACATAAGAGGTCGAAGGTACCCAAGACTGACCAGCACTTGCTGACCAAGGCACTTTATAGTGCTTTCCCTACGATATATATCGGGAACATATCTTTGTGATACTACATATTGTACTAGCACCCTACCCTAGGAGTAACCTACAGGAGAGCAGGACGGACTGATTTCATGTCCTTCTCTGATAGTACTCGGGGTACAAAGACTTGTGCCAGGAATCATATTGTCGATATTCCTACTATCAGACCCATCATTGAGCGTCTTACTATTATCCAATTCCGACGCTAACAAAGCATTAAAAGAAAGACGGAGTCATAACCAGAGCACGTACTGGAATGCACAATTTATGCAATAAATAGCCTGTTATGGGTGAACTTTATCTTTTTTATTTAATTTTATTTACAAACATTGATAACACAACATATATACTTGTGGGAAAAAGCATATCGAGTATTCGTAGTTTTATCGATCACATGGTATTGTTTCGTTAGACAACAAACTGTAATGTTGTGAATAAATTTTAAATACAATTGAATTTCAAAATCTAAATTTTCACACAAAGGTCATAAATAAGAAATGAGATGGACATTATCAAAGATAATTGTAAAACTGGTCATTAGCTTCCCATAATCGTAGTTTTACATGTAGTTGGCTATCAGCCTAATCATATAAGTCATAGTATTTAAATTTTTTTTCTAATAACTACCTTCGGGTTAAGATAGCTCAACATGGAATTTGATGATATTTGTTCTGATCGGATAAAGTCAGTATTTTTCTAGCAAACCATACCACGACTGCAACAAAGATGAGTAAGGCGGTGAACAGATAAATGAAAAATATACGATGCCTTTCGCTGAACAAATTCATGGAGTGAGTGTTTCGCTCATCTACTTTAACATTTGTGGTTCCCGATCGTCCAATGTATTGGACATTGTTCTATTCATCGTAATGAGGATTATCTTTGCTGTGCAATAGAAGATTGAAAATAAACATATCAATAAACCAATCGATTCATATAAGTTGTTACAAACAAACTTTTCAACTGTTTCATTTGACCAAACTTGGATGTTTGGTTTCTTTCTGCGGACTTTATATCTGTCTAATTCTATCTATTGTGGAATGATTGGAATTAATGATAGCTCAAGGTTTGTGGTATATGTTGGTAGCTACTCACGAACTTTACAAGCTCGACAAAAACAAATGAAAAAAGAAGAACAGTTTGGTTTTTTTACTCAAACTGAAAACAGACGCATCCTTGAAATTACATCGCCACGAAAAAGCAAAAAAAAAAAAAAAAAAACAAAAAAACCCCCAAAAAACTGAAAATTCGGCCTTAGCGATTTTAAATGATTCCCAAGCGTTTCTATACCAACATGTAAATGTTTCATATTTAACAATCCTATAACTCTTCTTGGTACAAGGTTGTTATTGTGCTGGTCACACAATGCAAGAAAAACTGTTTAACAAGTCTGTGACCAACTCAATTTATATCACGACCAAAAACGAATATTAAGTGATAATAATTTGTTGTTTATATTGCAATAAATGAGACTTCTAAAACCGATAAATGTAACATTATGTCATAAATGTTTAAACCATTTCCAAAATTCTGATATTTGATAACGATAAGATTTTATCATCATTACATACAATATACAAAAACATTACACAACTGAATGACAGAATGCACTACATTATTATGCAAGATTCACGTTCAACAGAAATTATCTGTCAAAAACTAAATGACAATTGACAAATTACTGAGTTGCTATGAACGTGTCTCTTTTCTATTAAACCTTAAAGAAAAAAATATAATTTAAAAAAAAAACATTGATCCTTGGATAAACGTTTGATACAGGACTATCAATCGTTTAGGAATCTCCCTTAACGAAACTAACAACTAACAAAAGCAACGACTTTAAAACAACATACAAATGTATAGATTTAAATCCTTTGCACTATAATATTTTATAACATCCTCTTACGTTGAGAAGAATGTGTATTTCAGACTATTCAAGATTTTTTTTCAATCTCCGATAAACATTTAGAGTAAGGTAATGGACACGCTTTGGAAGACCCAAATCAGTAGGATCAGCATAAAAATATATACTCTCAATGGAATTATTTTGAACAACTACGTTGAGTAAGTATATCTACCAGGAAATGTTATAGGGTGTAATGAAGAGACTAGGATTTGACAAAGGATGGTCAAATAGAAAGGACTTAAGAAATCTTAAATGCATCTAATAAGCGAAATCGTTTCTTTTCTGTGCGATTTTAGTTCTGAATGAACAAATATCAAGCCAGCTGCCAATTGATATCAATTTCACCAAATAGGCGAGGTATAACAATTTAGAAGAGAATTAGAAAACAGTATGTACCAAAATAAATCTGGTTCAATATACAATACCACTAATATGTAAAGTGTTAAAGATGTTCGTTCCTTTGTTTTGGGGTAACGATTTTACTTCACCTCTAGTCTAAATATTGTGCATCGTATATCAATTATATTTGTAATATTATATTTTACAATGCCAAATAAACAATATTGAATAGTGTGGTCAGAAGAAAATAAAATATTTACAGAAATGAGTAGGCATTATATTTTGCGGCAGAAGGTTTTCAAAGACAAATGAACAATACTTATAATTTTAATGCCTAGCATGAGCTTTTAAGCGGTAAACTGGTATATCGTTTAACATCAGAACCCAGGATCATCGCTATCTGGACTATATGCCGTCCTTGGTTTTGTCAGTGTTCCACTAGACTGTACACAGAAAGAACATTCAATCTGTTTGTTGGTAATTACCTCTCACGTTTCCTTCAGTAATGGAAACATCCCTCGCAGCACAGACACACCTTGGAAAAAGGATCATATGAGAACGCAGTTGCGCTGGGAACCCCTTAAAATGATTTTAAGGCGGACAAAATCTCAAACGTCCGACTGGTGAACTGGACCTTACTTAAAAGGTGGAGGTTACCCATGGCTGACCAGCCCTTACTGATCCAGTCACTCCATAGTGTTTTACCCTACCATATATATATCGAACTACATATTGTGCTACCACCTTACCCTGGAAATAACCTACATGTCCAAAAGAAATGTAGGACGGACCGAATGCACGTCTTGTTCTAGCGGTACCCAGGGCACAAATACCTGTGTTGCAAGTATCATATTATTTATAATCCCTACTCTCAGTCTCATCAATAGTCGTCTTAGTATTATCAAATTCCAAAGCTAACAAAGCCTGATATAAAGGTTTGACTCACAACAAAGAACACGTAAAGTAATACACAACATATGCAACAAATAGTCCTTTATGGACTAAATCTCTTATTTTTAATTATATTTTATAAAATGAATAACACAGATTTGTGGAGAAAAAATATGTAGATAAAAGAAATGCATAACCATTAAGATGCATACCTTTGTAAGAATCTAATTGTACCGTTAGACAAGAAACATTTCTGACGTGAATAGATTTCAATTACAAAATAATTGTTGCAATATGCACACACACATAAATAAAAAATGAAGAAAACATTATCAAAGATATTAGGAAAACTTGTCTTTAACTTTTTATAATCTTACTTTTACATGTATTTGGCTATCAGCCCTATCATACAATTGAAAGTATGTAAACATTCAGGTAAAGACAGCTCAACATGGCTCTTGATGAGATTTGTTCTGATCAGATAAAGTCCGTCTTTTTCTAACACTCTCTCATCTCTGTTGTTGAAAACATTCTATTTCAAAGGTCAGTCAAAACATTACGTTGAAGCTTTTCTGGTGTTAACGCCTACTAAAAACTTTTACGTAGTTCACTGTATGCTGTGTCTGTCTAACCTGTAACCTCATGGTTTCTGATGGTAAATGTTAAGTATATTATTGGAGGTTTTAAGGTTACCCGAGTCACTCAGATGACTGATGACCATTCCTCGACGTGCGCCATTAGTTACCAAATTTAAAATGTATGGCCCTTTAGTAACGCCACTCCCGTGGCCTCATAGGCAAGGTGGAATATAAGAGTATGCAAACATATCACCAAATTTTGAAAGATCTTGTTCTCTTATCTCAAATTATTTGGGGGGGGGGGACTGTTCATGTGATTTGAACTCTTACATCTTCGATTTATGATTTATATATATCGATAATTTTGTACATTACCTCAATAACGCTCTTTATGAAAATGCCATTAACATTTGTCACATTTTTCGTCATATACGTTTTTTGCATTTGGCATATATTTTATAAGAGTTCCTGCCTCTGATAATGGCTGAAGCGACTCTATTTTTGTTGTTGTTTCGTTTCTTTCTTTTCCTTAAATTGATAATTGATTACGACAAAAAGTACACTCTGTGAAAAGTGAGTTTCTTGACACTGGTGTCAACGTTTCTCTTATCAGGCTAAATATGAATTACCTGGATGAAGAAAAAACACGTGCATTTTCCGTACCACGTTTTCTCCGGAACGTTCTTCCATAGTACGTCAATTTTTTAAAAAACAATTAAATTGACGTCTCCTTTCGAGTGTAGATACTCAAAGTGTCGGTGATTTTGGTAAACAGGCAGCGGGTAGGAGATACATGTAGTTATGCAGACTCCGGACTGACTTGAGACGATGTATTTTTATCTACTATACATTTATTTTTTTCACTTACTCTTAAAGATTTTCCTGATTTTAGGTATATTGATAATAGTATCGACATATAAAACAGAGAGTCTTTTATATTGTGTTACGTTTTAAGCGCTACTAACACATGATATCTCTCATAGCAAGCAATATCTTATCACCGATGTCGAACTTTCACTTCATTTATTAAATTTGTTGAAATGAAGAGCGTCAAACGATATGGTTGTTTCCCATTTCTGAAAGTTTGTTAATATATTTAAGCTATATCTTAGCAGAGCTGTGTTGCAAACTCTTTGTATTTATACTCAACTTACTACTACTATCCTTGATACTGCTAACAAGAATCTCCTTCGTCAGTTTGGATAATTGTGTTCATAATTAACTAGAGCAGTACATTACCTCTTACGCAAATGTCATTTTATGAATGACATAAAGCGTATTTGGTTTTTATAACATAAATTACTATCGTCTAAACAACAAAAATATTAAACATTATGCATTAGTCAATCAGATGATATGCTTTGAAACAGTTTGGAACATCGAACAATGTTAAAAAATATTCGCTGCAATTAACCATACAAAAGTTATAACAAAGTTATTAATGAATGAGTATCCAGATATAACTAAATGAAATTAATTATACATTTTCTTATTCTTTATATAAAGAAATGCGTAATTTATGTTTGTAAAAAAACACAAAAACCGGCAATGTGATGCTTTAAAACAAAAACTACTTTAAAATCAAAATCGAATTACTTTGTATTATATCAGGAACATTTGTTTAAAAATCAAAATAAACACGTTTTAGTCAATCAAAAATTGAGCAACATTTAGATATTTGAAAGTTCTATAATATAATTTCATATCAATTTGTACAATTCTATCTACTCTTACAACATAGGAGGAGTAACTCTACATAGCATAAATCTTTAAGAAATTGTGTATAAGCCATCGAATTCTTCTTTGAATTTGTATTTCGTTTAATGGATTTTTGAGATGGTTCACACATTTTTGTTTATTGTCAGTTTTTCATAGTACAAACGTAAATCGTTTACATATGTTTGCAGTCATTGTCGTGACATAAATTGTAAGTATCTGAGATATCTAAAGCATTTTTTTGTAATAATATGAATGAAAGTTTAGTTTTAAGTAGTATTGATATGTGTATATTTTAAAATTCTTACCGTTAATAGATAAGAAATAGCTAGGATAAATTCAATCCATTATGTCTGCAATCCCAATTAACATTAGGACAATTTCTAAACAAACTTTAGGAAATCATAATTAACGAGCTTTTTAATGGTTTTGAATTCATCTCATAAGATTGAGCTGGATAAACCGCATTACACCTGAAAAAAAGGATTGAATTATATCATTGATATAAATACCTGAAATAGGTAACTTATACTAATTTTTTCAAGGATATTGTAATATAAAATTCTGGCATTATTAGGTATCACAGCATTAAATTTCTACAGTTTCTAAAAAAATAATTTTTCGGTATTTTCTAACAATTTATGGAGTTCTTAATTTAAGTGTTTGTTCCTTGGTGGCAGTAGAATTAAGTTTTCAGTTTTTACAAAAAAATACAAATGCACTCTACTCATTAGTACTTTACAAACCATGATTTAAACGTCCTATGATAAAAGAGTATAATTTTCGTAAAATATGGTGTGTTGACACAAATTAATAAAAAAATGTTATAATTGGTCCAATGTCTAGAATATGTACTCACTCCTAGAATTTCGAAATACTTCAAAAGGAGAAACGGAGAAACTATTATCGCTTTAACTAGTGGCTGTCGGTTGTCAAATGTTTATCCTCTATGCAGTCTTGGAACGCTAAAAGACCCTAACACACTTTTCTTTTCTTAATTGGATTGGAAAACATCAGTGTGTTTTCGCGTGTCAAAAAAGTAAATCTTGTAATAAGATTGCAGTTCTTCCCCAAATCCGATTAAGGATTAAAAAGAAATTGTCAATTATCATCTACTATAAAGGTATGCAATCAAAATGTAGCCTTCAGAAAATTTGGAGTAGATGTTGTAATTGCTCCGAGGTCATACACTGTATTACAAACAGGATTTTTTGTAAATTTTATTTCCGCAATTCATGGCATCTACTTTAGACAAAATAGCAATCCCAATAAGTACCTCTACTTTTTTTTAGTAATTCTGATTCATTTCACTTTTCTGTCTTAATGCTATGAGTATTTCGAAGAATGAATATACATTGCTTACCGGATTTTCGTTAACTTTTATTTCCGCAATTTTCATAAAACATATTGAGCTGATATTTACGTATTGTTTAAAACACGTGCTCAATATCACATGCCATTAAAATAAGGAAATGAGATGGGTTTTTCCTTCATACATATATAAAACAGGGGATTTGCAATCTGAAGAACTGTCTAAAGCACCAAGTAATCATGCAGTGCCTACTTGGATCCATCGTCATTCTAGCGACTGTGTTCACGTTCTGTGAAGGTATGTCTTTTGGTTTTTTTAATTCAAACAATATAATATAATATAAAAAAAATCATTGAATACTTGATAACGTTTATTGAATGCAAAAAAATTGATAAAGATTAACGATGTACTATGTTTACACATTTTTCTTTATGTACTTGTGTATTAAACTTTTCGATTAAACTTCATGAATTGCAAACAACGTATAGGAATTTTGACATTTTAAATAAAGAACGACTTTGTACGCAAATAAAATCTTTTGCTTTATCAAATGCTGACTGCAGTTTTTTTAACTTATTGTTAAGCCACTGCTACAAACTGAATTGTTTACGGAATATTGCGCTTTTGCGCTCACGGCAAATGCACAAGACATGTATGACCGGTCAGCAGAGAATGCTTTCTCCCTGGCACCTGCACTAACATCCTTTTTTTGTAGTTTTGTAGAGGTCTATGCTTGCTTTGTTTCCTGTTCTGAATTTTTCCGTTGAACAATTAATTTAAATTTTGACACTGTTCGTTATGACCATATTTCGTTTTAACGTGAAAGTTGATAGGGTGGTACAAAACAAATATAAACAGTTCAAATGTAAAAACAGCAGGAAGTAGATATTTACTATATGTAAATCGGTTTAGGGATGATTAGCCTCTTATAGAAATGGTTTGGATGTTTAAGGCTTAGTCAGAGAAAATTGTTTTCATAATTGTTTGATAATAAAGAATCAAACGGGCAAGAGCAACATCATTTTGTTTATTCATTGTCCTAACAAACTATGTAATACACCAAATATCTCGAAACATATTCTTTAAACCTGCATTTGTAAGTGTTTACTCCCTAAATATATCTTTTCTGAAAATTTAACTGCCTTTTTTTTTGCAGCTACCATATCTTCGGCATGTTTGCGGTGTATTTGTAACGTATGTTTATATTACCTGAATTTGTTTAATTAATTTTAAAATGCTTTACCTTTTTATAAAAAAAAATAAAAATGAAAAACGAGCATATAAAACAATTTGTGTCTTTCTTTCAATGTAAGGTGGAATCGGGATGCAGACCCATTGGTTGTCGCTATGACGTGTACTCATACTCCTGTGGCTACTTCCAAATCAAAGAGAATTACTGGGAAGATTGTGGAAAACCTGGAACAAGTAAGAAAAACACAACCCCCCCCCCCCTCCGAAAACAAACAAACAAACAAATAAACAAAAACAAAACAAAACACAAATGAAAAACAAACAATCAAACAAACAAAAGCTAAAAATTGAAATACCCAAGTAATTAATCAAAAAAATTTTCCCAATTATTAATTTGTACTGAATGTTTTATATATATTTTACTTGTAACAATTTTTATAGTATTATATATAAAGATGAAATTATCAAATTACTGACAAAGACTGACAAAACCTTGTAATGATTTATCTAAAATGGGTTCTTGATCAACATACTTGACCCATCGGTTTCTCTTTGTGTATTTGAAAAGGTTTTAAGGCGTGTGCTAACGACTACACGTGTGCATCCAACTGTGTCAGAGCCTACATGAAGCGTTATATTGGAGGAAGTGGCTGTCCAGCAAACTGTGAAAGTTATGCACGAATCCACAATGGTGGCCCGCGAGGATGTCGACATCCATCCACTCTCAGATACTGGGAGAAGGTGCATCAGCAAGGTTGCAATGTGAACAGTTAATTGTACAGCCAATATGTTTGAAGTGTAAATTGTACAGGCAAAATAATTAAAAATATGCAATTCAAAAGAACAACAAACTTGAAAGGTCGAATGCATGTTTCATTGTCCATTCAATAAAGTTAAAGAAGAATTATTATCATGCGTATACATAGAGTAACCTAATAAATCAATGTTATTATAACCAATTTGTTTTGTCACTGGCAGTCCACGGCATTTTGTCCGGTGGTAATATCCATTTGATGATCAATGGCACATGTACAGTCAGATTCAAACCCTAAAGACATTTTGTTAACACAAGCGCATACGAGGCAGAAGGTAATGTAAACGACGTTGTGTGCACCATATTGCCGTTTGTTCTTTGCTGTCTAAAAAGATTTTAGTTACAATCTTCCTTCCATGACAATGCCACAATTTTGCTCGAGGCATATACAAACGTAAAAAAGAAATTGTGAATTATTTGATATATGAAAAAACATTTAAAAATAACAAGGAACACATTTTATTTTGTGTAATACTGTTAACACATGTATTCGTAACAACATCTCATAGCACATTAATGTCAACGTCGAATAACGTCAATTTCAGCACCTTCGAAAGTCACTGTTATTTAAAATTGAATTAACAAAATTAATAACGCGTTTGACCACCATTTGCGTTCATGCATGCTTGACAGCGACGCCTCATTGATGCCACTGAAGTGTTCAGAAATGCTTAATGAGGGATGTTGTTCCAGATGTTGGTTAAAGCCTGGCCTAAATCAGCCAATGTCACTGGCTGATTTGGTAAACGTCTTTCCATTTCGTTCCAGACGTTCTCGATCGGCGACAAATCGGGGGAACAGCTGGCCAAGGGAAGACATCGAGATTTTGTTGAAGAAACATGTCCCTACTACACTTGAAACGTGTGGCCCTGCGTTGTCTTGCTGCAGAGTGGTGTGATTTTGATGTCTCTGTATGACGGGTATCACACGACGCTGAATAATTTCATCGCTATAGCGTACGCCGGTGACATTTCAATTGACAATTTGTAGAGGGGTCCTTCCATGTGCTGATATTCCACCCCACACCATAACGCTACCTCCACCAATTTGTC
Source organism: Magallana gigas (assembly GCF_902806645.1). Lineage (NCBI taxonomy): Eukaryota > Metazoa > Mollusca > Bivalvia > Ostreida > Ostreidae > Magallana > Magallana gigas. Next base: position 17,416,100 of record NC_047560.1, on the reverse strand, counting down.
GACGTTGCACAACACAAGCGTCCTGGTAACGCTCCCCAAAGCGACGATACACCCTACAACGACCGTCACTGCTATCCAAATGAAATCTGGATTAATCAGTGAACAGAATATTGGCCCAGTTCTGTATTCTGAATCGCAGATGTCGTGTGCACCACGCTAGTCTGGCGATACGATGACGTTGAAGCAGTGCTGGGCGCACCGCTAAACGTCTTGGTCTGATGTTTTGCTCGCGCAGACGATTACGCACAGTTCTTTGACTAATTGGTCGAAGCCATGGAATGCTACGGGCAGTCAACCTAATTGTCTAGAAACGATTTCTCAGATGCACAAGTCTAATGTGGTTGTCCTGTCGACGTGTCTTCACACGAAGTCGCCCAGAGCGCGGTCGATCCTGAGTGTTGCCAGATTGTTGAAAACGTCTCCATAATGACTTGATGGTGTTCTGATGAACTCCAAAGTGCCCTGCTACAGTATCTTGTGCCATTCCAGCTTGCAGCATCCCAACAGCACGATTACGTTGGTCTTCGTTGAGTCGTGGCATGGCATAGGGGAACATTTTGTTGAAACTAAAGTGATTTCCTTAACAAAAAAAGTTTAAACAAATCCTATACAGTTCTTATTCCAAACAGTATTGGCAAGTAAAACTCGTGAGTGCAAATTCTTCAACAAACAACAGGTGCTCACTAACCATGAACAAGTCCGTTCACCCAGAAGGTTACCATCCGATATTGTCAAAAACATTATCATTATCTATTGTTTAAATTTTATAAATACAAACAATAGATATAGAAAAATTATACTAATTTTTATAATGCACAGTTTCTTTTTTCCGCTAGTATATATAAAGTAGTCTGAAAAAGCTTCATATTTAAGGGGTATTTACTACAGTACTATCCAGGTTAAGGCAAAGTGAACATACAACTGATGGTTTTGCTCTTCGTAACTGATTTATTGAAAGTTATAAGTCGTTGTCAAAATCGTGTAGCGCTATAATACAACAAAAATAATGTTGAAGAGCCTATAGAATGTTTTTTTTATATTAAGCATCAATATTAGAAAATTATATTTATGTACTCCCGAGGTATTGTTAACCGTGAATTGTAAATGTTTATTGCCATTACATGTATGTATCTAAACTCAATGCCTATATTAAATCATTCAGAATCAAAATAATTTCTTCAAATATCATATTTTTCATCATTTTATCTTTATAGCCATTGTGTAGTTTTTTTTAAGCGGTATAAATGCAATCTCTTTCAAAGTCATATTATACTTAACTACTAGCTTTTTTTCCACTGACCATATCTCCATATTTGATGATAACTCCATCAGGAGCATGTTGACCCTTTATTATAGAATTCATTCAGCTTTATCAACTTGACTTGTACATCAATTAATTATTTACATTCCTTCTCTCTTTAGTTTATCCTATTGTGTAGCTCCCTATTTTTCTTTTCGGAATAGTACAGTTTTGAAGACGCTTGCTGGCTACAATTTTGCAATAGGTTTATTTGCATCCCACACATTAGTTAATGGTAGAAAGCTTTGCAAGTTTTTTTTCTGCCGATCTTTACATAGGATGAAACTGTCTTTTAAAATGATGCATCGGTATCATGCTACTGTCATTTACTATTGCCTTCCAATGTCTTAGTTTTTAGCTCCACAATACACCAAACTGCATACATGGGAGCAAATCAAAAGACAAATGAGAAATATAGTTTAAAAACTGGTGACATTTTCTCTTTTGAAAACAAAAAAGATATCCAGTGCTTAAAAAATGACCGTTTTCCTAGCGATAATTTTATTGAACTAAGAACCCGGATAGATAGAAATGCCAAATATCTGCACGGAAATATTTAATCTTATTAAATGTTTTAATTTCATAACGCGGTAACTCATCAAGTATTTACGTGATAACACGCACTTTAACTGAGTCAACGATAGTCTGAACAAAGGTATAACCTTGTTTGATTAACATAAAAGCTATATAATGTATGTCATTTAAACAATGAAATGCTTTCTTTGGTGATTCAATCGGGATATGAAGGTAGCGACATTGCAGAAAAAATACATAACCCGCGGGTTATGTAAATTTTTTCTGCTATGATCGCTACCTTCATAACCCGCATGAATCATCAAAGAAAGCATTTTATTGTTTATATTAACACATCTCTTTAGCAAATCCATAATTTGATTATGAAAAGTAAGTAAAATTCGCTAAATTACTGTTAATGTACGTAAGTAGGTTAGCTAAAAGGAACAGCCTAATCGTCTCCTGTGAGACTGAGAGTCTGGCATCATCATGATTATTACGTGCAGTCCGTGATATTTTGTAGGTCGCTGTAGGTTTAGACCAATCGATAAACAGGGCGTGTCAATTTGAGACCTGTCAATTTCTACTCAAGTTTCAGCCGCTGTAGATTTCGACCGATCGATGAACGGGGCATGTAGATTTCAGTCTGGCTGTTTCTATAGAGCTATGAATTAACTATAAGTTTTCGTAAGGAATAGAGGGAATAATACTTTGTGGATGTAAATATAGAATGGTATATATCATAACCATAAAATATTGCGGACAGAAAACGTGATCTTATAACAAAAAAAGTGTTGGAATAAAACAATAGTGATTCGTGATTTATATGATTAATGACTTGATTATGGATCATTATCATCAACATGAACATCTTCATCATTATAACATCACAAACGCCGTTTATTATACATGTTGTTGTGTATAAGGTTATTTTCGATGGCTTGAACTTTTTAATCTCTCGAAGTGCAATGACGGTACAGATTGCAATCTTTTCAACTACGAAATAAATTTACCCTCTTTATCTTTCAAACACTGAGCTGTCAACATTCCCGAATTTTATTAGTAGTAGTAGTTTATTGGCGTATAAATTACATACATTGCCATAGTACACAATTTAACAGTACTTTACAATAATGGTGGGTACAGGTGGGAAGCAGGTTATATATATATATATATATATATATATATATATATATATATATATATAATCTCAAAATGGATGTATCATGACATTAAACAAATAAATAGGTATAAGATAATGTTAAGTTATCAATGACATATCAGATAAAATTAGGTTGCATAAAATTCTAAAAATTTAAGCAAAATTGTTCGTGTTTAGTCACAATTGCGCTCTTTAAATATCATAATATGAAAAAAAAACCTTTTTAGGTTGTAATCAGCACAATCAAAAAGGGTTTTAATAATCAAACTTGCATTACTTACCAATTGAGCAATTCTTGTTCTTTTATCTGCTAAATACCTACCAGTTATACCTCAAGGATACAGTTGTCATATTTAAAAAAAAAAAACCGCGTACAGTGAATTCCCGAATCGATAATTTCATATTATAAAGGTAGATTGGATTTACATCATTATGATAGAACCAACAATGTGTGTGTGGGTTCTCTCTCTCTCTCTCTCTCTCTCTCTCTCTCTCTCTCTCTCTCTCTCTCTCTCTCTCTCTCTCTGTTTCTCTGCCTCTGTCCCTCTGTATGTTTCTTATTGTTTGTTTTGTTTTGTTTTGTGGACATTATTTGTTTGTTACTGGTGTAATATTGACCAACAGCACACTCTTTTATATACGTCCAACATTAACTGGACACAAACTGATACACTTTTAAAGATCCGCGACTTTGTTGAAGTGAGATTTAGTATTTGTCAGTTGGATTAGGCAAGAGGACTTCTCTGATGCACCATTAACACAGTTATATGAATGCAGAGTAAAGTTGTGACCTTAATAATGACTTTCATTTCTTTTTGTGTAAAGACTTTGTGTATCTGCTTACAGTGTTTATGTTGAGGTGTATAAATTAAGGGGTGTATCAACATGTCTATAATTTGAAACGTTGTTATTACCTACCATATATCAAACTGTAAATGCATAAATCATGATTAGTAATGCTTTAAACATGTTCAAAACATAAAATTAATTAAACCTGTTTCGAGTATTAACAAATCTGTTGGAGATCTATCCTGCATCAATGATTTGAAGTCACTTAAAACTGAAAAAAGGTATTTCGTCAAAACAGTATAGCTACTATGGATATGTAATATGAATAAAGTTGTATAATATCAACAACATAGACAGATTCCATGCAAGCTAACCTACCTATATCACAATAGTCTCCCATCCAGCCTGGATTACATCCTCTGTCACACAGACCATTCATATTGTTGCAGCCTGTACAATTTTCGTTACATTCACCAGTACAATCTTCTCCGAACAATCCATACGGACAGGCTGTATAACATAGAAAGATATGCTTGTTATAGTTTTGAATCACGCAAGACAAAAATATAACAAGTGTACTTGGTTTAAATCTAAAATATATTTGGTTACAAGACAGAAGGATCTAGAACTGTAGTCAAAATCCATATTACCTCTTACATCCCCGCTATCAATAAAGTATACAAATGACAATCTACATTTTTTTTCAGAATAAAAATAGATCATTGTGTTCCTATAAATGTAGAATATTTTCCAAAAAAATTATGTCATTTCTTACAATTTCTCAAAAGTGGTTTCCCAGTCCCGAAGATCTAACAAAACACTTTCCCCCACCTCCACCCCTTAATGTGTCCGCTCTGCGTCATCTAGGTGTTTGTGCAGGGTGTGCACGGATGCCGTCGTAACAGACCAGAAGCGGACACAAAGTGAACAATGTGAAAACCGACGAATGTTTCGATCGGGGTCCATTTTCTGTTATGTTGTGTTTAGTCGGTACTGTAGAACGTTAATAACGATGGTTGAAATTCTGACATTTGATATATGAGGTGTATCTAAATGGCTGATTTTATAAATGGACAATTTTGTACAGGTTTTTTTCTTCTCAGTGAAAAAAATAAAAATGTAACCCCTAAATTTTTACCGTCATTCTCATTAAAAAATGATTCATGTTTCTGCACACCATCTATTTCCGGTACCATATCGGAAAACCTAAAGTCAGACTTAATCGAATGGAAGAAGAGAGGAGCTTAGCATGGTTTTACAAGAATACAAAACTGATCCCATACATTAGATGCACAGCACTTAAAAATAAATTGTTCAAGATATGAAGTAACCAACAACAATTCCTTTATCTATCTATCTATTTGTCTATCTATCTATCTATCTATCTATCTATCTATCTATCTATCTATCTATCTATCTGTCATGTAGATGTACGTACGTGTTTTACACACATCGCCTTTATAACCAGCATCACATCCAGTCAAGCATATCCCGTTGGTATGAACGCAATGGCTCCCATTACGGCACCGACCACATGTTTCGCTACAGTCAGCTCCATACAGTCCCTTGCCACAAGCTTTTGAAGATAAAAGTGATTGTACGTTTATTATTTAGCTATTCAGGTTTTTTTCGTAGGTTATGAGAAAGAATTATGAATGTCGTCCATGGTGCACGCAGTTTAAACATACACTGCAATTTATGGTAAAAGAAGATAACCGAAATATTTAATGTTTAGTATCTAACATTTAAAAAAATAAATAAAAAGTGCATAAGCATTGTAGAAGAACAATGTTTTAAAGCTATGTTTATGCCACAAACATTGAAAAAGTATAATTCAAGCCTTTAAGGTATTTGCCAAGATTGCTTGATAAACAAGTTGGCGTAAATTTCTCATTACAAAAATTGTAAATGCTCCCTTTATCTATTTTACATGGATGGCAAGTGAGGCTCTTTACAGTAGTTCAGAAGTCGATATAAGTGATAAAAAAAATAAAATAGTATCAGGAGTCAATGTGAAACTTATAGATTATCAAATTTTAAAACTGAGAAAATAAGTTCAACTGATTTTATTAGGAATATTATTCATGACTTTAGTATGTTTTGCGTTTATTTTCACAGCTTTAAATATGATTTGAAATTCATATAGTATTGACTTAACAATAGTCTTAAACCAAACTATAAATCTAAATAATATGCTAAATATAAATAATAAATATACAAACAACGGAAAATTATGATTTCTTGGCTAATATACCTATATCACAGTAGTTTCCCCTCCAGCCTGGATGACATCCTCTGTCACACACACCATTCACATTGTTGCAGCCCGTACATGTGTCGTTACATTCACTTGTACAATCTTGTCCGAACAATCCGTACGGGCAGGCTAAATACCAAAAAAAATAGATGAGATCACAATGCAGTTTTCTTAAACACGGATGAATTCAAGATAGTGGCATGTGTGTTTGTCTGATAATGACAAATAACAATAAGCAACTTTTCATTTTTTAATCGTATGTCTTTAACGATTTAATCACTCTATCATTTTGATGCGTGGACAGCAAATGTAAAAGTAAATGACATTTGTGTCGTTCTAGGACAAAACCAAACAGAAAATATTAACATGTACAGTACTAAAAAAGTTAAAAGAAGTGTCAACAGATTGTGTTATATTAATATATTTCAAACAAACAGTAAAGGAAAACCTTTGAAAATTCAATCTGTTTCACGTACTTCTATATATTTGAAAATTACTTTCTAAGATTAGATTTTTTTTATCAAAATGTACAATATATGTAAATCTTAAACTTTTCACTTAAAGACTACGGCTGTGGCTTGTTTTCCAACAATTAATTTGTTCAACTGCGTTTGCAAATGATAAGGGCACAGTCTGTCCTGGAGGGGAAACAGATATGTGAAATAACGTATTTTCCTTTGATCGACCTGCATTTAATATGTAATAAACGATTGATTTCTAATTGAATTGAATTAAAAGTTTTTAATCAATATAATGACTGATACTAGCCGTACATTGACTACGTTGACTAATATCATTTTAATAAAAGTTTAATTCATTTTGCAACACAGTTAATATAAAAGCTATAATATTAAAAGAACAAAGAAAGTATTTTTTTAACGTTTCACAATGATTTTAGGATTTTTTTTAGCAGGATGAATCACCATTAATTAAATATAAATCGTACACACATTATTATTGCAATTTAAACCAGAGGTATTGTAGGCAATCTCAAAATGATACCAACTGCAAACGGAAAGAAAAAAAAAAGGTATTTCTCTATAAGAAAATAATGGATGCTCTTTTTCTTATTATGACATGAAGTTTCACAATTAACCAATGCTCAAGATCATGACATATTTACTGGTCACAGACAACAGGTGTGTCAGTTTTTTAGCTTCTAATCATTTTTAATAATAAGATATTGCCAATCAAGAAATTTAGCATTTTCTGAACAATGACTTTATACTTGCCTATTGACCCTGGGTAATTTACATGACACGTCCTATGTTATAAGCAATTCAGTGTTTTTTTTTCCCATAAAACAATAAAAAGCAGACACAAATATAAACTTTTCTTCCAATGAACTTGACCATGCTAAAATGACATTGGGTCAAGTTATTGGCACACCCTCTGGTCATAAACAGTATTTGTGTAAAGTAAGAATTTCCAATGTTCTCTTTAAAAAAGAAATGGAATGGACACGAATTTTACAATTTTTCTGCCAGTGACATTGACCATGCCCAAAAAATATTTGGTCAATATCACCACATAACCTCAGGGCATTTGTTACTGTAATCAACCATATTAGCTGCGCCGTTATTATTGTGAAATTAGAAAAAAGCCATATTATATATTTTATTACACATTATACACAATTATGTTTCGGATTGTGGCAATAAAACAATATAAAAAAGATACCATTCCATTAGTAATGCTTACATTTTCATGCAGTTTTCAAAATCTTAACAACGAAATTTAAGTTGGTAAGACATTATTATTGATAATTAGCTGAATAATGTATATTTTAACATTAAATTAGTTTTTGCATTTGTTTATATGTATTCAGGCATATGTATTAATGCAAATATGTAGGTTCTTAACTTAATCTTAACCTAAATCTTACACGATTTTTTGATGATTTACCTTCTTGGCAAACGAATCCCTTGAAGCCTGGTAGACATCCTTGATCACACACACCAGTGACATCATTACAATCATCACACGTGTCGAGACATTTCGTTTCGCAGTTTACTCCAAAAAAACCACGCTGGCAAGCTGACGAAAAAATAAATAATACTCTGAGTAGATACAAAAAATGGGAATTGTTAAATCATATACGCTGAATAACCTTAAACGAGTGTTACTTACTTGTTTTACACAAATCCCCTTGAAAGCCAGCAATACATCCGGATAGACATGTTCCATTAGTATGAAAGCAGTGGTTTGCCTCATGACAATACCCACATGTTTCATTGCAGTCAATTCCAAAGGATCCTCTGTCACATTCTATGAATAAATTTTATTTCCGTTAAATTATATTTTAATCCATAAGAAATAAATGGTTTATAAATATGCTTCATGTTATGTTATCCATACGTAAAATCTAAGACATTTATACAAAAAGTATTGAAAAATAGGTTAACAAATGGTATAATGATCTTTTATTTGCCAAAAAATCTGTTTCTTGATATTAGTGATTATTTCATTCGATCTGATTTTCGGACTGTCGTTCATTGAGTCCACACCACCCCACTTTAAAACTGACGACGGTCTGCACAGTAAATAATGTGTATGTTCTATTTATACAAAGGCTAAGTTCAATGACTTAACGTTATATTTGAAAATAAATTCATTAAAAAATGTTTAGTTTAAAAAAAAAATAGTACATAATAAAGTTATCATTGCCGAACTAATAAACCCCAACAAGCCGGATCACGGTGATCCGCATCTTGCAGCGACAGATGATCCGAGCCTTTGGATCAAGTTATTGATACGATAATAGATTTTTATCATTGCCTTTGACAATGTCATCTTAAAAATACAAACTATTTCACAATCGCGTTATGTTTGGTCGATAAAAGTTATTAAAAAATCATATAACAGAATAATTTTGATACAAATTTACAAATCCTGCAAAAATGTAAGATGACACTTTTGAAGTTTAGTGTCTTATTCAGAAGAGTGGATAAGAAACGTTTGATCACACCCCATAAACTCACAACTTAATAACTCACGTGTTTTACACAAGTCCCCCTGATAACCAGCAGCACATCCAGTCAAACATGTTCCATTGATATTGGAACACTGGTCTATGTCACGACAGTGTCCACATGTTTCACTGCAGTTACCACCAAATGATCCTCTATCGCAAGCTTTTGTAAGAAAAATTGAAATGTTATAAATTAACCGAACTAAAGGTTTTTTTTTCTTTTTTTTATTATAAAGAACAGTATTTTTGAAATCGAACAATTCGTATCAAATTAAATTAAGAGCAAGCTGAAAAAGTTGCAAGTTGGTTAATGTATAATAGAGTAAGACTATAATTCGTTAGGGAAATACTGGAAATACTAGTAAGAACGATTAAATCGATGCACACAAAATACATTTGTTTATTGTTAAAAAAGCAAAAATTTTGGAAATAATTATCTACATCAAAAATTTACTGAGATGACAACAAGGCTGAAGATAACGACACATTTACGACTTCAGACGACTTTAGATTCTGCAAATTGGTTTCGTTGCACTATTTATCTGTATAACACATCGTTACATACAAAATAAAATATGTGTAGTAACTTAATGTTTTGTACTTTATGTTTGGCAATATACACTGAATATATCCACTTTATATACTTTGTTTGCCGTCCAAAGGTTTGATGGTAAGAAAACAAAAATCAGCTCAATTGATATGGATTAATCCTAAAGCGCTAATAAACAGTTTTGTTTTGCCTTAAACATATCATTCGGACAATACATGTAAATCCAAATAAGCATGGCAGTATGAAACTGCTATCAAAGTGATTGTTCATGGATAATCTTTCAGATTAATTTACTGTCGATGCATTATATTGTGCCTAATAACAGTCAATTAATCAGTAATCAGTATTAATATACAAAAAGTATGTGTCAATTCATCATTACCAACTTTACACTCATATCCGTGCCATCCAGAGTTACATCCAGAATCACAAGAACCATTGAATCTGTTACAACCATCACAGGTGTCGTTACATCTGACAGCACAATCCGGTCCAAAATATCCGTAAAGACAAGCTGAAGGTAGTAAACAACATCATATGTATGATACATTCAAAGCTAGATACATGAAACATTGATGCTTGACAATTCTTCAACTAAATGAAAGTAAACGTATGTTTGAATTTTTTTTGTACATATTATATAATATTTACATTTTAAACTGTCTTTGTCTGCGATAATATTACGAATCAATGTTAAACCCTAAAACCCAATAATTTCATAAAACATAAGTGACAAAAATGGGCGTGTCTAATGGTATAACCGAAAAACGGCATGCTGAGTAGTAAAACACAGCATGTGCTACATTTAAAAGAATGTTGTTTTAAAGTGTACAAATTGAAAATAATATAAATATAAGTAATAAGGAATAATTTTTTTGATAATGAGGTGATAATTTAGGTCGGAGCGTGATCAAATCTATCATAAACCTTTCGGGCTTTATTAGATTTGACCACGCCACGACAGAAATTATCACCTCATAATACTCAAAGAATGATTCCTTTATCCTTAATGATTACAAAATCACCATTACCTTTCTGACAGTCAAGTCCCTGCCATCCAGGATTACACCCAGAATCACAAGAACCATTGATGTTGTTACAACCATCACAGGTGTCTTTACATCTGTCAGCACAATTCGGTCCAAAGAATCCGTATGGGCAAGCTTCCATTAACATAGGAATGGTGTATAGTATAGCATAGAGGTTTACTAAATACTGTTTACATATGTTGAACTTTTTTATCTTTTGGATTATCTTAATATCGGTACATTACATTTTGTCTAACAACAGTTAAATTTGTCAGTAATCACTACTGGCATACACAATGTGTGTACAAATCTCTCATTACCTTCTTGACACTCATATCCCTGCCATCCGGGGTTACACCCAGAATTACAAGAACCATTGAATCTGTTACAACCATCACAGGTGTCGTTACATCTGTCAACACAATCCGGTCCGAACAATCCATATGGGCAAGCTGTAAGTGATACATAACGTATAGATAAAATTAAATACTAGAAACATGTATAATAGATAATTGCTAAATCGTCCACTAAAATGTAATTAACGTTGATAACTTCAAATGAAACAATTTTCCACTTACGTGTTTCACATGTTTCCCCATGATAACCAGTTTCACACCCAGTTAAGCATGACCCGTTAGTGTGGACGCACTGAGATAAGTCACGGCAATGTCCACATTTTTGTTGACACTCAGCACCATAATATCCTCGACCACACGCTATTGGAAAAATACAATGTTTACTTTAACATTAGATATTAGTCAATACAGTCAAATGGTAATTTAAAAAGATATTTACAAAACAACATCAAAGTCAATTCCTTAGAAATCTAAAACAAATGTATACATGTATAATGTTAATATCAACACAAAACAAGAGGCCCAGGGGCCACATCGCTCACCTGAGCAATTGGCTAGGAAAAAGCACATACCAGATCATATCAGAACTGAAAGTTTACTGAGGGGGGGGGGGGGGGAAGGGGCTTGAATTTAAACTGTCCAGGGGTCATGATATGTACAAACTTGAATCTAATCTACACAATTTAAGGATAATTCCCTATAAATATCATAAGGTTTCTTCATATATTCCTATGTAAAACTTTTATAGGTTATTTGTCCAACCCTACCCTTGGGGGTCTTGTTGTGAATTAACTTGAATCTACACTATATGGGGACGATTCTACAGGAGTTTCATCTTTTGTCTCAATGGTTCTTGAGAAGAAGATTTTTCCTATATATTCCTATGTTAAAGTTTGATCGGCCATTTTGGCCCCACCCTACCCCTGGGGGTCATGATTTGAACAAACTTCAATGTACACTACCTAAGGATGATTCCTCATAAGTTTCATCTTTCCTGGCCCAGTGGTTCTTGAGAAGAAGATGTTTAAAGATTTTTTTGTTACATTCCTATGTTAAACTTTGATAAGCCATTTCGGCCCCGCCCTACCCTTGGGGGTCATGATTTGAACAAACTTGAATCTTCATTACCAGAGGATGATTCCACAAAAGTTTTATCATTCCTGGCCCAGTGTTTCTTAAAAAGAAGATTTTTAAAGCATTTTCCTATATATTTCTATGTAAAACTTTGATCGGCCATTTTGGCCCCACCCTACCCCAGGGGTCATGATATGAACTAATTTGAATCTACACTACCTGAGGATGATTCCACATAAGTTTCATCTTTCCTGGCCCAGTGGTTCTTGAGAAGAAGATCTTTAAAGATTTTTCCTATATATTTCTATGCAAAACTTTGGTCGCCCATTTTGGCCCCGCCCTACCCGCAGGGGTCATGATATGAACAAACTTGAATAAACACTACCTGTGAATGCTTCCATATAAATATGATCAATTGTGGCTTTGCTATTTTTGAGAAGAAGATCTTTAAAGATTTTTCCTATATATTTCTATGTAAAACTTTGGTCGGCCATTTTGGCCCCGCCCTACCCCCAGGGGTGATGATATGAACAAACTTGAATCTACACTACCTGTGAATGCTTCAATATAAATATGATCAATTGTGGCTTTGCTATTCTCGAGAAGAAGATTTTTAATGCATTTTCCTATATATTTCTATGTAAAACTTTGGTCGGCCATTTTGGATCAGCCCAACCCTCAGGGGTCATGATATGAACAAACTTGAATCTACACTACCTGAGGATGCTTTCATATAAATATGATCAACTATGGCTTTGTTATTCTTGAGAAGATTTTAAAAGATTTTTCCTATATATTTCTATGTAAAACTTTGGTCGGCCAAAACCAACCCCCGGGGGTCATGATATGAACAAACTTGAATCTACACTACCTGAGGATGTTTCCCCAAAAGTTTCATCTTTCCTGGCACAGTGGTTCTTGAGAAGATTTTTAAAAGATACCACCATTTTTTCATTAATTCCCAATTATCTCCCCTTGAATGAGCGCATGGCCCTTCACTTGGACAATATTAAATCCCCTCCACCCAAGGATGCTTTGTGGCAAGTTTGGTTGAAATTGGCCCAGTGGTTCTTGAGAAGAAGTCGAAAATGTGAAAAGTTTACAACAACGACGATGATGACAACGACGATGACAGACAACGGACAAATTGTGATCAGAAAAGCTAATTTGAGCCTTTGGCTCAGGTGAGCTAAAAATATAAGAGCACGAAAGGAGTGCTACATGACGGCCACGAGTTTCGAGTGTGCAATCGGGTGTAACGAAATCGTTTATATACCCGTCTGAAGGTGCTTATTTATGAGAAATGTTCAGCTTTCAGGCTTTCAGTATTAATTACATTGAATGGGATGCATAGCTTACTTCCAACCTGAAAAAGCCTTCAAGGTTGCATTTTTGGACAAGTCTGCCTAATTCCACATAAAATTCTTACTTATGTAGTGATTAGAAATAATGAAAACAACTATTGGGATGGATAAGGCAAAGAATGCAAAAGAAAGATCCTATCATGTATAACATAGTTAACAAATTAAATCATCATCCATTAACCAACGTAAGTGTTTTTTTTATTAATGTCACATTTTAATGTGGATTTAAGTTCTGATTCAAATGTCAGATCATTGCTATTGACAACAAAAAATGGAATGAAATACAAACAGATTTTTATTAATGAAGTTCAAAAAATGTGGAAGTACAATTTTTTTTCCAAAAAGCAATACAAAGTCATTTTGCAAATTGTACAGTGATAAATCATTTTAAATTGTTAAAATACGGAAATACCACAAAAACTGAATTACATGTATCACATAAAAATATGTGTTGATAGCTGTTGCATTTCAATTATGAATATAATGTATCAAACATATTTACAGTTCTTGATGAGACCTTCATCCAAATTATATTTTTCACAAACATAATTAAACTACAGAAGTACGGTAATACTTTTCATTCTAAAATTTTAAGTTTTCAGTTTTGTTTGCTCAAAAATGTTATAAAACAAATCTAAATGCACTAATAAAAAAATCAATAATTGGTTTTAAAAAAATTTTAATTAAAAGGTGTTCCAACATGCATAAAACCTACTTGATAATTTTCCGACATTAATAATACATGTATTAATCAGACATCAAATTCTTTTAATAGTATATAATCTTCAAATAAGTATCAAAATTTAAGTTCCAAAGGAATGTATGCTTGTGAAAATAAGAGTGTATTTTTTCCATTTTTCATAGGAATGAATACCCTCTCTACACAAGTGCAATTTTTTTGGACATTGAAAAAATTAAAGGAGTTACATGTAATCTTGTGATTGTTTAATTTCTAGTATATAGTGTGTGGCATTTACCCCTGGGAATAAGTTCAAAGACAACATAGTATCAGTCAATAAAAATCACTTTTTGATTTAACTTGGTCTATTAAAGAATACTTGAATTAATTACAAATGGAGTTAAATATATTGTATTTCTAATTTTTAGAATTTAAATGAAAAATCTAAGGAGAGATCACTCTGACTGCAAAGAAATACTTAATAAACGAAATTTTTTATTGTGCAGTGTAGAAAGGGTTTTTTAACAGATGGAAAAAAGGACATCACTGAAATCATTCAATATGAAAAATATGAACAAAAAAATATTAAAATGTAGAAAATATTTACTCCATGCTCATTAAAAGAAAGAACACAATATCTGGCTCAAGAAAAACAAAATCAATACTGACTAGATGCACAAAACCTGCATGTTAAATTTCACTAATTAATCAAATTTTTTATTAAAGTTCCCAGAAATATATCTTTCAATTCTGAAATTATCAGTTTCCATTCTTGTAAATCGATCTATTTACTTCTTATGTTACAAGTGACTGTACACTTGTTCAAAAATAACAGTTCAACAGTAATTGACCTATGGAAAAAGGGACATAATTCCAAAATTGAATGACATAATTGAATATAAAAAATTAAAGCTTTTTGCTTCTTTATAAAAACCAATGCACAAAAAAAAATATAGTCATGAACGGAGTAAATCTACATTCGCTACACTACCTCCATCTAAAAAAGTTACACAACAATGTTTACTAGGAATTTTTAAGGTGTTGTTGGTACCTCTTACATCGTCTCTTTACATACCATGATCAATAACATACTTTGTTGATGATCACAGTACTAAATAAATCCTTCATAACAGTTTCCAGCATTCCAAAATGACATGGAAGTCAAAATACTAAAAATTGGTTTACACCAGTCAGAAACAGAGTAAATCTACATTCGCTATGCTACTTCCATCTACAAAGCCTACACAACAATGTTTACCAGGAATTTTTAATGTGTTGTTATTACCTCTTACATCATCTCTTTACATACCATGATCGATAACATATTTTGTTGATATTCACAGAACTAAATAAATCCTTCATAACAGTTTCCAGCATTCCAAAATGACATGGAAATCAAAATGCTAAAAAAAAGCTTGTTATTGGTTTACACCAGTCATAAACAGAGTAAATCTACATTCGCTATGTTACTTCCATCTACAAAGCCTACACAACAATGTTTACCATGAATTTTTAAGAGAAGGTGTTGTTGGTACCTCTTACATCATCTCTTTACATACCATGATCAATAACATACTTTGTTGATATTCACAGTACTAAATAAATCCTTCATAACAGTTTCCAGCATTCCAAAATGACACAGAAGTCAAAATACTCAAAAAAAAAGCTTGCTATTGGTTTACACCAGCAACATTAGTAAGATGGACAATGTTTTGCACATTTTTTGTTTCATTTGAGTACGCTACTCTGAAAGAATTTGACAGAAGAAAATCTTCAATGTTTTCCGCATTATCAACACTGAGGTGATTAGCAATACACATTGTAAATAATGTTGAGGAGAAAATTGATAGCTTTACTTTCTGGTATCCATAAGAGAAGCAGAGAGTACCATTCATGGATTTTTGTAGAGTTTCTTTGGCCATTTTCATTTTGCAGGATGGGCATCTGATGAATTTAGAATCATCATCTGGCAGGGCAACTTTTCCCTTACACATTTCACATGAAAAGTGCATCACTAAACCTACTTGGGTTATTTTTCCTTCCTTTTCAATGACATCATTATCTTCAGGTGCCTGTAAACAATTGACCAAATCATCAATGCTTTCAATGCTTGTAGCTTTCGTAGCCGTAATAGTTTTTACATTTTGGAACAGACGGGTTGAGAGTTGATTCAATCTGTAACTTTTGCCAATTTCTAGCTTTGTCACCATCTCATCCCATAGTGTCAATTTCATTGTTGCCGTGCTATCTCCAACGATGACTTCTTGCTTTTGAATTGGAAGTTCTCTGACTATTTGTACTGATACTTCTTTTGCTGACAAAATCTTGACTTCAACAGCAACCTAATCAAGACATAATGATTAATAAGTTAAAAAATAAGTTTACTATGTTTTCATAAATAATTACAAAGAAATTAAACATTTACTTTGATCTAGTTGTAATAAGGGAAAGAATTTAGCAGTAAAGTTGTACAATGTACATGTACTGGTCAATGTCTTGTTACGGTAGGTGGAAATACGAAGGTAGGTATTAATCTTTTAATAGCTACGTAGGTAGAAATAACCTGTCGACTGGATCTAATAAATGATATGCTTCTTATCGGCTTGAACATGGATAGTCAATATCCCATCCTTGTATGGGAGGAGGGGTGATAATTATTTTAAAACAACAAAAAGAAATACCTTGTTGAATTCTGGGGTGTTCTGCACTTCTTTCAGCGTTTTGAACTTTTCTCCTGCCGAGTCATGATCATCCTCTGTAGATTTCTGGTATGAAAATGATAATTGTCTGGATACTTCAACTCTACTTTTGTAGTTGACAAGAACTTCTGTTTTGGCTGAGTCTAATCGACTGGGTACTATTTGTACATCTGTAAGTTTCAGTGGCGTTCTCGCTTGACTGGCCTCGACCAAGGTAGAGTGCTTCATCACATCAAAGCAGGCAACCTTTTTAAAGGTATCTCGTTGGACTTGTACCGTAGCGTTAAAGTATTTATTGTTAGTGCGGCTTGTTTTTATCGGTGACACATGTTGTATAAAACCGCAAACGCTAGTTTTTTCCTCAAGTTTAATTTTCTTACTTGCTGACATCTTGATTGTTTGGCGGGAAAATAAACAAAGGCTGCTGATCTTGTCCGAAGTACGAGCAATCTTTTGTGCGCGTAGTTTCGTACTTCACTAGGGTTTCCGACATTGGGCGTTAATTGATTTGTATTCTTTTTTCTTTTCATGGGAAAAAGAAATGTCGAACACTGCAAATATGAAGAATAATTAGTTATGGAGAAATTGAATAAAAATATTTCCGCCTCTATTCGGATTGCCCTTTCCGCTACTATCAGCAATCTTCGGCTGATTCCGCTTAGTCTCGTTCAACCAGATCCGGCTGTCTCCGTAACTCGGCTGTGTCCGTAAATCTCCGACTTGTCAGAGAGGCTAGTTAGAGATTTACGGAGACGAACGAGAGTCTGGTTGAATCTTCCATGCAGAGTTGTCGTTCGTTCCAATCTTTCACACTGCGAGGTGTACCAAAAGTGATGTATAAACGCACAGGAAAATGTGTTTCTTATTCAATAACTGATTAGGCTGAAATTGTAATTGAGTATATCCATAAAATTTACAGAGAATAAAATTATTTACAATTTGATTTTTTTAGGTACTAGTATAGATATTAATTTTTTTAAATAATGAAGTGCAATAAAGAGAATTCAATCATTTGTAAACATAAAACAAGTTTACATGAGACATCATTTTTTTCTAAAATAGTCTTTGATGTGGTAAATTTGAATCCCCCCCCCCCCAAATATCTTCCATAAATATTAATAGAATTTTTCTATTAACTAATACCATATTTGGGGTGCCAGGACTTGCCTTATATAAAATGTTAAACATTACAATAACATACATTTACATGCAAATATATATATATATCATTTTAAACATCCCATTTGTAAGTAACACAATGGAAGTACTGTATATGTATTTAACGCATATAAGCAATTATACATCCATGCAGAAGCAGATTCAGCAATTTTTGAAAGGGGGTGGTGTTTCAGGCCTGTGCCCGTAGAACTCACACATAGAATTCAGGAATCTTCCAATTCAAAATATTATTTAAAATTGCAGCAAAAGATTATTCTTTGAAAAAAGTGAGCCCCACTCCATCTGCATACTACAGGGAACATTTTAAAATACTTTTCTTCATTGATTAAAAATATTTTATGCATATTTTTTTAAGTAAGTTACTTCTGAAGATATGGACCAAAATGATTTAGGTAAAGATGACTGGAATCTTTTTTGCATGTTACTTGTGATCATGTTTGGAGGCCTTTGTACAGAAAGAAAAGCAAATACACGAAAATCTACAG